>CM076571.1:181328754-181655430 GCA_034641835.2 Pinus albicaulis | reverse complement strand
ATTGCGCAGCAAATCGCAGATCGCAATGTCGCAGATTCATGTAGGCGCGCTATCCCAAGGCAATCTGTCCATATGTCAAATCCGTTATGCGCTTTAATGATTATATTAAATGATTGGATTGAAAATTAATGGGAAATGAGATTGTCTTTGGATTGAAAGTCATTTCACAATTAAAATATTATATTTCATCCACTTTCACATTTAAAAAACAGTCTCATCACCTTTCTTATATCATTACTCTCATTTATTCATAAAACGTAGGCACGAAGGAGGAAACGTTTATACAAAGCTTCCACTATGGGTAAGAAGGAGAAGAGCTCGAGTTCTGAAAACAAAGAAATGGCTTCGCTATATGTAGACACCGCTTGTAATAAGGATGCCGGTATATCCACTTGGGAAGGAATGTATAATCTGCTAGAGGAAGAAAACCCTGTGGTGATGAAAGTTGTAGCTATAGCAGGTTCCAGTAATACGTCTGAGGCAACCCTTAGGGAACTCGCTTTCTCATTTCTGCATAGAATAGCGGCAAGGCCAAGGATTCTCCCGTATACAAACATGGTAAAATGGGTGCTGGACAGCACTGATATTTCAGATAGGCAATTTAGAACCCCATTTGAAGAGCTAATCGGGTCATTCACCACGGAAGGCGTGAAGCTGATGTATAAGTTGCCGGAACCTCAAGCGCCTTATAATAAGCAATTTATGGAAAAATTTGCCAGAGAACATGCGAATTTGTCAGAATGCACACAGGAATGGACTAAAAGAGATGAACCATTGAAGAAAATCAAACACAAGCGGACAGTACCAAAAAAGGATGTTTCAGACGCTGTTCACAAGTTCAAATATCCAAGTGGGCAAATTGACACAGTTTCTACCACAAGATAAGGTATGTGAGTTTGCCAAAATTATCCTCTATAGAACTTTTAGAAGTTACTAAAGAAGCTGTTGGAGATCAAGAGTTCTCAGAGAAACATAAAGCTCTTCTTGAGAAAAGTCGGGAGTCGAAGAAACTTGAAATAACTATAAAACAAAATGAGGAAACATTGATCAAATTCAAGACACTTAATGATGAGCAAGGAAAAATATGTGAAGCGTGTTCGGCACAAAGGAAAACTACTGTGAAAGGATAAATTGATAAAAAGGAACTACTTTGGCTAAAATTATAATATGAGAAAATGGGGAAGCAAAATCAAGATGAAATTGCAAAATTAATATCAGAGCAAAAGGCTCCAATAAAAGAAAAGGCAGCAGAGGAGGCGGCTACAGCAGCAAACACTCTCACTGATTGTGTAAATGACAATTTACACAAAGCTAACTTGATTCCTAAAACTGTTCCAGGATATCTCCTACAGGCAAATCAACTGCAAACAGAATGGAGGCAAAAGGCAAAAGAAAGAGAAAAATCCATCCAAGGGCTGACAAGATTGAATTGGGACTCATACTGGATGTACTTAGTGAAGCCACACAGTCAGCACAGTGCGCTCAATTGTATCATCAATGCTACAGAGAAGATTGCTCCTACGCTTGCCGACTCTGTCTTTTCAGGACGGAGTTGAAGAAGACTTGAAATAACTGTAAGACAAAATGAGGAAACATTGACCAAATTCAAGGCACTTCATGCTGAGTAAGGAAAAATATGTGGAGCGTGTTCGGCACAGAGAAAAATTACTGCGAAAGGTCAAATCGATAAAAAGAAACTACTTTGGCTAAAGTATGATATGAGAAAATGGTGAAGCAAAATCAAGATGAAATTGCAAAATTAATAATAGAGCAATAAGCTCAAATAAAGAAAAATGCACAAATCAAAAGGGCAGAAAAGGTAGCAGAGGAGGCAGCTACAGCGGCAAACATTCTTACTGATTGTGTAAATGACAATTTACACAAAGCTAATTTGATTCCTGAAACTGTTCCAGGATATCTCCCACAGGCAAGTCAACTGCAAACAGAATGGAGGCAAAAGGCAGAAGAAAGAGCAAAATCTATCCAAGGGCTGACGAGATTGAATTGGGACTCACACTGGATGTACTTGGTGAAGCCACACAGTCAACACAGTGCGCTTAATTGTATCATCAATGCTACAGAGAAGATTGCTCCTACGCTTGCCGACTCTGTCTTTTCAGGACAATTGAATTCCGAAGTCGGTCAACCGCATCTTCTCAAAACTATGCTAGATGCCTGCAAGTTTAAAGATCAAATTCATAGATAGATAGATTTAGTTTTAATTTCACTGTATTTTAGCCTAGGAAAAGGACGGTCATTGAACCAAATCCTTAATTTTTGTAATAAACTATTTTTAGATTTAGTTAAGTAGTATTTAAACCCTTCTCATGCATTTAGAGAAGGGTCCTGGATCTTAATATTTTTGACTTGGAGATAGCATTTCTGTACTCCATTGTCTTATATATTTTTAAAAAGGATCACATCTAGTGATTTTCATGCGGAATTATCTTTGAAGTGTTGCATTTCTGTACCTTGGAATTTGATTTTGCATCAGAGTTATTGGATTAGAGTATCACATTGCATTTGAAAGTCTTCAAGATGAATGAGGTATTTCTATCCTTTCACTGTTGATTTCTTTTGTCTTATGATATTCGCTTTAAAATTGCTATCATTTATATATATTTGTTTTCACAACACTTCCTTTTATATATCATTTCTGAGTATAATTGAAACGTTATCTTTCATAAGTATATATAGATGGTATACAATGATGAATGCAATATGCTAATACAACTCTATTTAATTTCTTAAACAGAGTTATCTTTATTTGTTTCTGCATATTTCAATTTAAATAATAATACATTTTCATGGTTATTGTTAAATTGGAACAATCTTAAGTTGTATTCACATATAATTACCCGGGTTAGTGTTAGAATTTCTTTATCAATATTTAGTTTAAATTAGATAGTTTTATTTCAGTTAATTTAGTCCCATTTCCACCCATCCAAACCAATCCATTTAGTTATAAGGAAACTGGTCCTTTAAATCCAGTTGGAGCCACCATACCAAACGGAAAAGGAGCTGTCTTAAGGTCCCGACCGGGTGGTTTTCCCCGATGTTTGAAGCAGATATTTTCTAGGCTTCAACATTTTTGGCGCTAGAAGGAGGGCCTGAGCTATGAATGGCAAGTAAATCTTTATCCACAAGCCATTCTGAGAGCAAAACACCCTCATTAACTTCTTCAATTTCTTCTAAAATTCAAAATCCTAGAGAAGAAATTGCAGAAAATATTCAGACACCCACTACCAAAATCTCAAAACATTCAGACAATCAACATCCTGAGTCTCCCGAAGTTCAAGATTTAATTCATAAATTGAAAGGATTCTCATTATCTCTAGAAGAGTCTGAAATATCTGAAGATAGTGTAACTTCAAAATTTGTTTCTTCAAAACCTCTTACTAGGCTTCAAAGTGAAAAACTTGGTATTTCTCCAAAAGAATTCCCTTTACCTAGTAGAGTCAAGACAAGAAAAACTCAATCGGAATCAGTAAGTGATATAAGTTCAACATCTAATATTAAAATACCTGTTTCCGAAATCCCTTTTCAACAAAGTACATCATCTTCTCAATCATCATTAATCTCAACATCATCTATTCCAACAATTTCTATTCAAACACCACCAGTTTCTACTATCCCTCCGATAGTTGTTCCAATAATGGCACAGAGACCATGGTCTACTCCAGGGGCAGTCAACATGGCTACACCTTTACATGATTTACCAGACAATCCTGGAAAATGGCTTCCAAAGTTTAGCCCAGATCTTAACATTCAAGCTGAAGAACATATCAATAACTTTATGTTGGCTATTAATTTGAATGGAGTCATACATGAAGATGTTGTAGTTAGATTATTCCCTTATACTCTCCAGGGAGTAGCAGGATCATGGTACTTTTCATTACCATCGGGATCCATAACAAGTTGGGACATTTTTGCAGATCATTTTTTAACCAAATTTGGAGATGACCGATCAATAGCAACTTTACTCAATGACCTCTCAAATTTGAAGATTGAACCCAAGGAACCCATTAAAGAATTCAATGCTAGATTCAACAAACTCTTGAACAAAATTCACACAGATTCACAGCCCAGTGAACAAGTCAGAATTGAATGGTACATAACTGCCTTACCCTCAAACATAGCAATTTTCGTGGACAGAGCTACAAAGCCTACATTAGCTGAGAATATGAAAGAAGCTATTGCAGTGGAAAAACGAATTACTTCTCTGGAAAAGAAAAATTCTATCGAGGAAAGGAAATCAAAGAAAGTCAGCTTCAAAGATGATTTAAAGAAAAAGGCCAAAGATCCATATGACATGGAAGGTTTACAGAAAGTTCTTAAAACCATGTCAAATGAAATAGTTGAAATTAAAAAACAAGTAGCTGAAACTTCTACCAAGAAACCATTCCGAAATTTCAGAAGAAACCAAGTTGAATCTAAACCTCCTAATGCAATCTCTAATGCAGAATCAGAGGAAGAGGAAGAAGAAGAAGATACATCTCTAGTATCAAATGAGAAAAATGAAAATGAAGAAATAGCTGAATTGAATGGAATGTGGGATTTTATTCTCCCTAATTCTGATAGTGAAGAAGCTATGCCTCTAAGTACTAGGAGTAAATCTATATCGGAACCAGTGCAAACAGTTCCTAAAAAGAAAATTACAACTCCAAGTACCAAAGACAAATCCCCTATAAAGAAAACTTCTCCATTACCTACTCAAAATCAGCCATCCTCTTCTAATCCTCCTACATCAACAGCAAAGACTTTAGTAGTGTCAGATCCTATGGAATACAACATTGTCGAGGACATGAAAAAGATCAAAGCTAATATTTCCTTACATGAACTCAGCAAACTAAAACACCAGCAAAAGTTGTTATTAAAAGAATTAAATGCTACACCAATTGCTCCTTTACCAAGCGGTGTAGTTGCAAAAGAAGCGAGAGGAACTGGTAAGCCACCAGATAAGGTAGATGCTACTAATACTGTGCTCATTGGGGAAAATTCAAATTCTCAAACTCCTCCTTTTCTTTTGACTTATGAGATGTACAATAAAAATCTGAACAATTGTTTGATTGGTTCTGGAGCTTCCTCCAATATAATGCCTACTTTTGTCTGTGCCAAATTGAATATCGAACCACAAAAATCAGTAGTTCATATCGTCGAATTGGATCGCTCTAAGGTTCAAGTTGTAGGAGAAATTAATTCAGTTACTCTCAGATTAGCTTCTGATCCTAGGATTGTCCAAAGAATTGATATTCTGATTGCTGATATTCCTGAATTCTATGGTTTAATCTTGAGCAGGGACTGGCCTGCGAAACTTAATGGTTATATCTCGACTGATTATTCGCATATGTGGCTTCCCTACAAAGGGAAACCAAATCAAATTAAAATTGAACGAGAAAAACATATGACGCACACTGTCACTGAATTCGAACAACCTAATGAGCATGTGGAATTCAACAACAATATTCTTGGGGGTTATTCTGCTGAATCATTTCTTGGAAACTTCAAAGCACCTCAATCACCTTTTTCTGTAAATAATTTTGTTTCTCAGATAGAAAATTTTTCACAATCTGATTCTTCCAGAATTGTAAATATTTCTGTTGTAATTGTAGATAAGTCAATATACAAATCTTTAATTTGGTCGTTATATTTTGATGGATCGAAGTCTAGTGATGGAGCTGGAGCTGGATGCATCTTAATTGATCCAGATGGGGAGAAAACCATGTTGTCATGTAGGTTAGAATTTGAGTGTACTAACAATACCGCGGAATATGAAGCCTTGGTTCAAGGACTTTATAAAGCTATAGGGTTAGATGTTAAATACTTGAAAGTCTTTGGTGATTCCGAAATTGTCATAAAACAAGTTAGGAATACTATTCATTGTCTTTCAGGACATCTTAAACACTATCAAACCCTAGTACAAGATCTCACCACTCATTTTTTAGCATTCAATATTTCTCCTATTCCTAGGAATCAGAATACATCAGCTGACTTGTTAGCTAATGTTGCATCTAAACTCCTACCTGCTGAAGATTGCAGTCCTGATAGGTTTTTTGTAGAATTGATTTTTTGTCCATCTGTCCCGGATAATGTTAGAAATTGGAGAGTATTCTATCATGATTAAGATATTCTAAATTTCACGACTTCAGAGAAATCATATGATGAACAAATTATTGATGAAGATGATCATGATTTACAAATTGCTTCAAAAGGTAATGAAAATCCCATTCCAAAATCTGTTATTAAATTAGAGGATTTATATGACATTAAAGACAGGTTCAAGAAAGTCACTAATACTAAACTTCAAAGCTCTACCTTGAAGTTTGAATTAGTAAATCTTGGTTCTGATTCTAAACCTCAAAACGTTAACTTAGGACTCAATTTAACACCAAAGGAAAGGAATGCGTTCATTAAACTTCTGAACAAGTATAAAAACGTTTTTGCTTGGAATTATGATGATCTAAAAATGTATGATACTTCGATTATTCAACATACAATTCCAATGCTTCCTGATATTAAACATGTTCAACAGAAGTTGAGAAAGATCCATCCAAATCTCGAAATTCAAATCAAATCAGAACTTAATAAACTTTTAAAAGCCAAAATCATTTTTCCAGTCAGGCACTCCAATTGGGTTTCCAATATGGTACCTGTAAGGAAGAAGAATGGTGATATAAGAATCTGTATTGATTTCAGAAATTTAAATAAGGCATGTTTAAAAGACAATTTCCCATTGCCAACCATGGAACAGATACTTCAAAAGGTAGTTGGTTCTGAACTTATGTCTTTTCTTGATGGATTTTCGGGCTATAATCAAGTTTTAGTTCATCCAGATGACAGATTGAAAACAACTTTCAGAACAAAATGGGGAACTTATGCTTATCAGAAAATGCCTTTTGGTCTAATAAATGCAGGAGCGACTTTTCAAAGGGCCATGGACATAGCATTTAAAGGTCTGATCAATAAATCAGTTGTTGTTTATCTTGATGACATAACAGTATTTTCAAAAAAGAGAGTCAATCATCTACATGATTTAAAACAAATATTTGAAAGATGTAGAAGGTTTGGTATCTCCTTAAATCCAAAGAAATATTTCTTTGCTTTAGATGAAGGAAAACTCTTAGGATTTGTTGTGTCAAAAGATGGTATATATATTGATCCAGATAGAGTGAAATAAATTTCTGATATTTCTTTACCTCATAACAAAAAATCCATGCAATCATTTCTTGGACAGATCAATTTTGTTAAAAGATTTATTCCTGATTTTTCTTTTATTGTTTTACCTATGCAAAATATGATCAAGAAGAATTCAATATTCAAATGGGGGCAGAAAGAGAAAGAAACCTTTGAGGCAATCAAACAAGCCATCATTAATGCACCAGCATTGAATACCCTGGATTTTTCTAAAGATTTTACTTTGTATACTCTGGCCACTGAAACATCCTATGTAGTCGTTTTAACACAACTCAATGATCAAGAAATCGAAGCACCAATTTCTTTCTTTAGCTCAAATCTGCGAGGAGCTGAGCTTAATTATTCCGATGTTGAAAAACAAGCCTTTGCTATGTTTAAATCAATCAAACATTTCACACCTTTTCTCCTGAAAACACATACAAAAATCATTGTCCCATTCTCTGCAGTGAGGCAATTATTAATCCAAAAAGAAGTAGGAGAAAAGAGAGCTATTTTAGTATGACTTGCAGAGAAATATGATATTATTATTATTAACCTGACTAGATTATGAATTGAGGACAAATCGTTTTGAGTTATTAGCTAGAACTCATATATGAAGAAAGTCAAGATTCAAATCAAGATATTCAAGTAAGTCAGGTAAGTGTTACAGATTCTGAATCTCAGTATGCTGATCTCATATATTACTTGAAAAATGGAAGGTATATCATTATGTCCTCCTTTCAAAATCAGCGCATCTTAAGGTAAAAGCTATTAATGAATCATTAAATAATATTGAAAAAATTGATTCAATTTTATTAAAGATGTCTTGAAAAATTTGAAGGTAGAAGTTTCAGGAGTTGCATGATGGACCGTGTGGGAGCCCATTTTGGAGGTGATACCACGACTCTGAAATAATTGCGTCTTGAAGAAATATTATTCTACCCTTTTAAAGATGCGCATGAATTCGTGAAGTTATTCCTGTAAAGCTATGAAATGAAGCAGGAGAAAACTAGCTCATGAAGCGAAGTAATATTGATAGAGTATTCAAGTAGTGGGGGCCTTGACATTATTGGTGAGATAATACCTCATTCTTCCAAACAGCACAAGTACATCCTTACTGCAACTGATTACTTTACAAAATGGGTAGAGGCAATTCCGTTGAAGGTAGCCAATTCTAATGCAATTATTGATTTCATAGATCAATTCATCATAACCAGGTTTGGTGTACCTCAAGCTCTTGTTTTTGATAATGCATCTTACTTCTCTGGAAATAGTTTAATTGAATTTGCAGTCAAAAGAGGCTTTAAATTAAAATATTCAGCAAATTATTATCCACAAGGTAATGGTTTGGCTGAATCCACTAATAAAAACCTTATCAAAATCATTAAAAGGACCGTTGATCAAAATCAAAAGAATTGGCATAAATCTTTAATCTTTGCGTTATGGGCTGATCGTATCACTGAAAAAGCTGCAATAGGGACTTCACCCTTCAATCTGGTGTATGGAAAAGAAGCTGTGATACCTTCAAAATTAACTCTTCCATCATTAGCCCTAGTACAGTTTATTGAAGAAAATCCTTCATCATCCATTCAATTGAGATATGATCAAATCCTTAAACTAGAAGAAGATAGGGATAAAGCAAAAATTACTCATGAAAAACATCAACGACTTGTAAAATCTTCTTTTGATGCAAGTTCTACCAGCTCAAAAAATTTGTCAATTGGTGATCTCGTTTTGAAATGGGATAAAGCACACGAAGAAAAAGGTAAACATACCAAATTTCAGAAAATGTGGCTTGGACCATTTCAGATCGTTGAGAAGATAAGCTCAAATACATTCATACTCCAAGATCTAACAGGTAAGAGAGAATCTCTTCCTGTAAATGGGCTTATCTTGAAGAAATTCTTTTCATAAGGAGGTAACCCCTTCTTAAACTGTACATATTCCTTTCTACAGAATTTTGATTGTTTTTGTTTTTGCAAATAAAGGTTGTTTATGAGTCTCTGATTGACTGTTTACTATTTAAGAAACTTTCTTCGGAATAATATTATAAATATTTATTTTGTGTAAATAAGAATTTTTAAAGTAATGATCACGGTTTTTGAATAGTTTAAAATAATATGTTAAACTTTGAAATATTATTTCAATCATTTTTATGATCTTTTGAAAACTTGAGAAGAATGTAAATCATCATAAGTTTATCAAGCAGAGAAAGGTTATCTGTAAAAGTAAAGATTTTTCAAAAGTTTTGGAACTCAAAAAACTCTGAAAATTGTCATCCATTGATTCTTAAGGATAAAACTATTTCACCCCATCCATTTAAGTTGTGATTTTTTAGAATGTAATTCTAAGAAATTATACGAAAATTTTAATAGATAAGAGGTCTCATTACGAGCCGACTTACCATGTTCATAAGGAGTAATAAAATTGACATTACCAATACTGCATACCAAAACAGGGTAATGGCTTATAACTATAAGCAAAGGGGTCTCATCACGAGCCAGCTTGTTCAGTTTAATTATAACTAGTGAATGGCATTGTTAATAACTAGCTACCAAACCAGAACAATGACTCTTAAAATAAAAATAAATAAAAGACAAAAAACATGAGATAATAGGTCTTATGAATTTATCTTTCCAAAAGTCATAATTTTGTTGGATGGGACAATGAATGGTTAATGGTTTAAAGGTAACACTGTCGAGACTATGAACGTTTGCTGGCAGCAGAGGCAATACCTATGGCAATAGAGTATATTATAAAACCAAAACTTGGAGAGATCCACTTACTTCATTATTAACACCAATCAAAGCTTAAAATAACCCAAAATGTTTTTATTCTTAAGGAATTAGAAAGAAATTATGAAATGATTTTTATTTCTTTTTCATAGTTACATTTTATTTGAATTATCCTAAGATAGTTTTCATTATCTTTAAAAATATTTACTTACTAAATATAGAATGTTCATTTTATTTTTTCAAAGACAACTGTTTCTTTCAGTGAATCGCCAATTGTTGTGACCAGCAACAACCCCCCTTTTTATTAATATTAGTAATGATACTAAATAAATGGGGACCCTTAGTTAAAAAATCCAAAAAATCAATTAGGATTTGTTTTCCTTTTCAAATAAAAATTTCTATCATAAACTTATAGAAATCCCTTAGAAAGAACATTAAGAAACACTTAAGTTTATGATAGATTATAATAAAATTGCTCTTTAAACAAAATAGCGCATCCATAGCAAAATGGTATATATCTTTTATAAAACTGAAAATGTGATTTTGCGCTTTTGCGATAATGCGACCCTAAAAGCCTATACAATAAATGTATTAATCACAGATCACATAGCGCAGAAAACAGAAGTGATTAATGAATACCTTTTGCGCTCTTTTCAATTTTGCGCTTTTGTGAGATTTGCGATGTGCGCTTTTGCGCTATTGCGCAATTTTCACTTTTGCGCTATTCTACATAACTACGATGACTCCATTTTGCAATATTGCGATATTGCGACATTGGATATTGCGATATTGCGACATTGCAATATTGGTGTTGCCATGACAATCATAGATCTTGATATCAGCGATTCATGTAGCGTATCGACAATCTTCCTCTCATCAAATGTTTGTTATCTTTGATTAAATTAAATGATTAGTTGAAAATTAATGGTAAATGATTGTTTTGAATTGAAAAGTCAATTCCAATTAAAATATCTTATATTACCATCTAAAAACTTCACATTTGGTTAAAAGCGGTTATATGCTTCACATAGACACCATTACTCTCATTTACTGTTGCGTAGCAATTACGAAGAACAAACGTCATTAAAGCCTTCACCTAAACATAATAATTGAAAGGAGAAAACTCAAATTACAAAGCAATTGGCTTATTTGTATCTGGTGTAAACACAAATGTAATGTTGGGTATATCCACTTGGGAAGGAATGTATAATCTGCTAGAGGAAGAAAACCCTGTGGTGATAAAATTTGTAGCTACAGCAGGTTCCAGTAATACGTCTGAGGCAACCCTTAGAGAACTGGCTTGCTCATTTCTGCATAGAATAGCGGCAAGGCCAAGGATTCTCCCATATACAGACATAGTGAGATGGGTGCTGGACAACACCGATATTTTAGATAGGCAATTTAGAACTCCATCTGAAGAGCTAATCGGGTCGTTCACCACGGAAGACGTGAAGTTGATATATAAATTGCCGGAACTTCAGGCGACTTATAATAAGCAATTTATGGAAGAATTTGCTAGAGAACATGTGAATTTGTCAGAATGCACACAGGAATGGACCAAAAGAGATGAACCATAGAAGAAAATCAAACACGAGTAGACAGTACCAAAAAACGATGTTTCAGACGTTGTTCACAAGTTCAAATGTCCAAGTGGGAAAATTGACACAGTTTCTACCACAAGATAAGGTATTTAAGTTTTCCAAAATTAGCCTCTATAGAGCTTTTAAAAAATTACTGAAGAAGCTGTTGGAGGTCAGGAATTCTCAGAGAAAACATAGCTCTGCGAGAAAAGGCAGAGTCGAGAGACAAAATAACTTCTTGAGAACAAAATAAAAACATGACTGAAATGTAAGAGCACTGTGCGACGAGGAAAAAGATGTGGAGTGTGTTATTTGCAGGAGGAAAATACTGCAAAAGGACAAATTGATAAGAAAACTACTTTGCTTTATAAACATGATGAAGAAAATGGTGAAAACTAGCATCATTCAAAGATGAGAAATTGCAAAATTATTGTGTGAACAAAAAACTCAATAACTTGGATGCACAAATGGGGAAGAGGCGAGAAAAGGCCGACGGAGGATGCGGCTACAGCGGTAAGCACTCTTACGGATTGTGTATATGATTGTTAATTTACAAACCTAATTGGACTACGAAACTGTTCCAGGATATCTCCCACAGGAAAATCAACTGCAAACAGAATGGAGGCAAAAGGCAGAAGAAAGAGCAAAATCTATCCAAGGGATGACGAGATTGAATTGGGACTCATACTGGATGTACTTGGTGAAGCCACACAGTCAGCACAGTGCGCTTAATTGTATCATCAATGCTACAGAGAAGATTGCTCCTACGCTTGCCGACTCTGTCTTTTCAGGACAGTTGAATTCTGAAGTCGGTCAGCCGCATCTTCTCAAAACTATGCTAGATGCCTGCAAGTTTGAGATCAGAGATTCATGAATGAATAGTTGGATTTAATTCTGTGTTTTAGCCTGGAAAAGAATGAATAATGAGGCAAGATCAATAATTTTGTAGCTCATTATTTTAAGATTTTATTTAGTTCAGTAATTATTTAAACCCTTCTCATGCATTTGAGAGAGGGGTCCTGCTGTCTCTTGTTTTGACTTGGAGATATCATTTAATAACACTCCAGTGTCTTCTCTATATTTTAAAAGGAAAATCCATCTGAAGGTGATTTTCATGCGGAATTATCTTTGAAGTGTTATATTTATTTTGCTTGGAATTTGATTTTTATCAGAAATTATTGGACCATTTATCACATTTAAGAACTTTTAAAAAGTCTTAAGGAAGATGAATGAGGTATTTATATCCTTTCACTGTTGATTTCTTTTGTCTTATGATATTCGCTTTAAAATTGCTATCATTTATATATATTTGTTTTCACAACGCTTCCTTTTATATATCATTTCTGAGTATAATTGAAACGTTATCTTTCATAAGTGTATATGTAGATGGTATACAATGATGAATGCAATATGCTAATACAAATCTGTTTAATTTCTTAAACAGAGTTATCTTTATTTCTTTCTGCACATTTCAATTTAAATATTAATACATTTTCATGGTTATTGTTGAATTGGAACAATCTTAAGTTGTATTCACATATAATTACCCGGGTTAGTGTTAGAATTTCTTTACCAGTATTGAGTTTAAATTATATAGTTTTATTTCAGTTAATTTAGTCCCATCTCCACCCATCCAAACCAATCCATTTAGTTATAAGGAAATTGGTCCTTTAAATCCAGTCGGAGCCACCATACCAAACGGAAAAGGAGTTGTCTTAAGGTCCCGACCGGGTGGTTTTCCCCAATGTTTGAAGCAGAGATTTTCTATGCTTCAACATAACCCTATACATAAATTATCCGCAAACAATTTCTTAAAACAGAAAATAAACATTGGCAAGAGCATAAAACATAAAATTAATATACACATATATTTTCCCTTGGATCCCAAAATCGAGACTACTAGATTAATTTTTCATTATTTTTCCTTTCAATGTTACAATATATATATACATGTCGAAGCATTTATAAACCCCAATCCATTAACTCTAGATTAGAACATAATTGTAGTTTCCTTGACTGGATCTACAAAATAGCATGGACGGAAAACCGTCATTCCCAAAATCATGTTCAAAACCCATGCACAAAAACATAGGTAGATTTGTCCACCTAATATAGGGTCCAAAAAAAATTTTCCAGGGTGTTTCCCCTGACCCCGTGTAGGTGGCCTACCACTCCCCAATAGAGGAGGTTTCATCCAACACAATGAAGGAGGTATGACCACCCTCCTACTTCGTGGATGGGGCTAGTTGTGGAAATAATATGACACACACCCAACATAGCGATTCCTGGACCAATATAAGGTAGGATTGAGGTAAATATTTGTTGTATATGTGAGGTCTTGGGACTAGGAATCCCTTGTTGGATTGTAGTAAAGCCCGAGGAATCCCTATTTTCTTTGTCATAAGTCCCACATTCACGCTTGGAATATGGCACATGGGTGATTGGTTGAAATAAATACTTGGTTCAGCCCAATCCATGGTCAGGTGGTACATGGAAGTCCCTGACTTGGTTGCAATTTTCTTATGTTAATAAAAATTATTTTCCTCTTATGTATTATGTGTAAATTGGCTTGTTATTATGTGATTATAGTGGTTATTATATCATTGTTCATCTATTGGTTATAAGCATAGTTTATGGTAGACTTGAGTTAAGCATCTCTTCATGTTTTGTTTTGTAAATGTAATTTTAATGAATGCATGACCTAATAGATGATAATGCAACTATTGTGAGAGGGCATCAAACCTTCTTGATGATGGTCAGATAAGTATGAGATCCCTATGTTTTGATGTGTATTTATGACCTGTACGTTTCATGTTCATGATGTGTTTGATGAAATGTTAGTCATGGTTAGGCTTAGTTACGATAATTCCTTGATCAAGTTTTATGTTAGAAGATTTGTATTTGTTTCATTTATTATTTTATAAAGTTTCATTAAGTTCTGGGAAGTGACTTGAAGACTATCCTTGAAACTGTGGCGCATATTTCACGGTCTCAGGCATAGAACTAGCTGAAAAAGACTGCAATTTCACCCTTGCAGTGGCTATGCATGCAATTGAATGCTTACAACCACATGGATGTAGGTTTTTTCATATGATTGGGAGACCAGATCTATGAAAAGAAAAGTTAACTCATGCTTTCGACACCTGGAAGGGTGGTTTAGCCCTTGGGAGTCTTGTAGCACCTTAGGAAGGTTAGTAAGGTTTTGTTTTGTTGATTCCACTTCCTTAAGGTGATGTAGGAGGTTGAATCATATCATAGTAACTCTTCGCCACGTATTTACCTTAGTGGACTAGTAAACTTGGGTAAGTGTGGGAGGAGGGTGTTATAAAGTGGTATCAGAGCATGGTTCAAGTCTTGGACTGGATGGGAGGAATGTGGTTGTTATGCATGCATGTAGGTTGTATATGTGCATGTTATGTATGCATGGTGTTGGTCATTGTCACAGTTGTGTTGGCATGCAGAAGTTGATGATGTTGTTTTTGGGATGTGCTTGTCTTGAATACATGTCATTTGTATATGCATTTATTATGCATGTAAATTTTTATATGTTGTTGTGAATTCATTGTTATGGTTATGGTTATGCATGCATAGTAGGTTAGATATGCATCATGAGGTCATTGTATGTAGTTATGTCATCATGATTTTTTTGATAAGATATAATTGTTATATGTTGGCTAAGATAGAGCAGGAGATGCAGACTATTAAAGTGAGGTTATATCACTAGACCTCAGGGTAAGAGAAAATCATTATATATGTTTGTATATTGGATATGAAATTATGTTGTTTGATGATTGCTATATGCATTAGGGTTATATACATGCTTGTCATCCTATTGTTGTTGTGGTTACATGCATGATAGATGCTAGTTAATCAGTGTGATCATATGTACATGCATTGGATAGTCATGAATGATATCAACTTGTCATTATATGAATTATGGTGATATGCATGATGGTTATGGTAATTGAATTTAAGGTCTTAATGTTACATGTATCATGCTAATATGTATTAGCCTGTGCAGATGGCCATGTTTATGATATTCAAGTATGTCGATATAATTGTGATATTTTGTTGTACAAATATGGACTGACTTGTGTAGATGTGATAGCCTCCTCTGAGATACACTGATGTATGATTTGATTATGTTGTCCATTTTCCATATGTTATCACTCAGATTAAACCTCAGGCTGAGAGAGGCAATTCTAAGGTAACCTAAAACCATGCTTAGCCAAGTAGCTAGCCCTACTAGGCCAGGAGAGGGCTCTCTTCGTATGAATCACAACCAAAATGAATGAGGAAAGAGTATTTTAGGCTAGGTATATTAGCTCAGGGTTTTTATTTTTTATTTGTGTAGGGTTTTGCTAGATCAAGAGGAGTCTAACAGCTAGGGCAAGGAAATTAGGTCAAATTTTGCAGGGTGTTCTATGGGGCAAGGTAGGTAGAAGGTTTTTAAATTTAAAGGATGATTATGGTGAGATCAATAGAATGGTGAGGATTTAGGAAGATCATATGAAATTAATTCTCCCTAAACTGAAGAAAATAAACACATTATGCTAAATTTCCCAAAACAGAGTATGAAAACATGAATTATGCCTTTCAACTTGAAATTAAGCATATCATAGACATGAAAATGGTTTATGATCTTACACTACATTCATAAAAATTATGAAAAAGAAGAAAATATTTCAAACAATGCATACCACATGTATCCCAAAGAAATAACTGCAAATTTATCATTAATGTCATAGTTAAACTGGTACAAAAATTGTGTCCTAGAGATGCCAAAGCTCCAAGTGAGTCCAACCATTACAATTACTAAGAAAATGCATCCTATAGACCTAAAAACCACTCTTCCTAGCCTCATGGAGTCTAATCCATGAGATAGGGATCAATTTCACCTACTCCCAAACAAGAATCTGAATATTACAAAAACTCAACAATTTGCCTCTAAAAGAGAGGACACTGATTCATTTGACCTCTAGAGAACTTATATGATGTCTCTACCCCAGATAACAATAAAAACATGAGATTTACATTTATCTTGACCTTTTACATTAATTATTTCCCATTTCCCAAAATAAAAATTCAAAAAGTCAAAATATGTTGAAGATGGTGAAAATGACAATTTCTTGGCAAAATGGTAGTGCCATGAAAGAAAAAATAGCCTCTCTTGCAGGAAACTTGTGGAGGCCTTCCCGGTGTCCAAATCAGATCCATGATATCTCATTAGAAAGCTCTCTGATTATAGTTTCCAAATATTCTTTCCTTTTCCAAAATGGTGCCCATCTGCCCTCTAAAAAAGTTAATATCCCAAGACTGGTATTAGCACAGTGCCTAGGCAAAAACAAGGGAAGCAACATGTTTTTTGGGTGGTTTTTTGCCTTTTTGAGGGACCAGTTTTCCTCCAAATTTTCTGAAACTTACTGGAGTTTATGTCCTCATAATTTTTAACATGATGGTAGTGACCATTTTCCAATGGATTCTCCAATAAAAATCAAAGCGCCAAGGGCGCTGCGTTTTTAGCAGTGTGACTGTGTCTCAAAATTGCCCAAAAATCCAAAAAATGCACGAAAGTGCCAAATGTGCCAAAATTTGAAAAATTGTGAGGTTACTTGTTGATCAAGGGTTAGAGACACCTCAACAAGTATTTCTAACCTCTCCTTCTCCTTTTTCTCGGTCAAAGCTTGAGTCTTTGCATGGGCTCATTTGAGCTTGGCCCTTGCAATTTTGTGTCTCATGGCATAGTGCTTTGGCATTTTCCTCTAAATATTATTGTCCTTCTTGGCCTTCTCTAGCAAGCCCTCTAAATGAAATTTGGCTCTATCAAGCCATGATTCTCTATCCCTGCTAATCTCAATGGCAAGCAACTCACTTGGAGTAAGTTGCTCTACGAATTCAGCTTCTCTTTGTCTCTTATGGGCTAGAACTCTTTTCAGCCCTATTATCTTTGGTCTCTATCTTGGAGGCTGATCCTCATCATCATCAATCTCTCCAAATCTATCCAAGGTCTCCTCCAACAAGGATTTAGCATTTTCTACCTCTTTCTTTTCTTTGATGGTCCTTACCTCACTGATAATTTTCTTTGTCTTCAGCTACTGATTTTCTTGCTCAAGAAAAACAATCACAAACTGTGCTCTGTCAAGATTAGCTTGAAGTTCACTAATATTTTCCTCTTTTCTTCTGATTAATGCAGTGGTGATTCTATCCTCATCCTCCTCATCAAGGTCAATTAGTTGAAACTCATGCTCTATTTAATTCTTGTCCTCCTGCTCCTTAATGATTGGCTCTTTTCCCTTGTCTACTGGTTTTGCTGATGAAGAAGGCATCTCCCCGGCAAACACATGTCTGTGGCCTCTCTGATAGGTCTTGGGAAATGGCTCAACATCAATCACATTAGCCCAAGTTTCCACAATGTCCCTTTCACTGCTTGATGCTTTAGTATCATGATGTAGTGATGGTGAACGATTACGGAAAGGTGAAGAAGTAGGGTAAACATGAGGTGAATGCATATGACTAGGTGATGATGTATGAGTAGCAGGCTAAGATGGATAGGTGGATATGGGAGGATGGGATGATGAAGGGATGCTTTGATCATGATGACTAGGTGGGGTAGTGAAAACGTTGTTTGCAATGAAAGTGTCCCATGAAATGTTCTTATGCTCAAGTTGATGCATGACTACCATATTAATGAGTGAATGGTGAAAAAGACTCTGCTTGTGATGATTATAATGCGTCTGTAAAATGTTTTCCATCTTGTCGATGCTTTGGGAGAGATAGTAAGTTATATGAAGCATTCTGACTCTAGTAAAGTGCATGAGGATTCTGATATGGTATGAATAGAGTTGAGAAAACCTCCCCTCACAAGTTAAGTACTTCATGATTATTTTCATCACGGGAACATACCAGTCAAGGACATGAGAGAAAGGAAAAATAATTTTCTTATCATCCTTCTATCTAGGTTTGAGGTATGGCTCATAATAGCTCAAATCAAGGTTTACCTTTTTAAACCATTTCTCTCCCTCATTAGGGATCTCTATAGCAACTGAAGCAGCACTAGTGGACATAGTAAAAGTGAACCCAGCAAGAGTGGCATGCCCATCATGAATATTTGTGACGAACAATCTTGTCAAGACATGGTGATACTGAATCTGCTGCACCCTCTCACAGTGACTCAAAGCAACCAAGATGCTTGAAACAAGACACATTGAGAGGAGAGGAGATGAGTTCCCTTATGGTTATTGTTTCAAATCTATTAATTTTCCCTCCTTTTTTATCACTTTTCTTTGCTGATTATTCCTCACTGATATCTCTATCCCCCTCTTCCGACCTTTTGAGTTTGAAAGCATTGAAACCCTAGGGATGAGGTAGATGGGGATGGGGGAGTGAAATAGGCTTAGGGAATAGGGATATGGTGTTGTAAGGAAGGAGAAGGGTCTAGGGAATAGGGATATGGTGGAGGAAGAAAATTTGAGGTTTACAAGTGGAAAATTTAGGAAAAATGGGAACAAAGACTGAATCTAGGGTTTTATAACCTATCCAACCTCTAAATTTCACAAAGAAAACAAAATCACCATCAAAATCATTTTGAGGACAGCTAGGGGGTTAAATTATTATTAATTACTTGTCAAAGTCTTTATAGAAACTTTTCTAAAGTTTTAGAGGCACCTTGACCGAGTTTTGAGGCTCATAGACCAAACAGTGCATTAGCGCAACACTTGGACGTTAGCGCAGTGCCTCCAGATAATAGTGCAATTCCTGTGTAAAATACACTGTGTTTCTCAGGCATTAGCACAACGTGGGTGTGTATTAGCGCAAATCTCGAACATTAGTGCAGCACTAAGGTGAAAAAACGTAGCACCAAGAAATTTTTGCCCAAACTTCTCAAAAACTTAGATTTTCTCCTTTGCTGAAGACTCTTAATAGCTGAATGGAAACAATGGCTTGTTTTGAAGTGCTTGATGGGCTTTATATCTTTAGTGGATTTTAAATTTAATTGAAATTACCCATTTTTATAATGTTCATTTTTCCTCTTTGACACTGATACTCTTTTTTCTTTCTGACCTTTGGCATTGTAGGCTTGATCAACCTGGAGTTTGTCTTTCCTTGCTCACCTAGGTTGGACATGATTGCACTTTGACAGCTCGAGATTGCATTTATTACATATGATAACATAAAATTACATTTGGAAAATTGAAATAAATTACATATTTGACTTTTCTATCAAAATGACATTTTGATATAAAAGTCATTAAACTAAAAATACAAATTTGAGAGTATAATAAATACATCATGATGAACTTATTTAGTCCCTCTCATATATGTGTTGACCTCATCTGAATGAAAGAGTGACCTTGAGAAATTCAAAACCATAATGACCTAATGTGACTACTTTTTAACGTGACTTTTGAATGAGATTTTGAGTTTAAAGACTCCCAAGTGAACAAAGCATTTCCATAGGTGTTGTTATGCTCAAATATGCATGAGAATGAGACAACCAATATGATCTTTTAAGGGAGAATGAAGCTTATGTTAGAATTTACAGGAGAAATAATAAATAATTACTGAGAGGAATAATAAAACATAACCAACAACAAAACACATAAACATAAACACATATGTTTATTTGGAAAAACCCCAAATCAAGGGCAAAACCTGTTAGCCACCTATAAATTTTTGAAACAGCAAATAGGTGGCTAAATATGTTTCTGAGTCTTCAAGAGATACATTTCCTCTAAAAACATATCACTCTTGAAGCCTCTATGTGTTACGGTTCCTTTGAAATATCTTCATTGCTGTTTCCATCAAGAAAGCCTCACTGTTTGTGAAACAATTATGCGCAAGAAAGCCTCCATCTGCTCCCTTATATCCCTGCAAATTCCCCCATTTTAACCCCTTTTTTCCCTTCTAAAAATTTCCCCTTTAACCCTAAAAATCCATTTCTAAGTCTTCTAAACCATCAAATTCCCCTTTTTAAACCATGTGAATCCATTCATTTGGTGAAAAAATCCCTTTATTCCCCTACCGGAACCATTGTTTACCCTTAAAAAACGTAGTTTTTAGGCCTAAAAACCCATTTTTTACCATATGATAGGCCTAAGCCCCTTTTGGCTAAGCCCCAACCCCTCCTCCACATATAACCGGTGCCAATGCCAGGCACTAAGCCCTTGAGGGCCAATCGCAATCGGGAAGTTTTTTATGTGCGCAATTCCTTTGTTACTTGAAATTTCCTAATGAGATTGCCTTTTTTCTATTGGCCGTGGATGTAATATCCACCGTCAATCTGCAAAGATATGATGGTTCGCATTAACCTCACGCCGCACCCATAACATGGTGCTGGGTAAAACCCACAGTCCCCTCTTATTACAGTCCTTGGAAAGGCACTTCCAATTTCTGCTCTTTCTTGAATCTCAAGTAAATTGGGCAAACTCACAATGTTCTCAATTCTTGCACTGGCAACTTAAATCAATACATATCAGGAGGCTTTAATATCTCAAATCTGAGATTTGAGATATTAATTTAAAACTCTCTTGCATATAAAAACATCTACACTCAATTTAGTGCTCAATCCACCTTCCAATCTGGGCAGCTTCAATTTAATGCGGAAGATTTTCTCTATAAAGGTTAAACAAAATGCCACAACCAGATTTTAATCTATAATTACTTATCTGGAAAATTAATACAACGTGGAGGCTTTTTCTGCAAATTTTAATAACCCTCGAAGCCTATAACATGCCTTTGTACGAAGGCCCACATTTCATAGATATCGAAAATCACTTGATTTTCATTAAACACCAACCAAATACTTGGGCTCTCACCTTATGGAGATCTAATGGATTTTATCATAAGTTCATTTTATAACATAGACCCCTACGCTTATACCTATATACGATAGAGCTTCCCTTGTATCACATACGCCTTTGCCCGCTTGTTATGTTAAGTATTTCCTGGATTAAGAATCTAGTTTTTAACATAACAAAGCTCGACCATACCAACCATAAATTGTTGTTGATTAGTCCTCACCCGTTATACAAGCCGTCACCTCAATATGTCTGGCCCACTATATACGCAACTAAGCTTTGTGTCAAATGTTAACAGACATTTAAACATAAACTTCGTATGGCATTTGGCCCCACAAAAATGAGAATCTACCTCACTATTACCCTCCGAGCATCTCGTAATGTGAATTCCATTGGATCATCCAACCCTGACATCAAACGAGTGTAATGCATATCGCGTTATTTCAATCTCCGAGCTTTAATGTTCCAATTTTTCGCGATGCAAGTGGTTTCACATTACCATTCTTCTCCACTTGTCACTCGTGAATGCACATCGCATTTTTTTTTTGCAAACTTAATTACCACCTTTCATTTACACGATACCGCCGGTATTTCACACGTTGGTTTCACTGTTCACACTTCTTCTGGTTCTTCTTCTTTCCACGCTCCAGGTTCCATATAACTCTTTAATGCCTCACTGCAATAACCTCCTCCCTCGTTTATCTTCCTTCACACGGCCATACCACATCAATTCAGGTTCGAGCTCTCCTTCTACAGCATCGCCCCTTCCACGATCGATACAGTCAAGGTATCGATTTTTTTCAATTCTGCTTCAAGGTTTCAATAGAATTCCTACCATGTTATGGGGAAACCTCTGCTATGAAACTTCTACAACTAAGTCACCGCTTGATAAATCTCAGTATCTCACATACTCTTCACCAAATTTAATCACTGTTGCATCTCGTTCAATGTGTCACTACCAATTCACTGCTTTTCAGTCCGAATTTCACCCTCAACACAATAGCAAGCCTCCTGGATTTTGTTAGTGAATCCTTCACATGGAACTGAGCTTTCAATTCATTCAAATATGCATATACACGAATTCATAACTTACTCCTGTATTAAAATGATATTACATGGGAGATTTCTTCCCTTCACCTTCTCAAAGGAGTGTACAAACCATTCGTGCGTTCACTTCAAACCCAATGTTGACAGGATTAACAACGATTCTTCCAACTCTATATAGAGAATCATTGACCCCCGAATTGCAGGGTAAATATATCACACATTCTCATACATTGCCTATCGAAACTCAGAGCTTAAGCATACATAAATTACTTCAATTAATGCACAGCACTGAAACAATCCCATTCATTCATTCATATGAATTTACTTACAACTTCTTACCTCTGTCAGGTCTTCAACTCTACGGCCTTCTTTCTCACTATCCCGATCTATGCAGGACTATGCACATCTGTAGGACTCTTCCACAGAGGTTTATTTTTATACAAATTTGGAATCAATTGATTCACCTTCCTACAATGATTCGACAACTCCTCAAATCCTAATTTTAGCCTAACTCCTAGATAACTGAACTAACTCTTCAGATGCCCACTAATCATTCGAGGCAGTTAAATTTTTCTCCACAATCAACTAAAAATAACTCAAATATGAATAATTACAAAAGGAAACAAAGACATGAGACCCCCTCTATGTTTATTTATGTACAAATATTGTCTTGAGCCTAATGCTCCTGCATCAGTTTCCCTAGGTTAAAATGATTCATGATCTCCTAATCATGTGCTTTCATCCTGGTCTTCCTGGATCCCACACTTTGGTTTGTAGATGATCATCTGCTGCAATGTTCTTCCTTTGCATCCCTCCAGGCTTCCATATTTTATGCTGCATCTTTTCACTGACTGCACTTTTACATCCTCTTTTTGTTTTTCTTTTGCTGCTACTTATTTTTGTCTTTGTTGCTTTCTTTTCCTCAGACACTCTCATCATCAGCTTTCTTATAATTTTGATTTCTCTGTCTAATCTGTCTTCTGACTGCTTAATACTGTTCCTCCATGATTGCTGAATTTCTACTTCTGTTTTCTGCATTCTTATTTCTTCAGTTCTTACTGCTACCCTAGCTGCCACCCAATCATCCATACCCTCTTGCTCTCTGCAATATTAAAACTCTTTCGGATTGTCACCCATGACAATTTCTTCCTTCTTTGACTTCAGCAAAATTTCAGATTGGTATTTAAATTGCTATTCACTATCACCATCTCTTTTCTTCTTATGGACTAAACATCCTTTAGTCCTTCCATCAATATCTGTAATTAGGAAACAAACATCAAAAGTATAAAATCCTTGTGTCTCTTCCTCTTCTTCTGGCAACACTTCAGTTTGTTGCTCCAATATTTCTTCCAGCAAAACTCCAAGTTGTTTTTTTGCTAATTCATTCTTTGCTCTCAATGTTTTCTACAAACATTTTAGCCATTCATTTTGCACTTGTCCCACATCATCAGCATGCTGTAATTTGAACTCAGCATGTTCCTTTTCTTCTTCCTGGGCAATATTCAACAATTGCCTTCCATCCTGTTGATTGATTATGCTAATCACATCAAGTTTTTCAAACATTGCATTTTCATCTTCTATCAGAGTAAAACTCTGATTCTCTACTGTTGTGGCAGCCCCAAAAGTCTGCCTTCCAGTCTTTTCTTGGCTATTCAGGCAAGCCAATTCTTCTCCATCTTCATCCCATTATGTCTCCACATTCTGCAATCCCCAATTCTGAAATTGAGGCTCTCTCTTCTGCATAGAATCCTGCTGATTCAGCATACTCTCTAGCAACTCAAATTGTCCATTCCAGGGATCAAACATTCCTATAGAATCTTCTTCCCTCTCCTCCAATTGACTGCCCAATGTTGTCAATTTATCTCCATCATCAACAGTATTTTCATTCACAAAACAGTTGTTAAAACAAAATTCACAAGGCCTCAGTGCCTTTCTCTCCTCTGCTAGCATCTCAGTATGTTGTCCCAAATTTCTTTTCTTCTCAATCAGCACATAAGTATGCTGATTCCAACACTTCAAACAATGTTTGAGACTGTCAGCTAGTTTCCCTTCTACATCATCGCTTTCAAGGATGTCTCTCTGCTCCAGTTCATAAAAATGAGCTTTCCCCTTCTCATTCATCTTTGTCCTTACAATCTGAACACCTTCTCTCTATGCTTCTTTCCTCTGCTCATGCCACAATCCTAGCGTCTCATCTGAGGAAACATTTTCACAATCTTCAAAAGTCAAGTCTCTTGCTGTCACTATCTCTTCAGCCTTCATTAGAATAAAATGATGATATTCTATCTCTGAAATAAATTCAGTCATCTGTCCATCATTCTTCACTTGGCCATTTAACAAAATCAGTCTGTCATTATCATCATTAATGAAAAATTCATCACCATCAAACAAAACTGTCATGTCCTTATTGAAGAAATCTATTTTATTAAACAAGGAATTAATGAATTCCTTCTGTTGCTGCAATTCAATCTAATATTCATCTGAAAGATACTCATCATATATTTCTTGGAAAAAATCAGCTTCATTGAATACAGTTTCATCATATGAACTGTCTTCTTCAATACCTGCATTCATACACAACTTGTCAGTTGCAAAAACATAAGACCCCACGGTCTCATTCGATGATTTGATCATCAAATCTTCTTGTTGTTCCAAGTCTTCTATACTCTCTAGAGATTCTCCAATGGTATTCTCTTCGATCTCCTCAAGCTGTTCAACTTCCAGCTTCTGGCCATCATCACAATTTAAATCTCTTCTATTTCCAATAGGTTGGAAAGCAAGGCTTTTCTCCAAGTATGTATGAACATCTTCAAAAAATCTGGCTGTTCCCTTTTCCTCCTCAGTGACAACATCAGCAATTTCTCCTTCTTCACACATTTTTCCAGCAAACATACAAAATATGTCAAATGTAAGGCTCTTGGACCCCTTGGTCCCACTTGAAGTTTCAGTCTTCAAGTCCTTCTCCAGATACTCAATTATTCTGAGTAATCTCTCTTTCAGCTGAGCATTTGTCATTTGATCTCTCTTCATTTGTGGCCTCTGCCACTTTACCTTCTTCTTCATGAGCCAGCCAACTCTCTGGTTTTCCTCTATCATCCTCTCCAGTTCATAAAGATTCTTACTTATCTCAACTATCTCTTTCCAATATTCTTCATCAGTGAGTCTCTTCCTCATGCCATTTGCTTTGGCATCTTTCCTCACTCTTCTATTGTGGCCTCTCTCAGAACCTCTGCAATCTCTTCTATGGCTATCAGTAGCCATTTTTTCCTGCAGGAGTTCTTCACTCACAAGATGCACTAAGCCTTTGCAATAGCAAGCTCTCTTTCTGTAACTTACCTTACCAATCCCTTCCTCTGGATCCAGCTTTTGGCAAATACTGGTTCACTCTCTCTGGAACCTTCTGAGCACTCTCTTCTGCTCTCTAGGCTTCACTCTCCAACTTTCTCTCTCAAGAAAGCCTTTGTTCTTCTTTCATCCAACCTCAGTTGGGAATATTCCAGGTTCTGCCACACTTTCTTCTTCACTTAGAATCCCTTGCTAGACTCTTTCATCACTGCTCTCAAATCTGTGATCTGCCTTTGCTGAGATTTCTTCTCAATTGCTTTCACTCTGCATTCTGCAAACAATACCTTCAAACCAGAGTTCAAATAGGCTCACCAACTCACCTCTCAAGATCCCTGAATGATCTTGCTTCTTCTTTCACCTGCACTGCATCTCTATCTGCTACAATCTTCAAGACTTCTTTGTCTTCAACTCCATATTCTGCACATCTGGAGAGCTTCACTGCATACTTATTCAAATCTCTATAAATTCTATTAAACATATTTAAACATCAAACTTTGCTATTTCAATACATGTGCATTTCATAAAAATTAATTCTCAAAGAGCTATTCCAATTCAAGCTCTGATACCACTCTGGTGCCAGGTAGAACCCACAGTCCCCTCTTATTACAGTCCTTGGAAAGGCACTTCCAATTTCTGCTCTCTCTTGAATCTCAAGTAAATTGGGCAAACTCACGATGTTCTCAATTCTTGCACTGACAACTTAAATCAATACATATCGGGCTGCTTTAATATCTCAAATATGAGATTTGAGATATTAATTTAAAGATCTCTTGCATATAAAAACATCTGCACCCAATTTAGTGCTCAATCCACCTTCCAATCTGGGCAAATTCAATTTAATGTGGAAGCTTTTCTCTATAAAGGTTAAAAAAAACCCCACAACCAGTTTTTAATCTATAATTATTTATCTAGAAAATTAATAAAATGCGAAGGATTTTTCTTCAAAGGTTAATAACCCTCGATGCCTATAACATGCCTTTGTACCAAGGCCCAAATTTCATAGATATCAAAAATCACTCGATTTTCATTAAACACCAACCAAATACTTGGGCTCTCACCTTATGGAGATCTAATGGATTTTATCATAAGTTCATTTTATAACATAGACCCCTATGCTTATACCTATATACGAGAGATCTTCCCTTGTATCACATACGCCTTCGCCGACTTGTTATGTTAACTATTTCCTGGATTAAGAATCTAGTTTTTAACATAACAAAGCTCGACCATAACAACCATAAACCACTGTTGATTAGGCCTCACCCGTTATACAAGCCGTCACCTCAATACGTTTGGCCCACTATATACGCAACTAAGCTTTGTGTCAAATGTTAACAGACATTTAGACATAAAATTCATATGGAATTTGGCCCCACATAAATTAGCATCTACCTCTCTATTACCCTCTGAGCATCTCGTAATGTGAACGACATTGGATCATCCAACCCTCACATCGAACGAGCATAACGCATATCGCATTATTTCAATCTTTGAGCTTTAATGTTCCAATTTTGCATGATGCAAGTGGTTTCACATTACCACTCTTCTCCACATGTCACTAGGGAATGCACATGACATTTTTTTTTTGAAAACTTAATTACCACCTTTCATTTATGTGATACCGCTAGTATTTCACACGCTGGTTTCATTGTTCACACTTCTTTTGGTTCCGCTTCTTTCCACGCTCCAGGTTCTGTCTAACTCTTTAACGCCTCATTGCAATCAACTCTGCCCTCGTTGCTCTTCCTTCACACGACCATACCACATCAATTCAGGTTCGGGCTCTCCTTCTATAGCATCACCCCTTCCACGATTAATACAGTCAAGGTATCGATTTTTTTCAATTCTGCTTCAAGGTTTCAACAGAACTCCTACCGTGTCATGGGGAAACCTCTGCTATGACACTTCTACAACTAATTCACTGATTGATACATCTTATTATCTCACATACTCTTCACAAAATTTAATCACTATTGCATCCCGTTCAATGTGTCACTACCAATTCACTGTTGTTCAGTCCGAACTGGGCCCTCAACACAATAGCAAGCGTCCTGGATTTTGTTAGTGAATCATTCACACAGAACTAAGCTTTCAATTCATTCAAATATGCATATACACAAATTCAGAACTTACTCCTGTATTAAAACAATATTACATGGGAGATTTCTTCCCTTCACCTTCTCAAACGAGTGTACAAACCAGTCGTGCATTCACTTCAAACCCAATGTCGACAGGATTAACAACGATTCTTCCAACTCTATACAGAGCATCATTGACCCCCAAATTGCAGGGTAAATATATCACACATTCACATACATTGTCTATTGAAACTCAGAGCTTAAGCATATAGAAATTACTTCAATTAATGCACATGTAGCACTGAAACAATCCCATTCATTCATTCATATGAATTTACTTACAACTTCTTACCTCAGCTAGGTCTTCAATTCTACGGCCTTCTCTCTCACTATCCCAGTCTATGCAGCCCTATGCAGGTCTATAGGACTCTTCCACAGAGGTTTATTTTTATACAAATTGGGAATCAATCGATTTAGCTTCCTACAATGATTCGACAACTCCTCAAATCCTAATTTTAGCCTAACTCTTAGATAACTGAACTGACTCTTTAGATGCCCACCAATCATTCGAGGCAGTTACATTTTTCTCCACAATCAACTAAAAATCACTCAAATATGAATAATTACATAGGGAAACAAAAACATGAGACCCCCTTTATGTTTATTTATGTACAAATATTGTCTTGAGCCTAATTCCCCTGCATCATAACATCTTCCATTTCCCCCCTGATTGAACATCAACTGTTGATCTCCTCCTGAGATCCAACGGCTGGCGCAAAATCGCATTGCATCGATCCAATGAAACCACCTTTCTATTTTCCCGATTGGCCAATCTTTGATTCAATCCTGATTGTTGAATCCACAAGAACCAACGGCCAGGATTTGATCTCTCTCCGCTCCTTTTCCCTACATCAGTTCCCCTCCGAAACAATATCCATCGTTGATCTTTTTCCAATCCAACGGTCCACATGTAATCAAAAGTTCTAAACCATCGAAGTTTTAGCCCCTGCCTTCTACGATTGCGATTGGATCACAACCGTCCATCCCATTTGATCTGCGGCCCTCATTCGTTCTGCCCATTCACATACCTCTTTGCCTTCCCTCTCCTTCTTTTAATCTTGACCGTCCATACCGTAGATCCGACGGTTGGTATCAAACCCGCCTTTGACTTTCCACCACCTAATCGCCAGTGCATCTCCCTTTATCATGTTGTAACCTCAACCGTCACATATTGTTGCACCACATCCAATGGCCAACACGGATATCTATTTTTTCTAGCATTCGTGCTTTAATGCTTTAAAATCGCATGATATGGGCGTTTTTATTTTTCCACGCGTCACACAGTGACATATATCGCGTTTGTTTGGGAAGTTTTCAAAACCACTTCCAAGTAGCGCGAAAACAATTTTTTTCTCCCAGAAAACCACTTCTCCCCCTTTTGCTCCCGAAAGTCCATCATTCAATCCCGACTGTTGATCTAATCCCAATCAATGGTTCATATTGCATCGCGTCCCCATTTGTGTTTCTTTCATCGGGCTGTCCAAAGGATTTGATTGGAAGATCTCCACAGTTGATCTCCTCCTGAGATCCAACAGCCCACAATCAATCGCCCTTCGCCCATCCGGTCCCACCATTCAAAGCCCCAGTTCATTTGATTTTCATCAGTTTCCTTTGTATTTAGCCCAAAGTTTAAAATTTTATGTTTAATATTAAAAGGTTTATTTCTCCACCTAACCTTCTAAAGCCACTCCACCAGTAAATCTCTGTCGTTGATCATCATCCCACTGTCTAATCTGATGGTCAAGAAATCAATTATTCACTAGGCCACCATCATAACATTGTTTCACCATTATTTCACAGTCTTCTCCATTTTCTTCGCTACAGCCACTGTTTTCACTACTACACTGCCATCTCCACAATCCTCCACAGCTTCCACCTCCGCTTCCATGGATTTTCTTAACAAAGTTTTTGTGTGTTGCAGGGTTGCAGATGGTGAAAATTGTCATCGCTCACAGTCACTGTCATAGTGACACAGTGGCGCAGAATGCCATTTTCAGAGCCAGATATTGCAGAGAGAATGCCTGGGAAGGTTTTGAATGAAATATTTCTTTAAAATACCAACGTTTAACTATGTAAAACCTTCAGCGCCATTAAAATTACATTTCCACAGACAGAGACAGTGAAATAAGTGGCAAAGAGTATCCGTGAAGGATTAAAGTGATTTAGTTCCCATTACTGAAGATTTAAAGCCTTAATTCAATGTTTAAAGGGCGAATGTACAAGATTGAATACCTTATGATTGACACAGAAAGCCTAATGAGGCCTAAATCACATAAAAAAAACCACATTAGTGTTTCACATCAGCAGAAGGTTTTTTCCCAAGAAAGGACGAGTTCCCATAATATTTTTATTCTCCATCAATGTTCCTGAGAAAATCACTACCCTGAAAGTAGTCCTAAGACTGCCAGAGCATTTGTTACACAGTATGGCAGGCCTGAAAGTCATTTAACTGCCTTACTTGTCCCAGAGTACTACAGAGTACAAACAGCTGAAAAGTACATCAAAGAACATACCTGGAGTTACTATCAGCCTGTCGACGAACAATCTTTCATCCAAAGAGTATTGAAGATCAATGCATAGATATTAAGACAGAATGGGCCTTGAGCCCTCTCCTTCTACTTATGTTTTAATGTTTCATTTAAAGTTCCATCTACCTCCTCTGCCTCTCTTTTAGCTATAAAACTCATGAAAAATACATTGTAAAGGCTGTTGATCGGATAACTGTGGATTTTAAGCTGTTTCTCTTGAGATATAGTTATGTGTGTATCAGTTGTAAAATAGGTCGAGGAGATGATTTTAGACTAAATACCAAAAATGTTGGACAATGTTGTATATGACTGGTGTTTCTCTTTAATATGACAAGAAATTTCTTTGGATCCTGCTTTAAAGAAACGGTGACGTGTTCTATCTTTGTCTTGGTTTTCCTTTTTTAATTCATCATATTTCATTTCTCTGATAAGAAATCAGTAATTTGGCTTAGGATATACCCTTTCTTGGTACCCTAATGCTTCCTACTCTTCTTATCTTTGATGTTTTCCACTTATTGTGCTATCTGAGAACAAATTCAAGATAATTTAGCCAGCATAGTAGTTGGTTTTTCCTGCTTACTGATGCATGAATTTAGAATATGTTCTTAGATGATCTTGTCTGGTCTAAATTGAAAGAATTGGGATACTGGGAGATTAGAGACAAGTCTGTCTCACTAGGGTCCTTTTCTAACAGTTAAGCCTTTCTAATTTCCCTTAAGTTGAGTGTCAAAGCATTGAAAGTAAAAGCCTTTCTCTGATCTCAGGCGTCACCTTTGTGTTAAATCTTAAGTGTTTATTATTTTCTGAAGAGCTATCCTCTTAGGAGTTTGATCACAGATGGTTAAGGCATGCCCTGTCCCTAGATTAACTCTTAAGGTGGTCACCTTGGAATGTTTCCTTGTTATTCACCTTCATTCCTAATCATTTCATCCCATACTATCATCTTTAAAGATCCTCTGTTTTAGATGACTAGCCCATTTGAAAGCCTTGGATATTGAATAGAAAGTAAACCTTTTTATGAATCCATTGCCCAATGGCCTTGAGTTTCCTTTGAATTATCTTCCCATTTCCTAAAATACTTCTTGGCTCACTTCTTGTCTTATATTGAACCCTTCTTTCATGTTTCCCAATAACCAAACAAACAAACAAACAAAAAGCAACAACCCTTGTGCCTTATAACTAGCCTAATACCTCAAAAATTGAAACTTCAAAGATATATATTTATTTTCCTCTATATAAATATCCCTCTCTGGACCCAGGAAGGCTAGATCCTGGGGTCCCAAAGTGGTTTGATGTTGTCTTATCTTTTGACATCGCCAAATCTGTCAAAACATAGGAACCCCAACATAATGGCGACTCCACTGGGGATTTTGAGTGTTTTCCATCTTATACATCCTTAGGACCTCAGAAAACCAAAATCTCTGGTTAGATTGGTAGTTAATCACTGTGGTGGACATTAAAACTTCTTGAAACATTTTAACCCTCCACCTGGTGACTCCATAGTTCCTTAATGACTAAATACTCCACTGGTGATCAGTAGGCCAGCTGATTATCTTGTTTTTCACAAGAATCCAGTGGGAGACTAGATTTCATTAGAACATCAACCATATCAGAAGAAACACATAGGATTAAGCTTATTCGTTTGAAGAAAAACATACTGGCTTCAAGAACCATTCGTACAAGAGCTTATCCTAACCCAAACCCACCTGAAATAGTTGACAATCCAGAGAGCATTCTTAGGAAATCTCCCACCCCTAAAAATACAACTATTTCTAGACCCATCCATAGAGCGGATTCAACACCAGAAGACTTTACATCTCTTTCAGACGCTCATTTTGACTTAGACTCACAAAACAGTTTACCAAGAACTAAGTCATTCAGTGCTCTAGATCAGATAGACCTTGAGCTTCCAAGTTAACCATCTCATAGTGGTCAACAAATTAGGGATAGAGATACCCCTCCATCTACACCCCTTGATTCACATTTCATTCAGAACTTGGGCCTCTCTCATCCTAAATAAGCTCAGCAGTTTGTTGCTAGTCCTAGCATTTCTGTCATCCATATGCCCACTGCTCAAGCCAATCCTTTACGTCCTCAGAACATTGTCATGGTAGCCTGGTATGCACCTCTAGTGTTACCACAACCTTTAGCTCCACTACCCAATGATTACCAATCAAAAATACCTCATTTCACTGCCAAAGAATCTACCACAGCTCAACATCATGTAGATAGGATGGAAGATACCTTTGACTATATGGAAATAGAAGATGAAACCATTAAGATGAGGATCTTTGCTCAGAGCCTAGGAGGAGAAGTGAAGAAGTGATTTAAATAACTACCTCCTAATAGTATCCATGATCTTCCCTCTTTACATCAAACCTTCATAAACAAATGGGAAGTCAAAAGCAACCCTCTCCAAATATTAGCTGAATATAGGAACCTTAAAAGAAATGTAGGAGAGAGTGTCGACGACTATTCCACAAGGTTTAATAGTGTTTACAATGCTCTTTCTCCACATAGGAAACCTCCCCAAGGGATGGCCTTAGTAAAATACCCTGAAGAATTTGATGATGACATGGCCTACTAGCTTAGGGAGAGAGATTACAAAACATTAGAAGACATGAAAAAAGGAGCAGTGAGTGTAGAAGCAAACCTAATTGAAAAAAGGGCCAGAATGAGGGCTGAGAAGAAGGTAACCTATAGAGATGACACATCATCTTCCACATATGATCCCAAATATGAAAATCTAGCCAAAAACATGGAAAGGATAGAGAAAAGTATGGAGAAAATGGTTGTCACAGTCAGTAATCAGAACAGAAACCAAAATCATAACCAGAATCAAAACTTTAGGAGGAAAAATCCCCAAACAGACAGAGAGACTCTGACCAACAAGTCATACCCCCGTTTCAAGAGAATTTTCTTGATGAAGATGAGGGGATAATAGAAGAGTCTGAGGGAACCACAATAAACATGGTGGAAGTAGGCAACTCGATCCACACCTGTTCATCAGAAGATAATCAGACCTCATTGGGATGAGGAACGATTAGAATTTGAGGATTATAGGTTGGGATTTGAAAATTCCATCATGAAGGTCAGAGAACAATATGAACTTAGAAGCAAGAAAAGCTTAGACACTTCCAAACCCAAAGCCTCTGAGATTACCATTAAGAAAAGACCTGAGAAAACTCATAAAGTGACTTCTGAAAGTAACAAATTAGCGACTAAGAGTTCTGGGAAAAACAAAGAAAGGGACAAACAGGATACTGATAAACAAAATCATGAACCTAGCAGCACTAGCATTGCAGCTAATGCTCCCGATAAAACAGCTTCAAACATTGTACATAATGAGAATCAACAAGCTAATTCTGCCACTAAAATAGTGGCCAACAAAACAGAGTTGAGCCTTCCAAAGAGTCAATCTCCTTTCAATTTGGAGAGTGAGATTGCTAAAATTAAAATTTATGTCGCACTCTCTGAGCTGGCCACTCAGGATGTATATAAGGGCCAAATTTTGAAAGCTTTAAATCTAGGAGAAAACAGTGACACTGTCAATTTAAGTGATGATCAACCAGCCCTTATATTTAGTCCAAAGATAGAAGGGAAGTTTCAGGAAGGGGTAGTACCTCCTTTTTACATCAGCCTCAATATCCATGACAAGATCCTTCACAACACAATGCATGACTCTGGGGCTTCACACAAACTTATGCCCAAGGTAATTATAGAAAATTTAGGCCTAGAGATAACCCGACCCTATAAGGACTTATATTCATTTGACTCTAGCAGAGTGAAGTGCCTTGGCCTAATAAAAAATCTTTGTGTGAATCTAACCCAAATACCAGCCAAGTATATGGTTATGGATGTTGTAGTCGCAGATGTGCCACCTAAGTATGGCATGTTGCTATCAAGGTCATGGGGAGCCAGGCTGCAAGGTACAATGCATATGGATGGGTCATATGCCACAATCCCTGTCTTTAGCCAGCTTAGGATATTGTAAAAAGAGGCACAAATGAATTTTATGGTTAGCAGCCCTGAAAAACCTGAAAATTCACCTCTATACTCTATCCATACAGATCTGGACTCTTTTATCCTTTGCAATGAAGAATACATAGGTGAGCCAGAGCTAGAAGACAAAGATGTAAACAATAGAGTAGAGCCCATAGATCTTAACATAATGGTCACTCTAGATATAGAGGGAGATGAGAAAAAAATGTTAAAACAGTGCACTAAATCAGAAACTCAGAGTGAACAAAACCAAGACTGCAAACTACAGACTACTCATCACTCTAAACTCCATGTACATCATGAAGAACAAAACATTCCACACCATGGTGTAGACCCCATAATACAACATAATGGTGAACACAACGTTAGGGGTGAAATCGATAGCCAATCTAAAAACAACCCCTTATGGAAAATGAACTTTGACAGGTCTTGCACTAGGAAGAATGCAGGGGCTGGAGTGTGGTTGCATAACACTGAGAGTGACTATGCTGAGATTCATGCCTTCAAACTGGAGTTTAAATGTACAAACAATATCGCTGAGTACGAAGCTCTCATCCTAGGCTTGAATCTATTGAAAAAACCAGGAGGCCGAAGGATAGCTGTACACGGAGACTTTGAGTTAGTCATCAAACAAGTGAATGGAGAATACATGGTGAAGCACCATAGATTGAGAGCATACAGAAATGATGCTATGGATTTACTGAAAACCTTTGTAGAATATGAACTTGTGTTTGTTCCTAGGAGTCAGAACATTGTTGCAAATGGATTAGCCTACATAGCTAGTTCATATCAGAAATCACCCAGTGACAAAAGAATCATCATTCAGACCAAATATAGGCCTGCAGTGCCAGATAATGAGAAATATCGGTAGGTATTCAAGGGCGACAAGCAGATAGAGGATCTCCTGCCTGGCAGGAATGAGTTTGAACTCTCGGATTCAAACTCTACATCCGATGAAAACTGCCTAAGTAAAGAGCCACCCGATGAAGAAAAATCACCCCATAATGTAGAAATAAAATTATTAACTGAAGAACTTGGAACTCAAACTTAAGAATACCAGAACACAGAAAAAGAAGACATTGATGTGTTGCAGTCAAAAGATAAGAACATACCTAGAGGACTGGCACCTTTAGAGGACCTTTTTGATTTTAACGATGTAGCGAAGAAACCCACTATAGAACACTCAGATTCTGACATGGAGGAATGCAACATAGGAACTAAGGATAAGCCTAAGATGATTAAATTGGCTAAGTCCTTGCCAGCAGACATGAAAAAAAATACATTGATTTGTTTAAAGAATTTATTGATGTGTTTTCCTGGAGCTATGAGGACTTAAAAGCCTATGATACAGAAATCATCCAGCACAAGATCCCATTGAAAGAAAACCAAAAACCCTTTAGACAGAAACTGCATATAATTAACCCAGTGCAACTGCCTCTAGTTGAAAAGGAAATCAAAAACATGTATGCGGCAGGAATCATAGTTCCCGTGAGGTTTTCTGATTATGTCTCCAACCTTGTAGCTGTGAGGAAAAAGACAGGTGAGATCAGACTGTGCATCGATTTTAGAAACCTTAACAGAGCTTCACTTAAGGACAATTACCCCTTACCCAAGATGAAGCACATCCTACAGAGGGTAGTTGGCTCAAAAATGATCTCCCTGTTAGATGGATTTTCAGGCTATAACCAAGTTTTAGTACTCCTAGAAGACCAACTTAAGACAGTTTTCACCACTTCATGGGGCATTTTTATGTACGTAAAAATGCCTTTTGGACTAATGAACGTTGGCGAAAACTTCCAACGAGCTATGGATATATCCTTTTCAGAGGAAATATGGAACTTCATTGTCATCTATCTCAATGACATAACAGTCTATTCCAAGACTGATGAGGAGCACCTTAAACATCTGAGAAGAGTATTTGAGAAATGTAGAAGGTTCGGTCTATCTTTGAACCCAAAGAAGACAACATTCAGGCTTCAAGAAGGTACGCTTCTTGGCCATATTATATCAGAGAAAGGGATTAAAATGACCCGAAAAGAGTTGAAGGAATACTATATATTAGTCACCCGAGAAACATAAAAGAACTGCAGTCCTTTATTGGGAAAATTAAATTCTTGCGGAGGTGTATTACCAACTTAGCCAAACTCCTCAGAGATATGAAAAACATGCTAAAAAAAGGAGTAGGATTAAAATTGACTTTAGAGGCCAAAAAATCTTTTGAATTAGTTAAACTTGCACTTACCCGGGCACCAGTCTTAATCAACCCTGATTTTTCAAAAGATTTCCTGATATTTTCCTTTGCGTTCGAGCATACTGTGGCTGCAGTCCTGCTGCAGAAAAATCTGGAGGGATGGGAATAGCCTAATGCCTTCTTCAACAAGGCACTGAGGGATGCACCCTTGAAATATAACATAATGGAAAAATAGGCTTATGCCTTGTTAAAGGCCTTGAAAGAGTTTAGGGTGTATATTCTGCATTCTCACACTATTTCCTACGTGCCTAACATAGTGGTAAAATACATTTTGTCCCAAGTTACAGATGGAAACAGGGGAAAATGGATTGTTGTAATACTAGAGTATGACCTGGAAATAAAACCGACAAAACTTATCAAAGGTTAGGGCTTAGCTCAACTAATGGTTGAATCTAACTTGCAAGCCCTTGACATAAACATGGTAGATGCCCTCGATGAACACGAAGGATTTACTAATCCTACTATTGAAGAAAAATTTCAAAACTATCCTTAGTACTCTGACATCATGTATGTGCTTACAAATCTGAATTCTCCTCCTGATTTATCAAAGACTAAGGCAAGGTTTCTGAAGTTAAAGGCCAGAAACTATTGCATTTTAAATGAATGTTTATACTGGAAAAATGAAAATAGTTTGCTGCTTAAACGTCTGCCTGAAAATGAAGCAGAGAGGATTAAACATGAGTTCCATGCAAGAGAGTGTGGAGGCCATTTAAACTGGAAAGCTACTGCTAACAAAATACTCAGGGCTGGCTATTACTGGCCTACACTTTTCAGTGACGTCCACAAAATGATAATTGCCTACCATAAGTGCCAGATCTTTGAGGGCAAAAGAAAGCTCCTCCCTTTACCATTACAACCTATAACTGTTGAAGCTCCCTTTAAACAGTAGGGCCTAGATTTCATATGGGAGATCCATCCTGCTTCCTCAGCCCAACACAAATGGATTCTCACAGCCACAGACTATTTCACAAAATGGATAGAGGCCATCCCTTCTAGGAATTCCATAGATTCTGTTATCATTAAATTCCTTGAAGACCACATCCTCTCTATATTTGGCTGCCCTAGAAAGATAATCACTGATACTACTGCTGCTTTTTGATCCAAGAAGATGATTGATTTTTGTCACAGGTATCAGATTGCACTTGGCCATTCAACTACTTATTACCCCCAAGGTAATGGGTTAGCTGAATCATCAAACAAAATCTTGGTGACCATCATCAAAAAGCTGCTTGAAGAGAATAAGAAGTCATGGCATAGCAACTTAGTGCATGCTTTTTGGGCTAACAGATTGACTACAAAGAAATCCATCGGAATGTCACCATATCAGCTGGTCTATGGAACAGAGGTAGTGTTCCTACCAGCCTAGGGGTACCAGTGATTAAAATAGTCCAATAAATTCAGTCAGAAGAAGACAGCATGGTAAGAAGGATAAATCAGACTATACATCTCCAACAGACAAGAGAAGAAGTCTACAACAGAGCTCTGAAAGTGCAAGAAAACATAAAAAGGTTGTTTGATAAAAAAACAAAAGCTTGTGACTTCAAAATTGGAGATAAGGTACTTAAGTGGGACTCTAGGAGAGAGGACAAAGGAAATCATGGTAAATTTGACAGTTTGTGGCAGGTTCCTTACATCATCCAATCCACAATTGGTCCAAATGCCTTTTTTTCTACACGAGTTAGATGGTACAGATCTGTTTGGGGGTCCTGTTAATGGCAGGATGCTCAAGCATTACTACTGTTGATTTATAGTTTAATGTTTTCATTCCCATTGTGAATACCATTGCTGTGTTTTGTTTTCAAAGAAAAAGAGAAAAATGTTTCAAAAAATAGAGAAAAGAGAGGTTCAAACATGCTCAAAACATGAACCTTTGAATTTCCAAAAATAATGGCTCAAACAAGCTTAAAACCTGAGCCAAAAAGAGCAAGAAGCTGGTTCTAATATGCTCAAAACCTGAACCAGAAAAGAAAGAAGAATAATCAGCTATAACAAGCCCAAAACCAGAGCTGAAATGAAGAATAAAGTGACTCTAACAAGCTCAAAATCTGAGTCACAGGGAAAGAAGGATGTTTCAAAGTTTCAGAATTCCAAGCCTTCACAATTTTGTTTCCAATTTTCAGCAAAGTTCAGCTCATGTGCAACTTCCTTTATGCCATGGACCCATAGCAAACCAGACATTCTAATCCTGGTTTGAATGTTTTTAAATTTCTGTTGTAGAATGTAGAGAAAGAAATCTGCTAGACAGTTTAATCCTAGCAGATATTAGTTTAGGTAGAGAAACTATGAGGCCAACAATTTAATCTGGTCTCATGGAGGAATAAGGGTAGAATTATATTATTATTTTTTCTACTTTCAATAAAAAAAAATGATGAAGAAGGTCTTCAAATTTAAATGCACATTGAAGAAAAAATGTTAGGACTGTAGGATGGGTAGGTAGATTGTTTGGGGAATATTTTCTGCTGACTTAATATCCATCATGTTTTTAGAAACTGAATCAAGAAGAAAACATGATTAAAAGGTCAGGAAACTGGCCTACTCCAAAGATTATTTTTTGAGATTCTTGACACCTTCAAGAAGATGTTATCCCCATGTGGAGCCACTGTTAGCAACCTATAAATTTTTGATAGAGCAAACAGGTGGCTAAATATGTTTCTGAGTCTTCAAGAGATAAATTTCCTCTAAAAACATATCACTCTTGAAGCCTCTATGTGTTACGGTTCCTTTGAAATATCTTCACTGTTGTTTCCATCAAGAAAGCCTCACTATTTGTGAAAAAATTATGCTCAAGAAAGCCTCCATCTACTCCCTTGTATCCCTGCAAATTCCCCCATTTTAACGCCTCTTTTCCCTTCTCAAAATTTCCCCTTTAACCCTAAAAATCCCTTCCTAAGTCTTATAAACCATCAAATTCCCCTTTTTAAACCATGTGGATCACTTCATTTGGTGAAAAAATCCCTTTATTCACCTACTGGAACCACTGTTTAGCCTTAAAAAAAGTTGTTTTTAGGCCTAAAAACCCATTTTTTACCATATTATAGGCCTAAGCCCCTTTTGGATAATCCCCAGCCCCTCCTTTGCATATAACTAGTGCCAAGACCAGGCGCTAAGCCCTTGAGGGCCAATCACAATCGGGAAGTTTGTTATGTGCGCATTTCCTTTGTTACTTGAAATTTCCTGATGCGATTACCTTTTGTTCTATTGGTCACAGATGTAATATCCACTTTCGATCTGCAAAGATTTAAGGGTCCGTGCTAACCTCACGTTGCACCCATAACATCTTCCATTTCCCCTCCGATTGAACATCGACCATTGATCTCATCCTGAGATCCAATGGCTGGTGCAAAATCGCATTGTGCTGATCTAATGAAACCACCTTTCTTTTTCCCCAATTAGCCAATCTTCAATTCAATTTTTTCTATTGAGTCCACAAAAACCAATGGCCAAGATTTGATCACTCTCCTCTCCTTTTCCCTCCATCAGTTCCCCTCTGAAACAATATCCACTGTTGATCTTCCGCCGATCCAACAGTCCACATGTAATCGCAAGTTCTAAAACATCGAAGTTTCGGCCCCTGACTTCTACGATTGCAATTGGATCATAGCCGTCCATCCCATTTGATCCGACAACCCTCATTCGTTCCGCCCATTCAAAATCCCCTTTGCCTTCCCGCTCACTCTTTTAATCTTGACCATCCATACCGTAGATCCGATGGTTGGGATCAAACTCGCCTTTGACTTTCCACCACCTAATTTCCAGTGCATCTCCTTTTATCGCATTGTAACCTCATTCGTCAGATCTCGTCACACCACATCCAACGGCCAACACACATATCACGTTTTTCTGGCATCTCTGATTTAACACTTTAAAATCACGCGACATGGGCAGTTTTATTTTTCCACGCGTCACACAGCGACATATATCGCGTTTGTTTGGGAATTTTTCAAAACCACTCCCAAGTAATACGAAAACAGTTGTTTTCTCCCAAAAAACCACTTCTCCCCCTTTTGCTCTCGAAATTCCATTATTCAATCTCGAAAGTTGATCTGATCCCGATCAACGGTTCATACTCCATCACGTCCCCATTTGTGTTTCTTTCATCGGGCTCTCCAAAGGATTTGATTGGAAGATCTCCACCGTTGATTTCCTCCTGAGATCCAATGGCCCACAATCAATCACCCTCCGCCCATCCGGTCCCACCATTCAAAGCCCCAGTTCATTTGATTTTAATTGATTTCGTTTGTATTTCACCCAAGGTTTAAACTTTTATGTTTTACATTAAAAATTTTATTTCTTTGCCTAACCTTCTAAAGCCATTCCACCAGTAAATCTCCACCGTCAATCATCATCCCACTGTCTAATCCGACGGTCGAGAAATCATTTCTTCACCAGGCCACCATCAAATCATTGTTTCACCATTATTTCACAGTTTTCTTCATTTTCTTCACTACAGCCACTGTTTTAACTATTGCGCTTCCATCTCCAAAAGCCTCCACAGCATCCACCTCTGCTTCCATGGATTTTATTAACAAAGTTTTTATGTGTTGCAGGGTTACAGACAGTGAAAACCGTTATCGCTCACAGTCATGGTCATAGTGACACAATGGCACAGAATTCCATTTTCAGAGCCAGATATTGCAGAGAGAATTCCTGGGAAGGTTTTGAATGAAATATTTCATTAAAAGACCAGTATTTAACTCTATAAAACCTCCAGCGCCATTAAAATTGCATTTCCATAGATAGAGACAGTCAAAGAAGCAACAAAGAGTATCAGTGAAGGATTAAAGTGATTTAGTGCCCATTATTGAGGATTTAATGCCTTAATTCAGTGTTTAAAGGGCGAATGTACAAGATTGAAGACCTTATGATTGACATAGAAGGCCTAATGAGGCCTAAAGCACGTAAAAAATACCACATCAGTGTTTCACATCAGCAGAAGGTTTTTTCCCAAGAAAGGACACGTTCCCATAGTATTTTTATTCTCCATCAATGTTCCTAAGAAAATCACCACACTGACAGTAGTCCTAAGACTGCCAGAGCATTTGTTACATAGTATGGTAGGCCTGAAAGTCATTTAACTACCTTACTTGTCCCAAAGTACTACAGAGTATAAACAGTGGAAAAGTACATCAAAGAACATACCTGGAGTTACTATTAGCCTATCGAAGACCACTCTTTCATCCAAAGAGTACTGAAGATCAATGCATAGATATTAAGAAAGAATGGGCCTTGAGTCCTCTCCTTCTACTTATGTTTTAATGTTTCATTTAAAGTTCCATCTACCTCCTCTGACTCTCTTTTAGCTATAAAACTCATGAAAAATACATTGTAAAGGTTGTTGATTGGATAACTGTGGATTGTAAGCTGTTTCTCTTGAGATATAGTTTTGTGTGTATCATTTGTAAAATAGGCTAAGGAGATGATTTCAGACTGAATACCAAGCCGTTGGACAATGTTTTATATGACTGGTGTTTCTCTTTAATATGACAAGCAATGATCCTAGTTTAAATCAGTGGTGATGTGTTCTATCTTTGTCTCTGTTTTCCTTTTGTAATTCATCATATTTCATTTCTCTGATAAGAAATCAGTAATCTGGCTTAGGATATACCCTTTCTTGGTACCCTAATGCTTCCTTCTCTTCTTATCTTTGATGTTTTCCACTTATTGTGCTATCTGAGAACAAATTCAAAATAATTTGGCCAGTATAGTAGTTGGTTTTTCCTGCTTACTAATGCATGAATTTAGAATATGTTCTTAGATGTTGTTGTCTGGTCTAAATTGAAAGAATTGGGATACTAGGAGATTAGAGATAATTTTTTCTCGTTAGTGTACTTTTCTAATAGCTAAGCCTTTCTAAGTTCCCTTATGTTGAATGTCAAAGCATTGAAAGTTGAAAGCATTTCTCTGATCTCGGGCTTCACCTTTGTGTTAAATCTTAAGTGTTTGTTATTGTCTAAAGAGCTAGCCTCTTAGGAATTTGATCACAGATGATTAAGGCATGCCCTATCCCTGGATTAGCTCTTAAGGTGGTCACCTTGGAAGGTTTCCTTGTCATTCACCTTCATTCCTAATCATTTCATCCCACACTATCATATTTAAATATCCTCTGTTTTAGATGACTAGCCCATTTGAAAGCCTTGGATACTGAATAGCAAGTAAACCCTTTTATGAATCCATTTCCCAATGGCCTTGATTTTCCTTTGAATTATCTTCCCATTGCTTAAAATCCTTCTTGGCTCACTTCCTGTCTTATATTGAACCCTTCTTTCATGTTTCCCAACAACCAAACAAACAAACAAAACAAAGCAACAACCCTTGTGCCCTATAACTAGCCTAATACCTCAAACATTGAAACTTCAAAGATATATATTTCTTTTCCTTTATAGAGAGATCCCTCTCTGGACCTAGGAAGGCTAGATCCTGAGGTCCCAAAGTGGTTTGATGTTGTCTTACCTTTTGGTATTTCCAAATCTGCCAAAACATAAGAACCCCAACAAAACCCAGCCAATGAAATTTCATTAAGCATTGGCCAAAACCTAGGCCAATCCGGCCAAGTGAGCCTTCACCGTTCATCTCCAGACCTACATTATAATGAAGTCTTCCCATCCTTTTATAGGCTCCATTACATGCAATACCATGGGCTGAAAAATTTATGTGCACAATACCATGTGCCCCAAAACCACTACTATTTACCCTAGTCAACATTGACTCTATCTTGAGTCAAGTTTACCTAAAAATTCCCCCCTTAAACTTGACTTGGGGTTTATTGACTAAATCTAGCCAAAACTGCTAAGTGAGAAAACCCCACTCACTGTAGCCCTTCCCCCCCTCAAACATTTTACCCAGGGTAATTTTTAACTTGACATCCCCCCTATCACCTAGGTCTAACCCAGAATTTACCAGTGATTACCCAGGGGTACGCATGCTGCAACAGTATGCCCATTTACATGCAAAAATTAACTCCATTATAATAATATTTTTTTTGTGTTTCATTATTGTTGTGTTTGTACATATGACATCAATGTCCATATAAAAAGAACCCATATACTGGATTACATGGGTCACCAGCCACTATAACTGCTAGTCCTCTAGGAATTCTCTTCAGATACATGGTTCATCAATTAATTAATCCACGTGCACATATCCTCTCACATTTTGACAGACTTTTCTCCTCTCTCATTTTGATAGAATTTTCTCTCTTAGCGCAGAAAAATTTGATGGTTTCCCTTTTCAAAATGTGGTTACGTCATCTCTGTCATGATTATCGTTGGCATATGCTTGCTCGGATCCAACTGTAAAACAATGTAAGACTCGTGACATAACATCATCTTCATTGTCATTGACGATGATGTCCAAACGTTTTCTACCACAACAATTAGATATCTCTTTCGCCAACTCCTCTACATCATAGCCATCTAAATTATCTCAAATTAATACTCCTCCATCAAGGATTCCATGCCAGAACTTGTTTTCACGCATCTATCACCTACACCAGAGAAGTAAATGACTTATATCTAAACGATGGATCTGTTGAACCCTTAGTTAAACTGAGAGGGGGGGGTGAATCAGTTTAACACATACATGGAATTTTAATACTTTTCTTTTAAATCTTATTTACACCTTCATTTCATGGTCAACTTAATATGTAAGCAATCTTAATCTGTGAGCAACAAGTATTACTATCAAATAGATTTGTTAATGTAATAGCAGATTGAATATGAGAGTAGCAAGTATTAAGCAGATGAGATAAACCACATCAACACATAAACATCATGCACAGAGACACCAGATATAAGTGGAAACCCATAAAGGGAGAAAACCACATCTTATTATTGTTGTGATGCAAAGGCAAGCTCCAACTCCCTCTCACCACTGTTTTCTGCAGGCACCAACCTACGGGAGGCTCTATCCTCAATTCTGCAAGCTACAACTTGCAAGGAAGCTCCAACTCCCATCAATTTTCTGCAGACACCAACCTACAGGAGGCTCCAACCTCAGTCAGCTACAACTGACATTTTATCAAGCTACAACTTGATGTGGAAGCACCAAATCCCATCTATTTTCTGCAGGCACCAACCTACAGGAGGCTCCTACCTCAGTCAGCTACAACTGACATCTATAAAGCTACAACTTGATAGGGAAGCTCCAGCTTCCTGACTCTTTCAAAAGAAAAACACTTGCTAATTTACCTTGGATATCAGCTCTGTTTTGTACCTTCTTCTCTGTTGTTCATCAACTCTTATATCAGACCTGCATCATCTCTGCTCAGCCCCTTCTTCTTCTTTGCTCAGCTCCTCCTTATTCACATTCTTCTTGCAGCTTGCTTATTTTCTTCAACTCTCTTTAATTATGCTGCATACTCTCTTCTTCTCTCACTCCTTTTTCGTCAACCTCTCTCCCCTTGGATATTACCCTGTTTTATACAAAAATAGCTTCATGGTTGTTTGTATTCCACTGGGAATTCGAAATGGACAGCCATGTCTCTTTTCCTTCTGCCTTCTCATCTCTTTTCAGCTCACTCAGAAAAATGTAACTGTAGGTGCTTATTTTAATATTACAGTGGGATTTTGTTTCCTTTCGGAGACTTGCCAATGCATCACAACAATATAAATCAATTAAAATATTACATTTAATTACAATGAGAGCTCCAGCTCAACTCATACAGCCTTTTGGATCGCTACGCATTTGTCTTTTCTTTGACTGTGTCTGTCTTTTCTCTTCTTTGTATGCCTTTCTGTTTATGGCTGCTGCGTAACTCCTGAATTTATAAACTGCATTTTTATTTTAGTTTTATACTAGCGCTTTATATATAAATGAATCTGCTAACTGTAATTCAATCCTTTACACGCAGCAAGTGTCTTGTTGATGTGGCGAGTACCGCAGGTCGGAACATACATATATTACAATTGTATTACATTAATAATCGCCCTCCCGTTAAGCTGAGGCCCGTGGGTCTACAGACCACGCGGCATGTTTTAATACAACCACAACAATGTAATATATATACATATAACAACGCCCTTTCATATATACAAATAAGTAATTTCAACTCTCGGCATACATACACACTTCCTTTTTAAATCAATTCTCAGCGTAATATAGTGAAGACATATTAAACATATAAGAACTCCTTTTGGGCCCACTTAACACACTTCCCGATGCAATGAGTCTTCTCCGAATGCTATTTATCGCTTCTGCTCCGATTCCGATGCAAATCGGCGATCGCAAATCGCAATTTTTGAATGCCAAACCGGTTAATTGTTCCACAGTCCGATCCGATTCAATCGGATATCGCCAATCGCCTGAATTGATATCACTCAACTATTGCAGCTCCAATGTGCTCCGATTTCGATTCAATCGGAAATCTCCAATCGCCTGAATTGATATCACTCAACTATTGTAGCTCCAATGTGCTTCGATTGCGATTCAATCGGAAATCGCCAATCACCTGAATTGATATCACTCAACTATTGCAGCTCCAATGTGCTCCGATTGCGATTCAATCAGAAATCGCCAATCGGTAATTGCAATGCGCTTCCACCTTTGGACTCTTCACATTTCCGATCCGATTGGGGAGGGGTCCCACCTTATAAAAATTTGTTTTATGCGCTCCATAATATATATGCCTTGGACCTTTGGTTCTTTTGTTTTCGGGATTAATAATATGAAACTTATAATAAAGCACTCCTTTTGTATATATTTATGCTTTGACCTTTGTTTATATGATGCGCTGCACATATATGTAAGGTGATGGATATATATATATATATGTATCCTCCATCGGGGTAGGCGATTCCCGGAATTTATGTGCCTTGCCGCTTGGGGTTAAGCGATTCCCGGAATACGGTTCTGTGCAATTCCCAGAATATTTGTGTTATGTATAATGCCGATTGGAGTGTGCGATTCCCGGAATATTTGTGTTATGTTTTATGTATAACGCCGGTTGGAGTGTGCGATTCCTGGAATATGGTTCTGCATTATATGCGTAACGCCCGGCTTGGGGTATGATTCTCGGTATTTTATAACTGCTCTGCCTCTGCCTCTGCTGCTTCTGTCGTTCTGCCTCTGCTGCTTCTGTCGTTCTGCCTCTGCCTCTGTCTCTGTGATAACGACTCTGCCTATGTTATATTCGATTCCTCTGCCTTCATTTGCTTCTTTGCTGCCTCCATTGTATTCGTTGCTTCCTTTGCCTGTTTCTGCTTCAGCGCTGCCTCCTTTGCCTGTCTCTGCTTCAGCGCTGCCTCCTTTGTTTCCTTCATGTGCTTCTTTGTTGTCTTCATGGCCATGATAACAGCTCTGTCTCTGTAGTTATTTGTCTTACGCTCTCTCTTTTAATTCATCTGCTTCTTGACTGATGCTACTCCTTAATTCTCCTTTTGCTGCCTTTGCTTCTTTAAATGAACTTGTCTCTAATGCTCGACTCTCTCTATATCTTGCTGCTATGCTGCTCTCTTTGCCTTGTTGCTGCCTCAGATGTTCCTCCTTTTCCATCTCTGTTGCCATCAATGACAACATTTCCAACAGTCTCCCCCTTTGGCATTGATGGCAACACATCCACCAATAATCCAATGCTTCCTCCAAGTTTTTCTCTGCCTGGCTTCTTTTAGAATATCCTATCTTCTACTACTTGCTTTTCCTCCCCCTTTGACATCAATGGCAAAGGGTTGCACATTTCTCAGTGTAGATTTTGTCTTTGCATTTCTTCTCTCTGATATGTGTTTAGGCCTTCTTCTTCTGACTGTGTATCTTGCTGCTCCAAACTGGTGTATAAGGTTTGTTGAGAGAACACTTTTGAGATTATTTGAACTTGTATATACACATTAAGTCGATATCATTTCAAAGCATAGACTTCTTGCACTTGTATAGAGAGTAGGTGATGACAGCCATATATAATTAGACTTGTATAATGCGAACTGCATTATTGGATCAAGACTTAAGGATTGTGAATGCTCCATGTGACATAAATCTTTCTTCAGCTATATTATAATCTTCATTTGAAATCCATATCTGTTGAGGAAATTGTAGTTGGAGTATGTCTTCTACTGTAATACTCATCTGCAGTACAGTTTTTGTTCATTTGTGATGAAGCTAATATGTCTTTTATAGCTGCGGTTCACTTTCCTTGCCTGTTGGTGATGATTTGAGCTAGGATGCTGATAATAATCTTTCATTAAATAGCTGCAGATCCTTGTTACTGATATGAATCAACCAAAATTTGATCTAAGAAATCAACTCCCTTTACTGCTTCCATAATGTAATTTCACAACAAAACCTTGAGGCTAGATACATTCAATTTATTGTTTAGACTTACTTATCAACCAAGCACTTTTCTTTATGACATAAGGGGTTATGTATGTCAGCGATCAATCTATTTTCAATGGTGAGATGTTAGCAAATCCTTTCTGCTGAAGTATGTTCGTGATAAATCAATAACAGATTTTTGAGCTTCAGCTGTCACAACTCATCCTTCATAATTTCGATACTTTAATTGTTCCATCATGATGATCTTTCACACGTATATATTCAAGTTGTTTACTTGAGATTTTAGCCAACAGGCTTCACCCAGTTTCTAAACAATCTTCAAAAAGAGGTCTTGAAGATATATGTACTAACTTCAGGAGGGCATGCAATTATATATATAGAGACAGATGTTGCTTCAATGCATAATATATTTCTTTAAATGTAAACCTAACGCTGATCCTTTAGCACTGCTGCTAACCTTTTCATGCTGAATGCAGATAATACTGGGAATTTTACCTTGAGGTTCTTTTGCCATAGTTCTTTGATCCTATGGACCTGTATCATACTGTTGCTCTACTGATAATGCTTGGTAATATGTTGATAAGCATGCTGCTTGTACTTAACCATCAATAGATATTATTTTGATAAACCATGCTGAGATTTCACTTTTAGCTTGCACATTTATCCTTAATTAAGACATCCTTCATAAATTCTACTGTAGAGCTTTCCACTGTTCACACCAACAGTTATCGATAACCTGAAATTTATCTTGACATCTTTAACCATTTTCTTATTCTACCATTCTGTTCAAAGGAATGCCACTGCATTTTGTTTTCTAGGACTGCTCCAGAATCATTGCTGCTTTTCATACAATTCAATTGTTTTAACATAATGAACTTCAAGAAGACATCTTCAATTTCTTTGCTTGGAATCTTCATGGGCAGATCACTCAGAGGTTTTTCACTCACTTAACTGCATTTCTTCAAGGGGAATTTTCATAGATGAAAGATGTAATGATATAATGATGATAGGCTCTTCTCTTATTCCTCCTTCTTAAAGTGGTTCACTTGTTCATTCTGGATGTATGATGCACACTGTGATCATCACTTATGTGCTGGTGTCTTCTTAGCTTACATGCTCATGGCTGATGTTCTCTCTACCACCAAGGCTTCTTGTTGTCTTCTCTTCTTCCATCAATCTGTTAGCTATTTAATATTTCAGATGATCTTCTTTCTCTTTAGCTCTCTGTTAGAGAAATTGTCCTGTGCATTCCTGATCTTATAGCTATCCTCATTCCAAGGAGCTCTTCTTAGACTACTTTCATGCGGACTTTTTATGAACTGCTCTCCCCCTGGGATGTTGCTTCATATTTGTCACTGATTAGATATTTTCTTTTCTTCCTAGAGCAGCTCCCCCTGAGACTATGATGTTTTACATTATGTTATTGAGATGATAGGCTCCCCCTTTCTCTTTACTTTCCATACTTTATTGGGGTTCTTCATAATGTCTGCACTCCTTTCTAATTCATAGTTTTGTTTGATTGGATTGGATTTCATCATTTGTCTGGAGTTCTTTAATATATGGGGCAGTTTACAGTCCTTTGCTTTGTGGCCAAGCTTGAGGCATATATAACATCTTATTTTATCAAAGTATATTTGAGCTGATGCATAATATTTCATTCCCCTTTTTGAACATAATTTACAATCAACATATTTATGTCCAAATTCATTGCATGCATAACAGTAGCCATGGAAATGATTTGTGTACCTGGCGGAAGATTGTCCTTGCCGTTTGCTTGCTTGAGGTAGTCTTTTTATTTGCTGCATATTTTGCTGGTAATCATTGATTCTCTTTGTCTTGCAATGTGCTGCATCATGTCCTGGTTTGTGGCAGGAGAAACAAGTGATATTTTTCATAGGAGGAAAGAACCTCCTTTGACATCTTCCAAATTTATTCAATTCATCTTCAGGAGCATATGAGCCTTTAGCAACTGATTGTTTCATCTTCTCATTCTTATTTGTTTCTTCAAAACTCACGTTCCTGTTGGTTTCTGCTTCTCGAGGAATTTGCTGGGCTACTTCATTGTTCTTTACAACTTTTACAAGAATGATTTTCTTGTTATCTTCATCCTTGGACTTGTTGGTTTCCCCTTCATATCCTATCCCAGCCTTTATGTGAGGTGGTCTTTGAGCATTGAGAATTTGGTCCAACTGTCCGGAGCTTTTCATTTGAGGAGTATTCATTAATAAATCTCTTTGGGCCTTTTCTAATTTCTTTCTTAGGTTCACTACTTCTTCTTCCAATTTTTCACATTCCAGATTTTTCTCTCTCATTTGTTGCAGCAAAGTGTCTTCTATTTTCCTTGCTTCTTCAAGGTGTGTCTTCAAGCCAACAATTTCTTTCTTATCTTCATATTCTCTCTCATCACATATTTGCACCACTGTCTTAAGGTCTTTGTTTTCATTTTTCAATTTTTCTATTTCAGTCAAAGCAGTGTCAAGCTTGGCTTTTTCTTCAGCTGTAATTTCTTCATGGTTCTTACTACCATTCACACTAGAAGGTACTTCATTTGATTGGGAATCTTCTTTTTGACATGAATTTCTCTTTTTCTTAATTCTCTTATCCTTCTTGTCAGTGCAATCCTTAGTGTCTACTCCATGTATGAAGTGCAGTCTATCCCAGATTTCTTTTGCAGAGGTTAAATCCATTATCAACTCAAGGTCCTTGTTATGAAGATTGTCATATATCACACATTTTGCCTTAGCATTCCTCTGTTGTTCTTTCACTGTGGGTGAGTCTGTGCAGTAACCATCACAAACAAGTTTCCAAACCTCTGGATCATCAGCCATAAATCCTGTCTTAACCTTATCTCTCCATTCAGGAAAGTTAGTTGTATTTAACACAGATACATTTTGATAGTCCATGACTCAACTAGATCTCCTTCAAGTTATTAAGCTTACACTAAAGGAACCGGCTCTGATACCAATTGTTGAACCCTTAGTTAAACTGAGAGGGGGGGGGTTAATCAGTTTAACACATACATGGACTTTTAATACTTTTCTTTTAAATCTTATTTACACCTTCATTTCATGGTCAACTTAATATGTGAGCAATCTTAATCTATGAGCAACAAGTATTACTATCAAAGAGATTTGTTAATGTAATAGCAGATTGAATATGAGAGCAGCAAGTATTAAGCAGATGAGATAAACCGCATCAACACATAAACATCATGCACAGAGACACCAGATATAAGTGGAAACCCATAAAGGGAGAAAACCACATCTTATTATTGTTGTGATGCAAAGGCAAGCTCCAACTCCCTCTCACCACTGATTTTCTGTAGGCACCAACCTACAGGAGGCTCCTACCTCAATTCTGCAAGCTACAACTTGAAAGGAAGCTCCAACTCCCATCAATTTTCTGCAGGCACCAACCTACAGGAGGCTCCAACCTCAGTCAGCTACAACTGACATTTTATCAAGCTACAACTTGATGTGGGAGCACCAACTCCCATCTATTTTCTGCAGGCACCAACCTACAGGAGGCTCCTACCTCAGTCGGCTACAACTGACATCTATCAAGCTACAACTTGATAGGGAAGCTCCAACTTCCTTACTCTTTCAAAAGAAAAACACTTGCTGATTTACCTTGGATATCAGCTCTGTTTTGTACCTTCTTCTCTGCTGTTCATCAACTCTTATATCAAACCTGCATCATCTCTGCTCAGCCCCTTCTTCTTCTTTTCTCAGCTCCTCCTTATTCACATTCTTCTTGCAGCTTGCTTATTTTCTTCAACTCTCTTTAATTCTGCTGCATACTCTCTTCTTCTCTCACTCCTTTTTCGTCAACCCTCTCCCCTTGGATATTACCCTGATTTATACAAAAATAGCTTCATGGCTATTTTTATTCCACTGGGAATTCGAAATGGATAGCCATGTCTCTTTGCCTTCTGCCTTCTCATCTCTTTTCAGCTCACTCAGAAAAATGTAACTGTAGGTGCTTATTTTAATATTACAGTGGGATTTTGTTTTCTTTTAGAGACTTGCCAATGCATCAAAACAATATAAATCAATTAAAATATTACATTTAATTACAATGAGAGCTACAGCTCAACTCATAAAGCCTTTTGGATCGCTACGCATTTGTCTTTTCTTTGACTGTGTCTGTCTTTTCTCTTCTCTGTATGCCTTTCTGTTTATAGTTGCTGCGTAACTCCTGAATTTATGAACTACATTTTTATTTTAGTTTTATACCAGCGCTTTATATATAAATGAATCTGTGGCAGTACATGTAATTCAAATATTTCGCAGCAAATCATGCATTGATGCTAAAGTTACATGAGAAGCACGGAACATCTTATATATTACAATTGTATTACATTAATAAAGACCCTCCCATTGAAGGCCAGTAGGTCTATAGACCATATGACATATTTCAACTCCTTTTAACAATGTAATATATATACATATAATAGCGCCCTTTCACATATACAAATAAGTAATTTCAACTCTCGGCATACATACACACTTCCTTTTTAAATCAATTCTCAACGTAATATAGTGAAGACATATTAAACATATAAGAACTCCTTTTGGGCCCACTTAACACACTTCCCGATGCAATGAGTCTTCTCCGAATGCTATTTATCGCTTCTGCTCCGATTCCGATGCAAATCGGCGATCGCAAATCGCAATGTTTGAATGCCAAACCGGTTAATTGTTCCACAGTCCGATCCGATTCAATCGGATATCGCCAATCGCCTGAATTGATATCACTCAACTATTGCAGCTCCAATGCAACAGATTTCGTTCAATGATATAATGCTTTGAATTGATATCACTCTACTATTGTAGCTCCAATGTGCTTGAGTGCAGATTCAATCGGAAATCTCCAATCGCACGAATTGATATCCACTCAACTATTGCGGCTCAATGTGCTCCGATTGCGATTCAATCGGAAATGCATGTCCGGTAATTGCAATGCGCGCTTCCACCTTTGGACTCTTCACATTTCCGATCCGATTGGGAGGATTCCCTTACTAAAACTTTGTTTATGTGCTCTATAATATATATGCCTTGGACCTTTGGTTCTTTTGTTTTCGGGATTAATAATATGAAACTTATAATAAAGCATCCTTTATATATTTGTCTTTGACCTTTGTTTTTATGATGCAACGCACATATATGTACTCTTATGGATATATATATATATATATATATGTATCCTCCATCGGGGTAGGCGATTCCCGGAATTTATGTGCCTTGCCGCTTGGGGTTAAGCGATTCCCGGAATATGGTTCTGTGCAATTCCCAGAATATTTTTGTTATGTTAAATGTATAACACCGATTGGAGTGTGCGATTCCTGGAATACTTTATATTTATATTTTATATACTTAGCCGGTTGGAGTGTGCGATTCCTGGAATATGGTTCTGCATTATATGCGTAACGCCCGGCTTGGGGTATGATTCTCGGTATTTTATAACTGCTCTGCCTCTGCCTCTGCTGCTTCTGTCATTCTGCCTCTGCTGCTTCTGTCGTTCTGCCTCTGCCTCTGTCTCTGTGATAACGGCTCTGCCTATGTTATATTCGCTTCCTCTGCCTTCATTTGCTTCTTTGCTGCCTCCATTGTATTCGTTGCTTCCTTTGCCTGTTTCTGCTTTAGCGCTGCCTCCTTTGCCTGTCTCTGCTTCAGCGCTGCCTCCTTTGTTTCCTTCATGTGCTTCTTTGTTGTCTTCATGGCCATGATAATAGCTCTGTCTCTGTAGTTATTTGTCTTACGCTCTCTCTTTTAATTCATCTGCTCCTTGACTGATGCTACTCCTTAATTCTCCTTTTGCTACCTTTGCTTCTTTAAATGAACTTGTCTCTACTGCTCGACTCTCTCTATATCTTGCTGCTATGCTGCTCTCTTTGCCTTGTTGCTGCCTTAGATGTTCCTCCTTTTCCATCTCTGTTGCCATCAATGACAACATTTCCAACAGGATCTTGGTGTTTGCTGATTCAACTAATCCATATATATCAATCACTGACTCGACGACCTCAAATGGCTTCCCATCTCCACTTTTATCTCAAGAACAATATTTATACAGTGTTGGAAGAATTTTGGCTACCCTTTCATAAATATAAAGCGACTTCCATAGGTATAACTCATCCACACTTGTGACCCTTTCACTGGGGTCGTTGCTTGACCTACATGCCATCCTTCGATTTGAATCCTCTTGAATATCGCTGCAAAACACATCTCCATGTCACTGCCAACATTGGTGCTGCAAATCCCTTCACGACTTCCTCAACATGTTGGAACTCTCTTTGATTACTACGCGACCCAACCACCGTGTCACGGATTTGATTCAGTGCAGATCCCAACCATGTGATTCAACCAACCATCAGATGGTGATCAGGGCATCACATGATATATGACAACAACAGGCTCCACACAGTCTATAATTTGAGAATTCTTCATCTAAAATGCCATGACCGTGGAACCGTTTATGCGATCTCAAATCTATGCTGCACAAGCCTGACATCGATTTATTTGGTGCAAATTTGAATGTTAGGAGAAGCCCTTCTTAACTTCGTTCCCCACTGATCTAAAGCTTCAAACATTCACCATGGGAAACAATTTTGATGTATGCTTCAGACTCACCTTCATTGAGAAGAATCCAGATCTAGATCTAAATTCAGTTGCCTCTTTTCTAGCAACTCCATATTCATTACACCAGAAATTGAAAATACATGTTGCGTCCTCTTCCAGTGTCGGATTCCTCCATGGGATTCCCTATAATTCCTGTGGCTTATGCTATCACCAGATCCATGAATTCGCTCATGTTGTTGATTCCATGTACTCAACTGTCCACCCAGCACCCACTCCTATTCATTGGCGATATAACTTAGTGCTACCTTTGAAAATTTATATCGAGCATGTTGCTTTGTTGATCTGCAGTCAGATCTCTCCATTCACCAAGCCATATAACCCTTAGCAACAAAAGAAGCCAAAATGGCTCTGATACCAGTTGTTAGAATTTACAAGAGAAATAATAAATAATTATCGAGAGGAATCATAAAGCATAACCAGCAACAAAACACATAAAAATAAACACACATGTTTATCTAGGAAAACCCCAAATCTAGGGCAAAAACCAACTAATAAAATTTCATTAATCATTGGCCAAAACCCTGGCCAATCCTGCCAAGTGAGCCTTCACTGCTCACCTCTAGGCCTACATTACAATGAATTCTTCCCAACCTTTTATAGGCTCCATTACATGCAATACCATGGGCTGAAAATCGTGGGTACACAATACCATGTGCCCCAAAACTGCTACTATTTACCCTAGTCAACATTGACTCTATCCCAAGTAAATTTTACCTAAAGGCTTATTTGACAAGAAAAACCATAAGTGGAACAATTTTATGTCATGACCTAATGGAATGATGAAACAATTCCTAGAGTGGGACGCCTAAGATGCACATGCAAAATGTGTTTTGATCCCTAGTGGAAGTATGCAAATACTGACACTAACATTGGCTCTAGCTAGGGATGGTGGCTCTTTGGAGGTGCCAAGAACACCATAGACCAAGTTCCTATCCATTGAGAATGGATTCAAAAGCTAAATACTAACTGAATACTGAAAGAAACTTGACTCAATAAACTGACTCAAGACTGAGTTTGTTAGTGTCAGTCTTTGCAGCTTTCCTCCAGTGATCAAACATGCTCTTACAAGGTGATTTTAAGGTGTCAAGGTTAAATTGTGTCATTCCAGTGAGTCTTCAAGCAAAATTTGGTCACTAGGTATTAGGTCTAGGGTTTTATTTTACTCCTGTCAAAGTTTTCCAAATGTTGTTCCATGTCACCATTCAGCTGAGTGTACCATCATTCAAAGGGTTGTCATCATCATGCCAGATTCCAAAGGGTCATTTTACACCTTGTTCATGCTTCAGTTGTGCCTAGGTAAGGTTTATTTCCCTCTACTAGGGTTTTGAAGGTGTTGTAGCTCCTACAACACCCTCCAAAAATACAAAAAATAATAACACACTTCAAAATTTTTGGAGCCCCTTTGAAACTAAAGAAGAAAAGAAAAAAAAAAGCCAAGTAAAGTTTTTAAGAGCAACTCGCTAAGTTGCGGATCCATGATTTGCGACCCATGCGACCTATGCGACTCTGCGACCCTAGGGTCGCCAGGTCGTCAGGTCGCAAGAGTCGGAAGTCAGGCAATTTGCGACCTTGCGACCCAGCGACCTTAAGGTCGCAATGTCGCAAAATGAAGTATTATGGAAATTAGCGACTCAGCGACCTTTGCGACCCAGCGACCTTAAGGTCGCGAGGTCGCAAGGTCGCAAACTACCAACTTGTGACCTCATTTATTGCTCGCACGTGCGACTCCTTTTTATAAGGGCAGGTCGCTAGGTCGCATTTGTGACTCGCGGCGAAAATCGTGGAATTGCTCTCACAGGTCGGCTGGCGCATTTTCCTCCGGGTAAGTTGCCATTTCCTCCCTGTGTTTCCTTTCCCAGCATTTCTTGCTAAAATCTAGCCACCCCATGGTCTTAATTACTTGCTGGTGAGCAGATAGGGTTTCCGGTTGAGTTTTATTTTTGTTTTGGTTCCCATAAACCTCCAGGTCACCTGTGTCTCGCCCAATTCCTCATGGCTGTGCTTTATTTCCAGTTTAGACCCTTTCCAGCCGCGTATTTTTCCCGTTAAGGAGAGTTTATCCGCAAAACCGCCCGCGCTCGAAACCCCTGGCAGGCTCAAGTGCGACCTGCGACCCAGCGACCCGGTCGCAAAGTCGCAAGGTCGCGCGGCTCCCTGTTAGCGACTCTGCGACCCTGCGACCTAGTCGCAAGGTCGCGAGGTCGCGTGTGAGTTATTTTGTAGATCCATGACCCTGCGACCCCCAGAGAGAAGCTAGTTAAACTCTGCATATGTAGACTGTATTTAGCCGTTATCATCATGTCTTTCTCATCCTGGGATTCTTTCTTGAATGCAACAGGTGAATTTAGAGCAGACACGATACCGGTCCTCTCCGACTCTAGCAATATGGCACCCCGGGTATCTCGAAGGAGAAGTAAGCTGGTGGTGGAGGAAGAGTCAGACACAGACATACAAACATCTCCTCCACCGATATACAGGGACACCCTTTGCACCTTCGCAAAGGAGGACAACCTTAGGTGGTATGAAGTATACCGCGAGTTCGCCATAATAGAAGATGAGTTTCCAGAAGATCTCCCGGACCGGGAAGTATACCTGAAGGTCAAGAAATCCAAATTGCACCTAGCAGGGTCACATCCCGCCATCTTTCCGTGCCCAGAAATGTTAGACTGGATCATACAGAAGACGGATCCCAAGAACTTCGCAATCCGAGATAGTGGAGGTAAAGCTTTTGCAACGTTGGAGAGCTCAAAAGCACAGGTCTACTACTCGCTACCTCAACCAGAGGTAAACTTTACCCCGAGATGGTTTTCTGCAAATGAAGTGCCGATGGTTGATACAATCAGAAAATGGTGGGCGGAACCAGATAAGTTTAAAATCAAGAAAGACCAGGAGTACCCGGTGGCCAGTCTGAGGAAGGTGTATAAGTTAGTGGCCGCCATGCTGTGCAGAGTGTATGGACGTTCGGACGCCACCACTTTCAACGGAACATGGGCAACCATTATGGAACACGTAACAGTACACGGCACTCGGTTCAATTGGGCTGGTATATTAATGGGCTCCATGCACACAAATTTGGCTGCAGCTTTAGCCCCAGATGAGGGAGCACCGTCAGAATTTTATATGGCTTCGTATTTATTAGATGTTGTCTGCGCCCAGCTGCATGTTGAGGGATGGCCACATAACTGGGACTCCGAACTGACCCGGGCAATCCATTTGCAGACCAAGGTATTCTGGGAATCCAAGTACAAGTCAGATATTGAGCAAATCTCTCATATATTCATTCCTGCCCTTTACAGGAAACTATTTGGTCAAGACACCCCCTGCATGTCTTGGCGAGCAATGGAGACACTAGGTCAGGTGGCACACTGGTTTCCATTCGCTGAATTTACAATCATCCGAGTATTTGGCTCATTCAAAGCACCACATGCTCTGCCCAAGTTTATTACCGATAAGGTGCTCATGCATGAGGTATGTTTCCAGATGACCTCGGGCTTCTCCCATGTCCTTTCCAAAGGGAAGAAGAAACCTTGGCCCGCTCTACCTCTCACCATTGGTGCTTATACAGTCAAGGACTTCAGAGAAGTAGGGCGTGAAGGGGAAGAGATAAAAAGTTACCACTTCAGAAATCTGGATTGCCGAACTTATGACCCAGTCAGGATAGTTCCTGAGCATTGTAAAAGAGCAAATTTTAGATGGAGTTATCAGCATGTCGAGCTCCCGGCAGAGGACGAAAAAAGAAACTGGTACAACGCAGACAGGCATCTAGCTCTAGGGATCGACTCTGACCGAGAAGAAGAGGATCACCAGAACTTAGAAGATAAGATCCATAAGCTAGGAGGCTCTTCTTCCTCCAAAGATAAGAGAACACGGACCAGTACAGGGCCTGACACCTCGGATCAGTAACGAGCAGCAGAAGCCCAAGCCAAGAAGGAAGAGGAGAGGAAAATGAAGGAGGATGAAGAGAAACGTAAGAAAGATGCCAGGACAGAGCGAAAAAAGAAAAAGGAAGAGGAAAAGGAAAGACAAGAGAAGGAGGCACAGGCGGCGGCAGAACAAGCACTTAAGGAAGAACTCGACAAAGTCGATCGTCAAAAGAAGTCAGAACAAGCCGCCGCGGCAGAGCGAAAGAGAAAAGCTGAAAAGGAAGCAGAGGCAGAAACAGAACGCAGGAAGAAGGAGGAACACGACAAGGCGGAGGCCGAGCGCCGGCAAAAGGAGAAAGAAAAGGGTCAAACGCAGGATGAGGAGGACGAGCTAATAGACGACATTGACATATCTCCCCTGGAGATCCCTTCAGGTGGCGCGAAAATTACCCTCAATGTTGATGATTTTCTCGGGGAGCAAGAAGAAGAAGTCTTCGACCTGACCAGATTGACATTTGACCAATTCTCTTTCAAAATACGGCAAGAGAAAAGGAAATCCTTGGCGCAAAGCCATCCCGCCATATCTACGCTCGCCATTGGAAAGGACATAGTCCCAGATACAAGGAATAACCTTGTTATGATAGCGTCAGCAGGCACCGCTTTTGCCGCAGCCACGGAGGAAAATGTCACTAGAATGAGCAGGGAGATTATTTCCCTACAGAACAGGCTAAAAGCAGCGGAGCAGGAGAAATCAAGACTAGAAAGTGAGATGCTACAGCTCCAAGGTAAGCCCGCCCAAGTGAATGAGGTCCCACTGGCGGTCAGGAAAGATTGTGATGTGTTGGAAATGACCATGAGGCAAGTATATACGGAAATGCTCACCCTAAAACAAACAGTGGCCCCGTTGGTAGAGGCACGAGAGGAAACCAAACAGAAGCATGAACAGCTCAGGGAAGCCTCGGTCGCTTTGGACAAAATGATGAACTGGACAGCGCAGTATCAGCAAGCTCCCGAACATGTGCCTAGGAAGGATTGGAGTCATACACAAGAAGCCAAAGTACAAATTCGGATGAATATGCAGTCCAAAGACAAGATGGCCAAAGATTTGGACAAAGTGATGTCTGCATATAATCACCTGATCAGTGGTATTGACTCCATGAACGCTCTTCATCACATTCCGTCATTAGGGGCATTGGATGAAACTAAAGACTGGGAGCAGGTAGAGCAGGAAATTCAGTCTTTTCTGCAACCCGTGAGACAAGCTGCTGCCGCACCAGAATTCGAGGCATCACAAGAGAACCTAAATCGATTGCTTGTCACTCCAGTACAAATCTATACCAAGCTTGCCTCCCTCTCAATCCTGATCTCTCAGAAGAAGGAGACTCTAGTACCGAATGCCCTAGAATGTATGCATCGAATAAAAGAGGAAACCCCTCTTGTCGCTCCTATAACAGCGGATTACCAGACTTTGCGAGATTTCCTCAAGGGCAAGAAAGTTGACGTTCCAGAAACCTCAATCACACAACCACCTCCATAGCTAAGCTTTTCAGGCGCAAGTCGCGACCGTCCCCAGGTCGCAGGTCGCACCGGCACACAGGTCGCAGGTCGCATTTGTCCCCCAGGTCGCAAGTCGCACCAGCGCCTAAGTCGCAGGTCGCAATTTTCTGGGTCGTAGGTCGCATGTTCGGCAAAGGTCGAAGGGAAGCTGAACCGTCGGGAAGTTGAAGCGTCGGAAAGCCTGAGGGCGTTTCTTGAAACTATAAATACCCCTGTGGGGCACATAGTTAAGGGCTGCTCTTTTTTGGACTGAAAGGCAATATTGCATTGTAATTGAAGAATCATACTCTTGGCATATGTAATACAATACATGTTAAAACCCATTTGATTGGATGATGTGTTTAGCTGTGACTACACTGTGTGTATTCTGCGTACAGTTTCAGAATATCTTTTGATTAATGAATCTGTGTTATTAATAGTATCATTCATGCACCATAGCTATCTGTGATTGTGTTGATGATGCTCAAGTTTATTATTTACTCTTATGATGAATGTTAATGAACTGTTTTATTAGCGTTTCGTCATATCCTTCGGAAAGTTAAGGGATACTCTTGCCATAAAGAACTGTTTCTTTGGTGGTCAGATTATCCTGCATGCATACCCCATAGATGTGTTGCTAACGACACTTCCTGAGTGTATGTATTTTGTCTATTACCTTGCTACGCACAGTGTCATATATTGGTTTGATACATCAGTCATGTATTCTGTATCATGTGAATAAGTGTATGTTTGCAGTTTCAATCAGGTTGCTCGAAACCGAAGAGAAAGTCATTTAAGTGGTAGCCGGACCCACACCCCGGATGGGATCCCTACTCCAAACGGTTCAAAGTCTAATTGGGACTTTCTACCGGGGAGATCCCCTACTGTTGGCCGGACATATTTTCCCGTCAACAGATTTGGCGCTAGAAGGAGGGCCATGGCATCCTCCCAGCATACGACCGATATTCCGTCACAAACTCCCCACTGGGAGGTCACAAATAATGAACCTCCTCTTCCCCCCTTGGAGGATATTCCAACGGAGGCAGCTCGATACTTTGAAATCACTAATGAACAGTTGGGATCCTTACGCCCAGTTTCCTGTAATCTCGTCAGGGATTTACGATATGCCCCCATCATGGAATTTCTAGCTCACACTAGGACCCCTACTGAGAACATCACTCGTAATGGTGTGCTTGTCAGCACCATACCTGAACTCGTAAACTCCATGATTGAAGACCTTGGGCGGGCAGTCCAGGAAAATGACCCCATTCTCCAAGATAGTGAAGGTTTCCCTGATACTGAACCTTTCCCCGAACCTCAGCCTGACTTACATCAGTGGAACAACAACCAAGTGTACGACCTGCGAGAAGAAGGAGAGGGGGGTCGAAGGAACGAGAGAGAAGTTAACCCAGCCCGAAGAAATGTAAGAGAAGGCAGTAGGCCCCGAAGAAATGAGGGTGGGGTTAATAGGGGTCACGGACGTGGAGGTAGAGGAGATATGGTCCATGGCCGGAGACATCACACCAATCATCATCATCACCAAAACCAAAATAGACCCCCTCTCCACAACTGGGAGTACCTTAGAAACATGAATAACCGTGAAAGACACCGAGATGAGCACTCCCGCCATCAGGATGGAGCATCAGTGTTAGGGACGGGAAGTGAATCTGAGGCCGAAACTCGATATCATCAGCAACCCAGGAGGGTGCAGCCCCTAGCCTGGATGGCTCAATCCCCATTGGCTCTTCTAGGTCCTCTCCATGATATGCCTAGACACCCAGAAAAGCATCTTCCTAAGTTTGATCCTGAGAAAGGTACCTCAGCGGAAGATCATATTAGTAGTTTCTATCTGTCCCTACAAATCATGAGAGTTCAGTCCGATGATGTCGCATGTCGACTGTTCCCACACACTCTTGTAAACCTTGCAGCCACCTGGTACCGTTCCCTACCCAGTGCTTCTATTACTTCATGGGACCAGTTCCGTCGCGTGTTCCTGCAAAAGTTTGCAGAGGATAAAACACCCTCTATGCTCCTCACAGAGTTAATCACCATCATGTGTCACAGAAAAGAGAAGGTTAAAGACTTTAACCAACGCTTCGCCACAATATTGCAAAAATTTCCTCCAAAATTAGCATTGGACGATTCTATCACCATCGACTACTACACTAAAGCTCTCCCTAGGGATATTTCCGTTTTCGTCAAACGCGAGGCCCGCGCTACCCTTACAGAAAATTACGCTGCTGCTCTCGCGGTAGAGAAGGACATGTTGTCTATAGGAGTCATGGACCATGAAGGAAAGTATGATCACAAACCAACCACTAAAAAAGGTCAGTCTTCCACCCCTAATAGAGAGAGAGAAACTTTTGATTTCGAGAGTATGGCCAAGACCCTTAAACTACTAACGAATGAGGTCTCTGACTTAAAGAGAAAGGGCGTTGAAACCTCAACTACAAATAAACCTCCAAAACCCTTTTTCAAGAAAAGTAATCCCAACACCAGCAGACCTCCGTCAAACTCCAGCGCCGCTCTCAACGTGGAAGAGATAGGGAAAGATAATTTTTTCTCTTTTCACCAAGCTGCCCATTCCGAAAAAACATGCCCGCAATGGATTGGCAGCATGACCGCGGTGGTTAACCAACTTTTGGATGACCAAACTCCGGGAAACCAGACAGAGGATGATGTTTCTGATCGAGATGAAGGTTCGCTCCTAGATGGGGAATGAGGAGCCTCTGTCTTAACTTTTGATGTAATCCGCGGGGGGGAGAGTCTTGCTCCCATTGATATCAACATGGCATGCAGTCCCAAGGTTCAGCCCACTCGAAATTATAGTCTTAGAAGCAAAGGAACTGTCCCCGAACAATCATATGAGGACAAGAAAAGGGCTTTCCTGAGGAAAATTCTTCCTCCTGGAAACGAAGGACACGCTACACCAGAAAAGCCCATAAATAGTAATGGCAAAGCAAGTCAAAAGACCAAGCTCCCAGTGGAACCCTCGAAAACCACTACCGAACCTAGTCCCCAAACCGACACTAGCTACAACATAGTGGAGGACATGAAAAAGACCAGAGCTAATATCTCACTCTACGAGTTGGCCCGCATCACAAATAAAAAAGAACTTATTCTAAAGGCTTTTGCCAACAACCAAAATACGAAAAATGTCAGCAACACGTCTACACAAACTAGTCCAGATATCCAGTCTATAGTGAACGCTGTCAACACGAATTCGAGAGGCTCCACCCCCCCCTTCCTTTTGTCTTTTGAGATGTTTAACTTCAATGTTCACAATTGTCTCGTTGACTCCGGTGCATCCACAAATGTCATGCCTCTATCTGTGTGCAAGAAACTCAACATCCTCCCAGAGAAAACTGACGCAAAAATCATTCAACTTGACAGATCACAAGTACCAGCCGTTGGAGAATTAAACAATGTCATCATCCGCCTCTCATCCGACTCTAGGGTCCATCAATGTATTGATATTGTGGTTGTTGACATCCCTGAAGCCTATGGTGTATTGATTAGCAGGGATTGGTCTAGAAAGTTGCAAGGATACTTTGCCACGGATTGGTCCCACTTATGGCTGCCTTACAAGGGGAGAAACAACCAAATCAGAGTCGAAAGTGAACCATACATGAAACACACTGTAACTGATTTGGATGCCACAAATGAACCCATCAACTTTGCCCAGGAGGAACTTGGTATGTGTTTTCTAGATTCCATTTTTGGATGTTATCGACCTCCCCAGTCTTCAGTAGGCCCCGAGGTCCTTTCTGAAATGACACTCGTCGCAGAGGAACAAGCCCAAACTGTCTCACACCAAGCCGAAATTCCTCCGCAATCCACTGCCCCCAAGGACCCGGAAAATGATATATGGACATTGTATTACGACGGTTCCAAAAATCTCGATGGTTCTGGCGCTGGCTGCGTTTTGCTTGATCCGCATAAGAAAAAATTCTTAGTCTCTTGTCGACTGGAGTTCCAATGCCCTAAAAACACTGCTGAGTATGAAGCTTTGATCCTTGGGCTTAAAAAGGTGCTGGATTTGAAGGTAAAATGCTTACAGGTCATTGGAGACTCCGAGATTATCACTCGGCAGGTACGCAATACTATTCATTGTCTGTCTCCACATTTGAAGGCGTATCAGCAAGAGGTATGGCGGCTCATTTTTGCTTTTGATGCTTTTGGAATTAAACCTGTTCTAAGAATGCATAATGCAGCGGCGGATACTCTAGCTAATGCTGCCGCCAGATTTACCCCTTTGAGTGACGGTTTTTCTATCGAAGTTATGTATAAACCCTCCGTGCCAGACAATATCACTAACTTGCGTGTTTTTGATGATGATCAACAGGTGCTGGAATTTATGTGTAACTCAAAGATTTTCAAAGACGCTGCTATAGATGAAGATGAGCACGACCAAGCTATGCAAAAGGAATACGAGCAAGTCAAAGGAAATCCCATGCCTAAAGGGGTGGTGTCTCTTGAGAAGCTTTTCGATCTGCAAAATCGGTTCCGTGGGCCCCCAAATGCAAAATTACAGAGCTCTATCTTAGCTCATCGACAAGTGAACTTGGGATCAGAGGAGAATCCTAAATTCGTCAACCTTGGGAAGGACTGCACCCCCCAAGAGGCCCAGGATTTCACTCAGCTATTTCGCAAGTATTGTGACGTGTTCGCTTGGACATATGAGGAATTACGCACATACGATACTCGAATCATACAACATGTGATACCCATCAAAGAAAATGTAAAACCTTTCCAACAAAAGCTCAGGAAAGTACATCCTACGATGGAACCATTGATTCTGAAAGAACTCAAAAAACTTTTAGATGCACGCATTATCTTCAAAGTTCGCCATTCCACATGGGTGTCCAATTTGGTTCCAGTGCGGAAAAAGTCAGGTGAAATTCACTTGTGTGTGGACTTCCGAAACTTAAACAGGGCCTCGAATAAAGATAATTACCCGGTGCCCCCTATGGAGCAGATATTACAAGCAGTGTCCGGGTCAGAAATGTTCTCTTTGTTGGACGGTTTCTCTGGCTACAATCAAGTATTGGTGGCTGAACCAGACAGGTTAAAGACTACCTTTCGGACTAAGTGGGGAACCTTCGCATTCAGGCGTATGCCCTTTGGATTAATCAACGCAGGGGAAACTTTCCAAAGAGCTATGGATATAGCATTCAGGGGTCTGATAGGCCAGAGTGTGGTGGTCTACTTGGATGACGTTACTGTGTTTTCTAAACATCGGGGGGATCATTTGCGTCACCTCAGACAGATCTTCGAAAGGTGCAGAAAATACGGTATCTCGCTCAACCCAAAGAAGAGCATTTTCGCCGTAGCAGAAGGAAATCTACTGGGTCATATCATAACCAAGCAAGGCATTGTCGTTGATCCAGAACGTGCGAAAGCCATTGCTCAGATTCCTCCCCCCAGCAGTAAGAAAGCAATGCAGTCCTTTTTGGGAAAGATCAATTTTGTACGTAAGTTTATATCAGATTTCGCCCAGATAGTTAAGCCACTGCAGGGAATGATAAAGAAAAATGCTACCTTCAAATGGAATCAGCCCGAAAAGGAAGCTTTCGACCAGATCAAGAAAGCTATAGCCGAAGCACCTTCCCTCCAGAGCCCAGATTTCGGCAGAGATTTTAGCTTGTATACTTTCGCTTCGGATTCGTCCCTGGCAGCCGTACTCACACAAAAGGACAGAAATAATGACGAGCGTCCCATTTCATTCATGAGCACCGGTCTGCAGGGAGCTGAATTAAATTATCCCGAAATCGAGAAACAGGCCTATGCGGTATATAAAGCGGTCAAACATTTCAGACCATACATTTTGAAAAACCATGTCACAGTTTACGTTCCCCACCCAGCTGTTTGCTCACTGTTCATGCAGCAGGAGCTGGGCGAGAGACGAGGGAACTGGGTTGCGTGTATGCAAGAATACGACTTAGAGTTTAAGCCAGCACGCACAGTTAAAGGACAAGGTTTATGCCAGATGGCTGCAGAGGCCGCAAGTTCCCAACAGAGTGAAGAAGATAATTGGGAACAAGAAATTGATATGTACCAAACTGACGTCTTGCCTCAGGTAAGGGACCCTTCTTGGTACTCGGATATTTCAGGATATTTAGCACACGGTACATTGGACCCGGCTCTAAATGCCCGGCAGAAACGTGCAATCAGACTCAAAGCTGCGCCTTACCAGTTAATCCAAGGGAAGCTTTTCAGGAAACATTCCGATGGGGTCATGTTACGCTGCCTGGAATATGATGAAGCTCAGAAGATCTTAATCGAGCTGCATGATGGACCAGCAGGAGGTCATTTTGCCGGGGATACTACAGCCCATAAAATAAAGCGAGCAGGTTATTATTCGCCAACTCTTTTCAGAGATGCCCACGCATATGTTCGTAAGTGCGTTCAATGCCAGAAATTCGCAAACCGAGAAGCGCGCCCCGCCGCCCCTTTGTTGTCAGTAGTAGTGGAAGAGCCTTTTCAACAATGGGGTCTAGACGTCATTGGCGAGATCCTACCCCACTCTTCTAAGCAACACCGGTACATCCTAACAGCCACTGATTACTTCACCAGGTGGGTTGAAGCAGTACCATTACGCCAAGTCAACGACCAGGAGGTAATGAAATTTGTCATTCATTCCATCATTACCAGGTTTGGCGTTCCGACTTCCTTGGTTTTTGATAATGCAACATATTTTTCATCTTTTAAATTATATGATTTTGCTTTAGAAAATGGTATCGTTCTTAAACACTCTGCAAAATACTATCCCCAGGGAAATGGTCTAGCGGAATCAACCAATAAAAATCTGATTCGCATCATTAAAAAGACCTTACTGTCTCACCAACGCAACTGGCATAATGCTCTCCAAAATGCACTTTGGGCTGATCGCGTCACCCCTAAGTCCTCAATAGGCACCTCACCATATTTTCTCGTGTATGGGAAAGAAGCTGTCCTCCCACCCAATTTGTCTCTTCCTGCTCTACAGTTGTCTCAAGAGTGTCATGGTACCCCTTGCCCCGCCTTGCAAACCCGCATTGACACCCCGCTGAAATTAGAAGAGGAAAGGCAGAAAACCCGGGAGAAATTCGCCATCCACCAAAGTCGGATCAAGAAATGGTTCGATAAAAAGTCTGCAGGAGATAAGAAATTTGAAATAGGAGATCTTGTCCTAAAGTGGGATAAAGCTCACGAAGAAAAAGGAAAACATGCCAAATTTCAAGCACTATGGATAGGTCCCTTTCAGGTTAAAGAAAAGGTGGGTCCCCATACTTTCCGATTGCAAACTCTGGAAGGAAAAGTCGAGGTCCTCCCGGTAAATGGGCATGACCTCAAACACTATTTTACTTAAACCCCTTCTATAAAAAAAAAGAAAAAAGAAAAAAAGAAAAAAGAAAAAAAGAAAAAAGAAAAAACTCTTTCTCTAACTCTCCAAAGAAAACCTTGTCTAAGCTGCCCGCAACTGGCTTACTCCTTGAAGAGGTTCTATGCTGATGAAAGGCCCTTCCCGCAAAACACGGGGTAGTCGAAACTCGCTTGTGATGGGCACCTAAGGATAGTACACAGCCTTACTAGAGTCTTCAAGCATAAGGAACCACCTAGCGGCTTCGAAGGGTGCAGGCAGAGAAGGTCTTGCATAGCAGCAACCGGATCGTGAGGGAACAGGGCTAACTCAAGAGAATTGCAGGTCATCCGGGAAAAACCCGAGGCCTCATATGAGACCAGGAGCAACCTCTCTGCAAGCAAAATAAGTCGGGATCCCTCATCCGCCCAGGCAAAATATGCCCATCTAAATAAGTGCTACAGGCACATTCTCAAATAAGTGCAATCGCACACAAATAAAGGGTAAAGGATTGAGAAAGGCTTCCTGCGCAGAGAGGCGTTGTAACGACTCCGCCGGGGTACTGACCAGGCTCGCTGGCAGCGGAGCAACGTTCATGACTCCTTAGGCAGTGACTCCACCGGAGCCGAGAGGTTCGCTGGCAGCGGAGCAACACCATGAGGACGAAATAATTGTACCGGACCCTGCAGTTGTCCAAGGTTTCCCCGACCCTCTCGGTCCTGGAGCGCGAGGAATTAAAATTCGGTTGATCTGCACCCAATAAGCCAAAAGGCCAGGCAACTATGCGGGGTGGCAAAGGAAGGAAGGTGTAAACTCTGAGGTAAAAGAACAAGCTAGTATTAGACCCCTCCCTCCTCCCTCATCGACCCTTCATCGGCAGAGACTCTGAATTCATCCAGTGAATCGCCATTTGTTGTAGCTCCTACAACACCCTCCAAAAAATACAAAAAATAATAACACACACTTCAAAATTTTTGGAGCCCCTTTGAAACTAAAGAAGAAAAAAGCCAAGTAAAGTTTTTAAGAGCAAGTCGCTAAGTCGCGGATCCATGATTTGCGACCCATGCGACCTATGCGACTCTGCGACCCTAAGGTCGCCAGGTCGCCAGGTCGCAAGAGTCGGAAGTCAGGCAATTTGCGACATTGCGACCCAGCGACCCCCAAAGGTCGCAAGGTCGCAAGGTCGCAAAATGAAGTATTTGGGGAATTAGCGACTCAGCGACCTTTGCGACCCAGCGACCTCAAGGTCGCGAGGTCGCAAGGTCGCAAACTGCCAACTTGCGACCTCATTTATTACTCGCACGTGCGACTCCTTTTTATAAGGGCAGGTCGCTAGGTCGCATTTGTGACTCGCGGCGAAAATCGTGGAATTGCTCTGACAGGTCGGCTGGCGCGTTTTCTTCCGGGTAAGTTGCCATTTCCTCCCTATGTTTCCTTTCCCAGCATTTCTTGCTAAAATCTATCCACCCCATGGTCTTAATTACTTGCTGGTGAGCAGATAGGGTTTCCGGTTGAGTTTTATTCTTGTTTTGGTTCCCATAAACCCCAGGGTCACCTGTGTCTTGCCCAATTCCTCATGGCTGTGCCTTATTTCCAGTTTAGACCTTTTCCAGCCGCGTATTTTTCCCGTTAAGGAGAGTTTATCCGCAAAACCGCGCGCGCTTGAAACCCCCCGGCAGGCTCAAGTGCAACCTGCGACCCAGCGACCCAGTCGCAAAGTCGCAAGGTCGCGCGGCTCACGGTTAGCGACTCTGCGACCCTGCGACCTAGTCGCAAGGTCGCGAGGTCGCGTGTGAGTTCTTTTGTAGATCCGCGACCCTGCGACCCCCAGAGAGCAGCTAGTTAAACTCTTAATATGTAGATTGTATTTAGCCGTTATCATCATGTCTTTCTCATCCTGGGATTCTTTCTTGAATGCAACAGGTGAATTTAGAGCAGACACGATACCGATCCTCTCCAACTCCAGCAATATGGCACCCCGGGTATCTCGAAGGAGAAGTAAGCTGGTGGTGGACAAAGAGTCAGACGCAGACATACAAACATCTCCTCCACCAATATACAGAGACACCCTTTGCACCTTCGCAAAGGAGGACAGCCTTAGGTGGTATGAAGTATACCGCGAGTTCGCCATAACAGAAGATGAGTTTCCAGAAGATCTCCCGGACCCGGAAATATACCTTAAGGTCAAGAAATCCAAATTGCACCTAGCAGGGTCACATCCTGCCATCTTTTCGTGTCCAGATATGTTAGACTGGATCATACAGAAGACGGATCCTAAGAACTTCGCAATCCGAGATAGTGGAGGTAAAGCTTTTGCAACTTTGGAGAGCTCAAAAGCACAGGTCTACTACTCGCTACCCCAACCAGAGGTAAACTTTACCCCGAGATGGTTTTCTGCAAATGAAGTGCCGATGGTTGATACAATCAGAAAATGGTGGGCGGAACCAGATAAATTTAAAATCAAGAAAGACCAGGAGTACCCGGTGGCCAATCTGAGGAAGGTGTATAAGTTAGTGGCCGCCATGCTGTGCAGAGTGTACGGACGTTCGGACGCCACCACTTTCAACGGAACATGGGCAACCATTATGGAACACGTAACAGTACACGGCACTCGGTTCAATTGGGCTGGTATATTAATGGGCTCCATGCACACAAATTTGGCTTCAGCTTTAGCCCCAGATGAGGGAGCACCGTCAGAATTTTATATGGCTTCGTATTTATTAGATGTTGTCTGTGCCCAGCTGCATGTTGAGGGATGGCCACATAACTGGGACTCCGAACAGACCCAGGCAATCCATTTGCAGACCAAGGTATTCTGGGAATCCAGGTACAAATCAGATATTGAGCAAATCTCTCATATATTCATTCCCGCCCTTTACGGGAAACTATTTGGTCAAGACACCCCCTGCATGTCTTGGCGAGCAATGGAGACACTAGGTCAGGTGGCACACTAGTTTCCATTCGCTGAATTTACAATCATCCGAGTATTTGGCTCATTCAAAGCACCACATGCTCTGCCTAAGTTTATTACCGATAAGGTGCTCATGCAAGAGGTATGTTCCCAAATGACCTCGGGCTTCTCCAATGTCCTTTCCAAAGGGAAGAAGAAACCTTGGCCCACTCTACCTCTCACCATTGGTGCTTATACAGTCAAGGAATTCAGAGAAGTAGGGCGTGAAGGGGAAGAGATAAAAAGTTACCACTTCAGAAATCTGGATTGCCGAACTTATGACCCAGTCAGGATAGTTCCTGAGCATTGTAAAAGGGCCAATTTTAGATGGAGTTATCAGCATGTCGAGCGCCCAGCAGAGGATGAAAAACGAAACTGGTACAACGCAGACAGGCATCTAGCTCCAGGGATTGACTCCGACCGAGAAGAAGAGGATCACCAGAACTTAGAAGATAAGAGCCATAAGCTAGGAGGCTCTTCTTCCTCCAAAGATAAGAGAACACGGACCAGTACAGGGCCTGACACTTCGGATCAGCAACGAGCAGCAGAAGCCCAAGCCAAGAAGGAATAGGAGAGGAAAATGAAGGAGGATGAAGAGAAACGTAAGAAAGATGCCAGGACAGAGCGAAAAAAGAAAAAGGAAGAGGAAAAGGAAAGACAAGAGAAGGAGGCACAGGCGGCGGCAGAACAAGCACTTAAGGAAGAACTCGACAAAGTAGATCGTCAAAAGAAGGCAGAACAAGCCGCCGCGGCAGAGTGAAAGAGAAAAGCTAAAAAGGAAGCAGAGGCAGAAACAGAACGCAGGAAGAAGGAGGAACACGACAAGGCGGAGGCCGAGCGCCGGCAAAAGGAGAAAGAAAAGGGTCAAATGCAGGATGAGGAGGACGAGCTAATAGACGACATTGACATATCTCCCCTGGAGATCCCTTCAGGTGGCGCGAGAAGTACCCTCAATGTTGATGATTTTCCCGGGGAGCAAGAAGAAAAAGTCTTCGACCTGACTAGATTGACATTTGACCAATTCTCTTTCAAAATACGGCAAGAGAAAAGGAAATCCTTGGCACAAAGCCATCCCGCCATATCTACGCTCGCCACTGGAAAGGACATAGTCCCAGATATAAGGACTAACCTTGTTATGATAGCGTCAGCAGGCATCGCTTTTGCCGCAGCCACGGAGGAAAATGTCACTAGAATGAGCAGGGAGATTATTTCCCTACAGAACAGGCTAAAAGCAGCGGAGCAGGAGAAATCAAGACTAGAAAGTGAGATGCTACCTCCAAGGTAAGCCCGCCTAAGTGAATGAGGTCCCACCTGGCGGTCGTGAGTGTGATGTGTTGGAAATGACCATGAGGCAAGTATATCAGGAAATGCTCACCCTAAAACAAACAGTGGTCCCGTTGGCAGAGGCACGAGAGGAAACCAAACAGAAGCATGAACAGCTCAGGGAAGCCTCGGTAGCTTTGGACAAAATGATGAACTGGACAGCACAGTATCCGCAAGCTCCCGAACATGTGCCTAGGAAGGATTGGAGTCATACACAAGAAGCCAAAGTACAAATTCGGATGAATATGCAATCCAAAGACAAGCTGGCCAAAGATTTGGACAAAGTAATGTCTGCATATAATCACCTGATCAGTGGCATTGACTCCATGAACGCTCTTCATCACATTCCGTCATTAGGGGCACTGGATGAAACTAAATACTGGGAGCAGGTAGAGCAGGAAATTCAGTCGTTTCTGCAACCCGTGAGACAAGCTGTTGCCGCACCGGAATTCGAGGCATCACAAGAGAACATAAATCGGTTGCTTGTCACTCCAGTACAAATCTATACCAAGCTTGCCTCCCTCTCAATCCTGATCTCTCAAAAGAAGGAGACTCTGGTACCGAATGCCCTAGAATGTATGCACCGAATAAAAGAAGAAACCCCTCTTCTTGCTCCTATAACAGCGGATTACCAGACTTGGTGGGATTTCCTCAAGGGCAAGAAAGTTGACGTTCCAGAAACCTCAATCACACAACCACCTCCATAGCCAAGCTTTTCAGGCGCAGGTCGCGACAGTCCCCAGGTCGCAGGTCGCATCGACACACAGGTCGCAGGTCGCATCGACACACAGGTCGCAAGTCGCAATCTTCTGAGTCGCAGGTCGCATGTTCGGCAAAGGTCGCAGGGAAGATGAACCGTCGGGAAGTTGAAGCGTCGGAAAGCCTGAAGGCGTTTCTTGAAACTATAAATACCCTTGTGGGGCACATAGTTAGGGGCTGCTCTTTTTTGGACTGAAAGGAAATATTGCATTGTAACTGAAGAATCATACTCTTGGCATATGTAATACAATACATGTTAAAACCCCTTTGATTGGATGATGTGTTTAGCTGTGACAACACTGTGTGTATTCTGCGTACAGTTTCAGAATATCTTCTGATTAATGAATCTGCGTTATTAATAGTATCATTCATGCACCATAGCTATCTGTGATTGTGTTGATGATGCTCAAGTTATTATTTACTCTTATGATGAATGTTGATGAACTGATTTATTAACGTTTCGTTATATCTTTCGGAAAGTTAAGGGATATTCTTGCCACAAAGAACTGTTTCTTTGGTGGTCAGATTATCTTGCATGCGTACCCCATAGATGTGTTGCTAAAGACACTTCCTGAGTGTATGCATTTTGCTTATTACCTTGCTACGCACAGTGTCATATATTGGTTTGATACATCAGTCATGTATTCTGTATCATGTGAATAAAGTGTATGTTTGTAGTTTCAATCAGGTTGCTCGAAACCGAAGAGAAAGTCATTTAAGTGGTAGCCGGACCCACACCCCGGACGGGATCCCTACTCCAAACGGTTCAAAGTCTAATTGGGACTTTTTACCGGGGAGATCCTTGTTGGCCGGACATATTTTTCCGTCATAATAGTGCTAACACTTACGACTAATCATAACAACTTACAATTTTGTCAAAAGTAAATAGAACAAATCAACAAGCTGACATTGCTGATAGACTGGCCATTAATAAGGTTGAGACCAACGCTTTCAAAAGTCAAATTATTTTCAGCCTGGAGCAGGACATTTCCAAAATTAAAATTTTTGTTCCCCTCACTGAGTTAGCTGCCCAATTTGTATATAGAACCCAAATTTTGAAGGCTTTAAACATAGAGGAAAATGAGGACACTGTCAATATTAATGATGACCAACCAGAACTAATTTTTGGTCCTAAGATTGAAGGTAGATACCAAGAGGGACCGATTGCTCCCTTTTATGTAAGTTTAAACTTTCATGACAAGATCTTGCACAACGCTATGCATGACTCAGGGGCCTCTCATAATTTAATGCCAAAAGTGGTGATGGAGAGCCTGGGTCTATAAATCACCAGACCTTATAAATATCTTTACTCCTTTGACTCAAGCAGAGTAAAATTTTTAGGATTAATTAAAGACCTCTGCGTTAACTTAGCACAAATTCCAGCCAAATGCTTAGCCATGGATATTTTTGTGGCTGATGTGTCCCCACAATATGGAATGTTATTATCTAGGTCTTGGGGGGCTAAGTTACAAGGGACTATGCAGATGGATATGACCTAGCGACCATCCCTGTGTTTAATAAATCAAGAAGACTTTACAGGGAGTCCCATATGCAGTACATGGTTACTAGTCAAGACAGACCGCAAAAATCTCCCCTATATTCTGTAAACACAGGCCTTGATTCATTTATTCTTTTTAATGATGAAATATTGGATGAACAAGTAACTTTAGCAAAGTTAATGGCCGATAGAGAGGAGGAGGTAAAAACCACATAAATGTCTAAACAGTTTGTTGAACCTGTGAACTTTATCAAAGCAAACGCAGGTCTTGAACTACAAATCCTACGTCCATCGTGTTTTAGCCTTGATGGTCAAGAAATCATTCCTCAGCTTAACAAGAAACTAGAGGAATTAAAACAAATTCAACTAAGCATTGATATTCAAAAACAAACCAAAAGCACGCTTGTTGAAGAGGATAGTGACCCAATTGTCGAAACCGAAACTAATCCTCTGTGGAGTATGAACTTCGATAGATCCTGCACTAGGAACAATGCTGGTGCAGGGGTCTGGATTTTCAACACTAAAAACAACCACACAGAAAGACTTTCCTGTAGATTAAACTTCCAGTGTTTGAATAACATAACAGAGTATGAATCCCTTCTCTTAGGCTTACGATTTTTGAAGAAGTTAGGAGCCAAAAGAATTAATGTGTATGGGGATTCAGAGTTAGTCATTAGGCAAGTCAATGGGGAGTATAACACAAATCATCCCAGACTTAGGGCCTACCGAAATGATGTCATGGACCTTTTAAAAACTTTCGAGGAGTCCAAATTAATTTTTGTCCCAAGAAAAAGAAATATTGCGGCCCACAATTTAGCCTTTGCAACTAGAACATGCTTAACGCCATATGAAACCAAATATTTCACAGCTTAGATAAAATTTAGACCAGCCGTTCCTGATAACGAAAAATATTGGCAGGTGTTCGACGGAGAGAAACAAATAGAAGACTTCATGCAGTTCAGAAATGAATTCAAACTACCAAGTTCAGATTCAGATTATGAAACCGACTACCCTAGTGAAGAAAATTTTCTTGATGAAGAAGAAAGGTCTCCTGAACTTGCTAATGTAAACCTGTTATCTAGCAAACTTGAAAATGAAACAGAGATGAACGCAGAGTTAGAAACCGAGGAGTTAGAAACCCTACACTCTAAAGATGAAAGTTTGCCAAAGGGTTTGGCACCATTAGAAGAGTTGTTTGATTTTAATGATGTGGCCAAGAAGCCAAACCTGGAACCTATAGAGACCGAAGTAGAAGAGTGCAATATAGGCAGTGAGAAAAAACCAAAAATGATTAAATTGTCTAAGACTCTACCAGCTCACATTAAACTCAAATATATAGAGTTGTTTAAAGAGTTTTCTGATGTTTTTGCGTGGAGTTACGAAGATCTGAAATCCTATTACACTAAAATAATCCAGCACAAAATCCCTCTCAAGGAGAACCAGAAGCCATTCAAACAGAAACTGCGCAAAATAAACCTTGTTCAATTGCCTTCGGTTCAGAAGGAGATCATGAAAATGTATGAAGCTGGTATTATTTTTCCTATTAGGTATTCTAAGTGGGTATCTAATCTGGTGTCAGTCAGGAAGAAAACGGGAGAGATTAGGCTTTGTATAGACTTTAGAGACTTAAACAAAGCTTCATTAAAAGACAACTACCCTTTACCTAAGATGGATCATATTTTACAAAGGGTGGTAGGGTCTAGACGAATTTATTTGCTTGATGGCTACTCAGGGTACAATCAGATCTTAGTTCACCCTGCTGATCAATTAAAGACAGCCTTTACTACACCATGGGGCACTTTCATGTATGTGAAAATGCCCTTTGGTCTAATGAATGTTGGAGCAACTTTTCAGCGAGCCATGGACATGGCATTCTCGGAAGAACTGGGCTACTTCTTCATTATATACCTTGATGATGTCATTGTGTTTTCAAAAACAGATGAAGAGCACTTAGAACATTTAAGAAAGGTTTTCGAGAAATGCAGAAATTTTGGGATATCTTTAAGCCCCAAGAAGACACTATTCGGTCTCCAAGAAGGTAAACTCCTTGGGCACATTATTTTAGAAGAGGGTATTAAGATAGATCCAAAGAGGATTGAGGCCATATTGCAAATATCTCATCCTCAAAACATCAAAGAGTTGTATTCTTTCATTGGAAATATTAACTTTTTGAGAAGGTTCATCCCCAACTTGGCTGAGCTCCTTATGAATATAACAAACATGTTAAAGAAGGAGCAAGGGGTAGATTGGACCTTGGAAGAAAATAAGTCCTTTGAACTGGTGAAACAAGCGTTAACCAAAACACCGGTTCTAATAAGTCCTGATTTTTCAAAATATTTTTATATTTTTTCATTTGCATCAAAACATACCATAGTTGTTGTCCTTTTACAGAAAAATCCACAAGGACAAGAGCATCCTATTGCATTCTTTAGCAAGGCTTTGAGAGATACTCCTTTGAAGTATAACATTACGGAAAAGCAAGCCTTTGCTTTGGTTAAGGCTTTGAAAGACTTCATAGTATACATATTACACTCACACATCATTGCCTTTGTCCCAAATTTAGTTGTGAAAGACATTCTAAAACAGGACCCAGATGGTAAGAGGGGTAAGTGGATTGTTGTTATTTTTGAATATGATTTAGAGATCAAACCCACTAAACTCATCAAAGGCCAAGGTCTGGCTAGATTAATGGCTGAATCAAATTTTGAAATTCTTGATATTAATATGATTGATGTTTTGGATGACTAAGAAGGATTCTCAACTCCCATTGTTGAAAACCATTTTATGAATTCTCATTGGTATGTTGATATTCTTTATGTCTTGCTTAAATTAAATACACCTCCTAGTTTGACAAAAACAAAGGCAAGGTTCTTAAAGTTGAAAGCGGTAAACTATTGCATTCTAGATAGATGTCCTTATTGGAAAAATGCAAGTGGTATATTGCTTAAATTTTTGCCTAAGTATGATGCAGAGAAGGTTAAGCACGAGTTCCATGAAGGAGAGTGTGGAGGCCATTTACACTGAAAGACAACAGCCAACAAAATTTTGAGGGCTAGTTTCTATTGGCTTACTCTGTTTCCTGATATACACAAGATGATCATTACCTACCATAAATGCCAAATTTTTGAAGTTAAAAGAAAACTGCTATCCCTACCTCTACATCCAATCATTGTTGAAGCTCCTTTTCAATAGTGGGGACTTGACTTCATAGGAGAAATCCATTCACCATCTTCTGCCCAACATAGATGGATTCTCACTGCCACAGACTATTTCACTAAGTGGATAGAAGCCATACCTTGTAGGCAAGCCAATGATTCTATTATTATAAAATTCATGGAGAATAATATTCTCTCTAGATTTGGTTGTCCTACCAAGATCATCACTGATAATGCAGCAGCATTTGGATCAAGGAAGATGGTTGAATTTTGTCACAGATATCAGATCACATTGGGGCATTCCACGGCCTATTACCCTCAAGGTAATGGACTTGCAGAATCCTCAAATAATATTTTAGTGAACATAATCAAGAAACTGTTGGAGGACAACAAGAAGTCTTGGCACACAAATCTTGTGCATGCCCTTTGGGCTGACAGATTGACATTGAAGAAATCTATTGGCATGTCACCCTACCAGCTTGTGTATGGTACTGATGCAATTTTTCCAACCAGCCTTGGTGTACCGGTTATGAATTTGATTCAAGAGTTGCAAACTAAAGATAATGACATGATCAGAAGAATAAATCAGACCATTCATCTTCAGCAAACCAGAGAGGAAGTTTATAACAAGGCATTACAGAAGCAGAACAGCATCAAAAAGCTTTTTGACAGAAGAACAAAGGCCAGAAATTTCAAAATTGGGAACAAAGTTTTAAAGTGGGACTCAAGGAGAGAAGACAAGGGCAAGCATGGCAAATTTGACAACTTATGGCTTGGCCCTTATCTCATTCATTCAGCTGCTAGTAACAATGCATTTTTCTTACAAGAGTTGAATGGATTTGAACTGTTTGGGGGTCCTATCAATGGCACGATGCTCAACCATTACTTCTCTTGATCCATGTCATGTTTTGAAGCCTTTTTATCTTTTTTCCATTATAGATATTTCATCCACCATTGCATTCAAATTTAGAAAAATCAAAAGAAAAAAATAATAAAAGAAAGAAAAGAGGGCGGATTGTAAAAACAATAAAGGTACGGCCCATACCAAAAAAGAGAAACAAAATTTGAAAGTGTGAAAGCTTAAATGCCACTCCTGAAAACACACTTCTAATTAGTCAAACAGCCTAATCTTGACTAATTAGTTTTAAATTGACTACTGATAGGATAGTGAATTTGATTTGCTAAACTGTCTAATCTTGTCTTATCAGTAGATAGATTAGGATAGAAATTAAAGGTTCAAACATGCTCAAAATCTGAACCTAAGTTTCCAAACATGAATGACTCAAATCTATTTAAATTTCTGATTCAAAACAGGGATAAAACTGGTTCTAATTAGCTCAAAATATGAACCAAAGAAACAAGGAAAACAGCTCAAACAAGAGCCAAAATGGAGTTGTAAAAAGATGAAGGAAGTGCTTTGAAATTTCAGATCTTAAGCCTTCCATTTTGATTTAATTTTCCGCAAAATAATATCTATGTGCAGCTTGTTTGTCATGCCATAGATCAGCATCGAGTTAGACTGTTCAATCCTAACTTGAAGGCTTTTAAATTTCTGTTGTTGTAGAATTTAGAGAATAAAAATCCGTTGGACAGTTTAATCCCAACAGATTAGTAGTTTAGGTAGAGAATCATATGGACTCAACTGTTTAAACTGAGTTCATGGAGAAATAAGGAGTAGAAATAAATTAGATTTCCTGCTTTCAAAAGAATAAAATGCTGTGAAAAGATTTTTCCAATCCAAGTGCACTCTAAAGAAGAAAAAATGTTAGATCAGTAGGATTGGGCAGGTAGAAAGCTCGTTGATGAAAGATCCATTGTTTTTATGGCTGCTACTGTGTTTTCAGAGAAAAAGAAGATCATCCAAAGAAATAAAGGCAGCCCAATGGATGAGGCACAGATCAGCCTCCCAGAGAATGCAAGTCTGAAGTTCTTGATGCCTTCAAGAAGGCACCATCCCCAAGTGGAGACACTGTTAGCCAGCTATAAAATTTGTTATATCAAATGCTGGCTAAATAATTTTTGGAGCCTTCAAGAAACAAGTTTTATTGCTAAAAAATGTCATCTCTTGAAGACTCTTGAAGGCTTCATGCCCTTGTCTAAACCTTCACTGTTGTTCCCATTTTATACTCAGAAATTTTACTGATTTCATGAGAAAGACTGCTGCAAATCCCCTTTTTCCCCATCATTTTCCTCTATTTTGCATTTTTCCTCCTCTCCCTTTCATAAAATCTACCTTGCAGAGTTTAAAACTCTTCTTTGAACTCTGCCGAAACCCCCAAAATCCATTGAAAACTTGAAAAAATTCATAAAAAATAAGTTTTGTGTACCACAGGTTTAAGCCCCCTGGGCCAAAATCCTAAACCACTTCCCCCACATGCCCACGCCCTACAAACCAGACACTAACCCAGTTGGGCGCTTATCGCATCGGAGCATTCACGATCAGCCCAAATCTTTTTTTACATAAACACCTCCAATGTGATTAGCCCTGTGCATTATATCCCCGATCGCACAATTGCATCGGCCTTCCCCGATCACACAATCGCATCGGACTTCCCCAATTGCACAATCACATCGGCGATTTCTATTGCACCCTTACTCTCCCCCGCCGATTTCGATCTCCCGACACATCTCCCATCGTCGATCTGATCTACAGATCGACAGTTTTCATCTAATCGCATCGGGGTTTTCCATCGAGTGCGTTTAATTACTTTACTTTACCCCCCTCCGATCGCCGATTCCCGATTTATTCACCACCTTTGATCATTGCGCGATCGACGGTTCCAACTTATTCTTCCCTCTGCTCTCCTTCTTAACCTTCTCTTAGCTGATCTCCACCGTTGGATGTTGCCATCCAACGGCCACGCTTTTTCCCCACAATCTCTGAAGCAATTTACCCACTACGCAGGATTTTATAGCATTTGTGTATTTTGCAGGGATTAAAGGTTTTCCATTGTATTGAAGAAAAAGCCGAAGGCTGGGAATGACGATTCTCACTCCTTTGATTCACTAAAGGGAAGCCATCCATGGGTTCAATTTCCATGTCTCATCAATATTTCATGAGGCATTGATGCCATATGAGCCCTGCGCGGCCTGCACATCAACAAGACACAGTGTTATTTAATATAATTAAAAAGAGTATCAGTGTCGAAGACAGAACACAGAAGAAAAAAATATTGAAGACAATTTGGGGGATTACAGCTAAGATTGATTATCAAAAGCCTAATCTCCCAAATTAAAACACAGTTAAAAGAAAATCATAAGTGTTTTATCAAACAAAAAGGCATCCACTGCCACATCTGAGGCAAATTGATTCCTCCCAGCTACCAGAAAGCCATCTGTGCCTCAAAGCATTCAAACAGAGGTCGAATTTATGAATCAAAATCAGATATTTGCCTCAACGCAACCAAACAGTTAATTCTGCTGACGGGATTTAATAACAAAAATATCAGCAGAGTTACTATTACATGACACAGAGCCTTGAAAGTCAACAAAAGATCCCACCGAGCTTTAATCTTAATTGTAAAACATTTAATACAGAGGACACCTATGTACGCTTCTCCATCGAGCCCATCAAAGGCCGAGAAGCCTTAAAGATTGTATTAAATACCGTTGGAGATATTTTATCAGATCCCACCTCCTCATTCTTCTATAAATACTAATGTAGAAGATGATAAATTGTTGGTTGTTGAAATTTGAAATATACTTGAGCTTGAGATTTCTACTTGTAAATAGTGTTCACTGGCTCTTGAAGCTCTGCTTGTGATAGAATAGTTAGGCTAAAAAGCGAAGATGATTGCTCAACTGAAACATTGGACCTCAAGACTGTAACTGGTTTGACATCAATAACAAGCTATTTCTTGGGATCCTGGTCTATATCACTGGTGAAGTGCCCCTTTCTTTGTTATTGTTTTTTCCTTATATGTATGCCATATTGTTCACTATTCTCTGATAAAGAGCAACAATTATAGAGTTAGGATTTACTTTTTACGAGTACCCTTCTCTGACTGATAAGCTTTATCTTAATGTTTTCCTCCAAAATTGTTTATTTAAGAAGGATTCAATACGGTCTAAGCAGCTAGGAATGTTGGCGTTCCCTCGTCCTACTGTTTGCCTTAAAAATTCTTCTTGAATGTTATCTTCATTATTTTCTTATTAAAAGTTAGACTAGAAAAGTGATGGTTTGCCCTATTTCTAGCTTCTTTTCTCCAAAGGCAGATTCTGAAGGTTTCCCTTGGTATTGGCTAAAAGCAGACTAGGTTTAAAAGTACCTTATCTGATCCTAAGTTGCACTTTGTTTCTCTTATGTGTTTTCATACTTTCTGAAGGTAATTATGCGGATTACTGGATTGTTTTTCAATTAAGTTGCTTTAATACAAACTTGCCCAAGAAGTCTATAGTTAGCCCTGTCCTTGGTTGGTTTTAAATAGTTACTTAAGAGGCTTTTCTTGTTTGGACTGACTATAAATCCTTGTTGAAATTATTATTAATTTCCATCTCTCCAACACTTTATTGTTTCCATTCCATCATTTTAATCTCAATAATATTGTGATATAGATGACTTGCCCCTTGGATCACTCTTGATGTTGTTGCTCAATTAAAGCCCTATTATGACTCCATAGCCCAATGGACTAAAAACAAGCGTCAAATCTATCTTTTAGCCAAAGCTTGTTCTGATTGCTTTCAACTTCACACCTTTGAAACTCTTTGCATTTAGGACTTTCCACTCAAATAATAATCATGCTCAACCATCCAAAAACAAAACAAGACCCTCGGCCTTCATAACTAGCCTAATATCAAAACCCAAAACCTTAAAGATAAATCCATATTTACACTTATTGGAGAGATCCCTCTCCGGATTCAAGAGGGCTAGATCCTAGAATCCCAAAGTGGTTGAAATAGTGTTTCTCCCTACGGTTTTACTTTTCCAATCTTTTTGATTACAGGGAGCTAACAGTTTGTTTGGCCTTCAAAATAAGACGATTTTGCAAAACTAGCCGTAGCCAATCTCCAGCTTTCATCCTTCGCAGATTCAGTCACTGCTGCCTTTGAGTCGATCTTGTTGTCGTGGCTGAAGCTGCTCAACACGAGGTGGTGATCAAGGAGGTTCAGATCTACTACAAGGATTTGTTGTGCTGGCAACGGTGCAAGATCTGATCCTGCACTAAGATCAACGGTCATGGTAAGTACTCTATCTACCAAATAACCATTGGAGATATCGATAAGTTACAAAGAGTGATTTGAAAGTAAGAAATCATTTAATAAATATTTAATTAATGCTAATTTGAATTAAAAATATGAAGAATAAATTTTAGACGAAATATGTCACCATGCTTGGACTGGTGTAAGATGAGGGTGTATAAAAGAGGTAAAACAGAGGTAAATGGTTATGATTTAGGAAGGGGAAAATGGTAAAAAGAGAGAAAATTAGGGGGCTAACATCCTCCCATCCCTAAGTTATTGTGTGTCCTCACACAACTCTTTACCTTTGCAAAAAACCTTCAAAAATTTGAGCGTTCCAGCTCAATCCTGCTCTGTCATACTGACATCAGCCTGTAATGTTTCAGACTTCTTCTTTCTGATTTTCTTCAGTTTCTTTGTCACCTTTCTAAGTCGCTTGAAAAACTGTGCAGCTCGGTACTTCCAAACTCTGACTTCTCCTTTCTTTTTATGAATCTTCACCATTAATTCTTCTCTACTCTATTCTTTTTCCTCCTACGCTTTAACTACGAGCTACTCTAAGTTCTGCACTTGAAGCTCTTGTTCGACTACGCGAGCAGCAGGAGTTACCAAATCTTCTTCTTCTTTTGTCTCGATAGGGGTTGTGTCTTCCTCAGGTACCTCAATATCCCTCGGGGTTTCAGCAAACTCTTCTTCCTCTTCTTCTTCTTCTTCTTCTTCTTCTTCTTCTTCTTGCACTCATGTAGGAGGGGATTCAACGTCCTATGGGGACTATGGTTCTTCGCCAGCACTACATTTCTCATTCTTTTTCCCAGCCTTTTTAATAAAATCGACCAACAAGGTGTCATCTTCAACTTCTACAGATTTTGCTGCGTCCGCAAGGACTGACATGTTCTCTTCTTCGGGGGTCTGTTCATGTACTGGTGGCATAGAAATATTTTCTTCAACATGTGCACTGGTCGTCTTTTTATTCGGAGATGGGGCCCTTTCTTCTGTTATTTTTCCAGTTTGTTTCCTTTTTGCACTAGTGTAAGAAGGACTCCCATTTACACTCGGACCCTTGCTTGTGCTGGCGGGGTTCTCTGTCTTCTCTCCGGCAGCTATCTTCTTATGCAGTTGTTTTAACAGTGCCTCCCAGGTCATACCTTTAATTTCCAACTGCTTCTGAACCAAAATCTTTTTCAGGCCGTGGTGATATATCTTCTTATCGGCCTGGTCTGCCTGTGCACCCTGCACACTCTTGGCCATTTTTTCCAAGCTCTTAAGAAAAAAAATAAGGGAAATCCATCCTCCACTGGACGTGCCGAGCGGCTTCAAAATGCTGCAACATCCTGAAATGATACACAAAAGTGAGGGAATATCTCCCTTCGCAAGTTACGAATTTCTATAGGATGAAAAGGAGGTCCCGCCACTGTCCAAGCAAGGCACTGCGTTGACTTCCTTTCTTCCAATCTACCTTCATGTCCTTGTCAATGATGAAACACTGCCATCACTTCCTTTCTAGCTTATGATTTTTAAAATACTGCTCACCAGTATTTTCCAAGCCCGTCATTGCTGCTATGAACTCTTCCGTAACCTTAAACTCTAGGGGCCTACTTTTTACTCAGCCATTTTTGAAACTTTTGGCAAACTGTAGGGCCACTTCACTGTTGTGCCTGTCAAATTTTTGCAAAAATTGAAGAAAGGCTGAGTCTCGCAATAGTGCAAGACTATTGCAAAACTCAACAGTCTGTTCTACCTCACTGAGAGACGAAAGTTCACTTCAAACAGGTGACATCGCTGCTTAACAGTTATGAACAGTTGAAAAAATTACATGCAACACCCGGAAAACTAGTTCTTATAGATAGGGATCGAACCGTCCACCATCCCTTCCATCTTATCCAATCATCCACCATCCCTTCCATCTTATCATCCTCAATCTGATGGTCAAACTGAGATAGTAAATAAATGTTTGGAATGATATCTTCTTTGTTTTGTATCTGATAAACAAACACAATGGGTCAAGTGGTTACCTCTCGCTGAATGGTGGTATAACACTTCCTTCCATACTGCAGCAAAAATGACCCCATTTATGGCACTTTATGGATATCATCCACCATCGATCACATCATCTTTAAGGGAAAATTAGAAGGTTCAAGCAGTGGAAGATCACATCGAGCATCAGCAAGAAGTTCTCCAACTCTTAAAGGATAACCTGAATTTGGCACAAAATCGAATGAAACAACAGGCAGATCAACATCGTAGCGAGAGAATTTTTTATGTAGGAGATTGGGTATTTTTATGGCTACAACCATACAAACAAATGTCCCTCAAGCAAGCAAAGAAGGATAATAAATTATCGCCAAAGTACTATGGTCCTTACAAGGTGTTGCAAAAGATTGGTACCATGGCATACAAATTGGAGCTTCCTGCTTCTTCGCGAGTACATCCAGTTTTCCATGTTTCATGCTTAAAGAAGGTTATAGGAGAAAATCTTCCAGTTCAAACAATATTGCCAGAACTTGATGAGGAAGGAAAATTCATATTGGAACCAGAAGCGGTCATGGAAACAAGAACTCGACAACTACGGAATCGATCAATTTCAGAGTATCTCATCAAGTGGAAGAACTTACCCACTGAAGATTCTACATGGGAGGATGAGAATTTTATACAGAAGCACCCAGAGCTACTCAAGTGTTGAGGACAACACTTTTTTGAAGGAGAGGGGCATGTTAGGTCCCTAAATTACTAGTATAGTCCCTTATTGTTGTTAGTGTAACCCCCTTATTGTTATTATTGTACCCTTGTAACCCCCATATTGTTATTATTGTGCCCTTAAATTATTATTGTTAGGTCGGCTAGGATTACATTGTGGCCGCACTAGGATTACATTGTGGCCCCATGGACTCCTATATATAGAAAGGAGGTTTTGTAATTTGTATCATCCAAGAATTGTTCATTCATGTAATATATTGGAGGTTGCCCCCTCGAAGTGGCTTATTTCTAAGGCGTTTATATCTCTTTTCTTCTATTTTTGGAGCTGGTTTCACAACAACGAAGAAGTACTTTCTCCAGATTTTTGAGATCTTCCTGAAAAGAATCACCAAACATAGAAAATTCATCCATATAAATTTCTACAAATTCTAGATCAGCAAAAATGGCCAGAATTTCCCTTTGAAAGGTAGTCAGGGCATTACATAAACCAAAGGGAAGCACTTTATAAGCAAATGTACCCCATGGACATGTAAAAGTATTTTTATCCTAATCTTCAGGTGCAATCTGTATCCGGTTATAACCACTGAAGCCATCCAAAAAGGAAAAATATTTCTTTCCTACAAGGGTATCAAGCATTTGATCAATGAAAGGGAGAGGGAAGTAATCTTTGAGAGTGGCTTTGTTTAATTCTCGATAATCAATACAAATACACCATATTCCATCTTTCTTAGGTACAAGCACTAATGGAGAGACCCATTAACTGTCAGAAATAGGATAGATAAAACCAGCATCCAAGAGTTTTTGTACTGCTTCCTTCACAATATCTATCAGAGTTGGATTCATTCACCTTTGGGGTTGTCGGACAGGTCAGGTTCCTTAATCTTGAATATAGATATGATGTGTACAAGTTTCAAGAGGGATAGCTTTCATATCTTCATAGCCCCAAGCAAAGGCACTAAGATGGTTTTGCAGCAAATTCACAAGCTGCTCCTGCTGAGATGAGTCCAAATCTGAACTAATATGCAAGGATTTACTAAGGCTAATATCAACAATAGTAGTGTCAGGCTCAGGAGTACTCAAGGGAGTGGTCAAATGCAGCGGTACAGAAGAATGAGAATCATGATTATCTTGAAATTATAGGCTGAAAATCTGGCTCAATGGCTCATAATTAGGCATAGTGTCTAGATTATTCAAGAAATATTGAATCTCATCTTCTGGTGAAGACCTATTATTATGATGGATAAGGGAAATGGACCGAGACTCCTCATCACTGCTTTGATCCAACCATAAATTATCTTGAAGGTCCTGAATGGATCTGGTAGGGGGGTATAAGGTAACTTTCTTCCTAGAATCTCCATGTGAAATATACATATCACCAGAATGACATCCAATATATGCATCGGCCGTAGCAAGCCATGGTCGACCCAAGATCAAGGGATGTCCTCCTACTGGGTTCTTTGGATGAAGCACAATGAAATTAGCAGGATATTCCCAAGAATCTAATGAGATGATCACATCGTCCAATACTCCTTCTGGCTTAATTTTAGATCTATCTGCTAATTCAAGTATAGTGGGAGTAGGGCGAAGATGAGATAACTGAAGTTGATCCATGGTTTTCTTAGTCATGAAATTAATGGCTGCCCCCAGGTCTATAAGAACATTAGAGACAAGGACATTACCAATTTTAACTGAGACAACAGGGTTTCCGGGATCAGTATATTTTTCCATAGACACACATCCCATCATCCACTCTGCTACCCTACCAATAAATTGAATGGTTTGGGGTTCCAATCTCTTCCTCCCGGGTTTCTTGAGACAGAGTTACTTAATAATCTTGTTACAAATGGGGATCTCTTTGATGGCTTGAAGCAAGGGTATCTTAATGAAAATATTCTGAAGCTCAGATGCCAAACTAGTCTCAGAAATAGGCTCACTTCTTTCCATTACTAGCCTCTCTGGGAAGGGAGGTTAGTTGAAAGAAGATGGAAAGGATTCAGAGGGTGAGGCTTCTTAGTGACAGCTTTCGGAGAATGGTTAAGAGTTTCCTCTTCTCCTTTCTCTTCAACGATCACCATAGGTTACTTCTGTTTTTCTAATGTTACAGTCCTTCCTGATCTTAATTGAATATCATGAACCCCAACTGGAATAGACTGGTACTCGAATGGTAAAGGTGGGTTTGTTACATGGATCATTTACACTGCTTTATTATTATTAGGACTGGGCATAGGTTGAGAAGACAACTGAGGAGGTCCAAAGGGTGGAGGTAAAGGCAACGTGGAGTGGACTGACTCGGAAGTTGATGCATTGAATAAGGTGTATGCGTAGATGGATATGACTGCATAGGTGGATGGTAGGGGAGAATGAGTTGGCCCTCTCCAACCTTGTTGCCATGGTTGAGAAGGTTTCCCATGTTGATATTGATTCCCATACTTCCATTGCTGATGAGAGTTAGGATAAGAATATGCATGTGAATTATAACCAAAATAGTGTGGAGAAAATTCAGAAGCCATACTTGTACCTACCTGAGTCCAATTCCTTCTTTCTCCCATAGCATTCAAGTATTTAGCTTCAGGCTCTCCCCCTGTAAATACAGCTTTAAGTCTTGGTATAGAGGGACATTTTTCTGTGACATGGTCTTCTGCACAAATATCACACTTATTAGTTTCTTTTAAATTAAGAGGACACTCTTTAGGAGGATGCTTGTCTCTACATTTAGGATAGAAAATACATAATGACTCTTGTTCCTTCATGAGAATCTGCTGAAATTTTAAAGAGTCTAACTGTTTGGTAATAGTGTTCATTATATAAATTTTCATGTTTTCCATTTTATTTTCTAGTCCAATAATCATAGCATTAGTAGATTCAGTTTTTATATTTCTATTTCAAGTTCCTCTACCGGATCTATACTGATTTCTTGAAAATTTCCTGCATAATTCACAAATTTGGTCAAAATTTTGCTGAGAAATATCACCTTGTCCTAACATATTTAAATTATTTCTAGCATTATCAGTAAGTCCTCTTAAGAAAAATTTTCTAATAGTGCTGGGATCAAGCTTAAGTTTTGACCTTTGTAAAATATACATAAATATTTCTAGGTAATCTTCAAGAATTTCATCATCATCTTGTATGATTGTAAAATTTTCATCCTGCATGTCCCGAGTTTTGCAATATTCTTGATATTTAGACAAAAACACTCTCTTCATCTGATCCCAAGAGGTTATAGTGTTTCCTCCTAACCCCATAAACCAGCGTAGAGCTGAGTCCTTGAGAGTAACAAGAAATAATCTTAACTTCTGAGCATCAGTTGCATAATCATAAATTCTACACAGAATATCAAACTCGAATAGAAAAGAGTCAGGATCTTCATGAAATTTACCATGGAAATGAGGAAGAGCTGATGGTGGAATATTCTTCATTTGCACCATAGTATCAGGATCCACAATTGGAAACACAAAGTGGATTGTTCTTCACTTACCTGGTTGTCACCAATCCCTTCCAAATGATCTTCTTGGTCCACCATTATTTCCCTTTTACTTGTACCACTTTCAACAGGTTGATCCACACGTGAGCTGTTGTCACCAGAATCCAGGTGGATTGTTCCTGCATTATGGGTTTGAATTGGATTGGGCTTCCTACTTACAGAAGGAGACCCAATATGAAAATTGTTTTCAGAATTCTTTTGGCCCTTAGTGGGCTTTGAACCCTTACCTTTTCTAGGCATTCATTTCAAAAGAAAAAAGAAAGAAAAATAAAAAACAACTTCTAAAAAAAAATTTGTCATAAATCAATTAACACCATTAAAATTCCTTCAAATAATCTCTTCCAAACAATACTGCTAAAATAAAGAAAAAATTACCTCTATTGTATAATCAGAAAATTCTTACCAAATGAAATCGCCTCCCCAGTAACGGCGCCAAAATGTTGGGTGCAGGAATTACACTTAAGCAAACTCCTCAACACTTAATTTTTCAACCCAGGGGATTCGTAAACTTAGAGACGAAGAACAGGCAATGCCAGAGATGGTATGAAACTTCCTAATATAAATCCCTACTTTCTTTAAAGGAAATATTGCAGAATCAAATCAAAAGAGTAAAAGGCAACTTGAACCATCAAATAATCTAAGACTTGGAACAAGGAAGAATGTATTTGCAAGAGGGAATTAGGCAATCGCTCCAACTAATGGTTGTTTAATCTACTGAGTGCATGTGTTTTCTTGAGCAGAGACACTTTAGCAGTCTTATCAGATGGGCCCTTAAACCTGCTTCTTTAGAAATTTCCTTCTTGCACTAATCCGTCTTGCACTAGTGTAGGAACATAGATTTATGTAGAAGGTATAAATGGTTTCTTTAATAAAGGCTTTTTACTTCATGCAAGGGCTGGAACTTTTCAAGGTTCGAAGCACTCAAATCTCGTGGCAAGAAACTAATTCGTGCACCAGATCAGAGCTTCTTGCACTTAGCATTTAATTCTTAAAACGAGTGTTTAATTATTGCAAGTGTTGTCATATTGTTAAATATAATTGCACACATAAAAAGTGAATGTTTCTAGTCTTAACAGAATGCAGGAATAAAGAAACAATCAATATACATTTATCCTATCATAAGCATTTAATGAAAGAAAGAAGATTGTGGGAAGTAGACTAAGAAAGCTTGCTGCATCACACCAACGTGCACTAGTGCAGGCTCATTTCTCTTGCTTGGACCAGGTGGAAAAACCGATCAAATGGAATTGCAAAAAAAGGAAATATCACACCAATGTGCACTGGTGTAAGTTCGTTTCTCCTGCTTGTACCAGGCGAAGGAAAAACAATCTAAAATCAAGTGCAGGAAAGTAAATTGCAGGGAAAGAAAATGTATCTACTTCACACAACGGATCCGCTTTCACTCAAAAAGGAATATATGTGCTTGAAATTAAATCACACTGAAAATATAAACACAAATTATAGGAAAACAGGAAATGGGGTAAACGTGCTAGGTTGGCTGGGCCCTAGCCAACCAACGCGTTTCCCTTTTTTTTTTAAATAAAAACGTTGCTCAATAACTTAATCAATTCATCAGCTTAAAGACAGAAACACAATTTCTAAAACATGAGGTGGAGCTCCCTTTTTATTAATTCATTGAGGCAAATACATGCATGAATACAGTGTCCAGCCCATATTCGGGCAATAACAAAATAACATGTTACCGCCTCTCTGTTCTCTTTCTGCTATCAAACTTTTCTCAAAAACTTATGCCCTCTAGTCCTATTTACATTTTACATTATATAGATCTTTGGCCAAAGGCCAAAATAGATCGTTCAACCGATTCATAACAAAATGCACAATTTAGTTTGTTCGGCCTTCAAAACAAGACGATTTTGCAAAATTGGTCGTAGCCAATCTCCAACTTTTGTCCTTCGCAGATTCGGTCATGGTTGCCTTTGAGTCGATCTTGCTGTTGTGGCTGAAGTTGCTCAACACGAGGTGGTGATCAAGGAGGTTCGGATCTGCTACAAAGATTTGTTGTGTTGGCAATGGTGCAAGATCTCATCCTACACTAGGATCAACGGTCATGGTAAGTACTCTATCTACCAAATAACCATTGGATATATCGATAAGTTACAAAGAGTGATTTAAAAGTAATAAATCATGTAGTAAATATTTAATTAATGCTAAGTTGAATTAAAAATATGAAGAATAAATTTTATACGAAATATGTCACCGTGCTTAGACTGGTGCAAGATGAGGGTGTATAAAAGAGGTAAAACAGAGGTAAATGGTTATGATTTAGGAAGAGAAAAATGGTAAAAAGAGAGCAAATTAGGGGGCTAACAAAATTATCAGACAGAATATTAGCCCAATCAAGAATATAGCGGCTAGACGCTGCTACTATTAGGGGTGTCCAATGTTCCTTAAACTTGGTTGTATTTGAAGACCCAAAAAGACGACACATCATTACAGCAATTTGCGAGAAAGGGATTTTAAGAGAAAATAATGAGTACATACCCTTATCTTCGTGTTTATGTCAATTAGGATCATTTCTCCAACCCTTAATCATATTTTAGGGCGCTCATTCTCTCGCATGAATTCTTGGACAAAATAGTTGTCATATATTTTCTGGGGCTCAAGCAATTTATACATTTCCTTCAAATCTACAAGCCTGAGAGAACCAACCTCTGTTTAGCTTTTGGTAAAAAACTATTTATCTCGGATGTCCACATTATCTACCACCCATATTAATAAGTTAGTGTATGGCAGCATTTTAGGACATGCAGAAATTCTGTACATAAAAGATTTAGCTGCATCGGAACATGAGTCTGAATCCGAGGATGCGGAATCATCAATTACAACTTTTCTCTTCAAAATTACTCATGGATTCTCATTCTCAAACAACTTATATATCCCTTCCTAGCTTGAGGAACCAATTTCTAGGTTTCATGTTGTGTCTGAGACTAGAGGAACCATCTCATGATCTTCTTCTTGCTGAACAACTAACTGAGGTGGGGTGGCGGACTTCTTTCATGCTTTACTCAGCCTTGACATCCTTTTATGCCTAAATTTCTGGAATTACCCTGTTCAAAGAAAAACCAAAGAGCGTAAGCTGAGATCACTTCAAATGTTATTAAATGTCGTATCACCTTAACTCATGCATAATGGGAATCCTCGGTATTAAATCTGAAATAATTATAAAATCGTTTACAAACCTCGAGATCATAAAACACCTGAATTATCATTGAATTGATAGCATGGGCTTCATGTGAATTTGACAGTTGTTATCTTATTGGGATCCATAAATCAGCATTTTCATGATTATCAAATTTTCATGTTTCGCAGCAATGCGCGATATGCGACAATGTGATATTGTGATGGCTATCATGTTGAATGATGGAATGCAATATCAGCATATGTCATATGATAAATTTTGATATCGGTATCCATTAAATAACTTACTTCGCAACCTCACACATCAGCATTTTGGCATTTCGCATATTGGTGTTTTCTATTTTCGGTGATTTACACTTTGGCGATTTATTTCCCGCTTGTTGTACTTTTAGTCCTTTATGGGTTCCATGGAGCGCTTTTTCATGATTTTCTTATGTTTTTTATGAGAAAACAAAACTTAATCCCATAAACTCAAATTCTAAGTTTTATTTCTAAAATGAATTTAATCCTAAGAATTATTTTAAAAGGGTCCTCATTATTCTTTCTATATTATTTATCTAGAAAAATGGGGGGGTGTTGTAATACTACAACAATTGGCAATACATTGGATGAATCTAGAATCTCTGATAAATATTAATACTTAAAAGATAGTATTTTAAGAAATCATAAATGATTGAAATATATCTTTAATATAAGTAAAGTTCAATCCAAATAGCTTGGTATTACTTGAAAAAAATTTCTTACTTTTGAAAATGAAATTTTTCTCTAAATGAATCAAATTGTAATAAATTGAAAAGATAAGTAGGGATTTCAGTCAAATTTTAGCTTATTTGATGAACTTATTAGTCACTAGTAGAGTTGTGGCTGCCAGCAGGCGTTCATAGCCTCGACAGGGTTATTGTTTAACGAAAATGATCTAGTATCCCATTCATAATGTAATAGATATTTCCAAAGGTAATATAATTATTTTTTATTTTTTTTTGTTTTGTGACTTTAAAATCATTATCCAGGTTTGGTAGCCATAAGTTATAATGTCATTCACTAGTTATTAGTAAATTTGAACAAGCTGACTCGTGATGAGATCCCTTGTCTCAGGTTGTTAAACCTAGAGCCATTATCTTGGTTTGGTAGCCAACTTGATAATGTCAAATTTACTAGTTTCCTATGAACATGATGAGTCAACTCGCAATGAGATCTCTCAAGTTTAAAATTTTTTTTTATATTTTTGAATTACACTTCGAAAAATATTTATTATGAATGAATGGGGAGGTTATCATTTTGCTCCTTATGATCCTTTGGATGACCATTTAAGTAAAAGATGCTAATACTTCAACAAAATCCTTTACTTATAAAAATAACTTTTCGAACTCGATTCCTGTCAAAATAATTTTTTAATTTACATGGGTTAGAAAATTCTTCTTTCTAATTTGGCTATTTTGAATCAAAATTTTATAAATAAATAGAGGTTTCAATAGAATGATTTATTTCCTAATTTTATATCTTTGAAGATTAACACTTTCATGCTCGAGAAAATGATGAAGTGTTTCATGTTTTGTGTAAAATTACAAAAATATGTTTTATTATGAATTAAAGTATGTACATGTTTTACAAAAGAACTTCTCGTTCTTTCAAGAAAAATATATTTTGAGGATAATTCCATTAACAGGAAGAGTTTCCTTCTTCCCTTTTAAATTTTGCAAAATAAAATTTGATGAACCTATTTTTTCGCTTATTTGAAAAGGACCAAGCCAGAGTTTTTGAAATTTTGTATGTTTTCTTTTGTCCTCATGCACTTATCCCATTTCAAAACCAAATCTCCAATTTCAAACTGTTTAGTTTTAATTTTATTTGAATCAAATTAACTTTTAATCAATTTCCGATGATGATTATGTGCCATTTTAGCCTTTTCTCTTTCTTCTTCCATTTTAATTTTTTGGAATAACCTTGATTGTAATGAAGAGAAAGGTTGTTCGTTAATGAATTGTATTAGGCCCATTGATGGGATAGCTACATTTAAAGGTAAAACTTCTTCCTTCCCATATACCAATCGAAAATGAGAAGTTCCTATTGAATCTTTTTTAGTTATCCTATCTGCCCATAATGCAAAAGTCAAAGCTTTGTGCTAATTCTTCTAGTTTTGATCAATGGTGTGTTTAATTATTCTTATGAGGTTTTTATTTGTGGACTCTGCCAAACCATTTCCTTAAGGATAATAATTGGGAGAATATTTCAATTTAAACCCTCTTTTCAAAGCAAATTCAGTCATGGAGTTTCTAGAAAAATAAGAGGCATTGTCAAATACTAAAGCATAAGGGACACCAAACCTTATGATGATAAATTGATCAATGAACTCAATAATATTTTCAGAGTTGGTTTTCCTCAGAGGTATTGCTTCTACCCACTTTATTAAATAATCTATAGCAGTCAATATATATTTATGTTGTTTAGAAGAATGAGGAATGATCTCACCTATTATATCGAGTCTCCATTGTTCGAAAGGTTGTTCCATATTGACTAGTTGAAGTGGCATTGAGGAATTTCTTTTTCTTCCTACCAATTTCTGACATAGATGTGTGCATCTTTGAATAATGTTGGCCAATAATAACTTGCATGTAAAATTTTATGGGTTGTGGCATCTCCACCAAAATGTCCACCTGTTGGTCCGTCATGAAGTTCCTGAAGCACATTAAGTATTTCAGTTTTCTCAAGACATCTGAGTAAAACAGAATCGTAATTTTTTCTGAAAAACACATCATTGACTAATTGATATTGATTAGCCTTCAATCTTAACGCTTGTTTTCTTTTATAATCCAAATTAAGTGGAGCATATCCAATTTTGAGATAAAAGATTAAATCAACATACTGAGATTGAGGTTTAATATTGAGTACCTCGGTGAACTGTTCAACAGTAGAAGTTACCTCATCAAGTGATGTATCATTCATTCCTGTAATCAATCTGCAAAATCCTTTTCCTCTGACAATTTTAGCATGTTTAATTTCTAAGTCATATTCTTGCATGCTAGTTACCCAATTGGCTCTCTTTTCTGCTAGTTCCTTCTGTATAAGTACTTGTCTGACTGACGAGAAATGAATGATTACTTTGACATGAGCTTTCAGAAGAAAAGGGAAAAAATATTTCACCACTTTATAAAATGCAAACACTTTTTTTTCAACTCATGTATAGTTCAATTCATCTCCTTGAAAGTTAGAACTAAAAAAGGAAATTGGAGTTTCAATATTTTTATCGTCTACCTGAGTTAATACCATGACATATGATAGATTAGAAGCAAAAGTATATATAATGACATCTTTGGTAAAATTTGAAGTTGAAAGAAAAGGAGCATCCGTGATTTCTTGTTTAATAATTTGAAATGATTCCTTTTCTTGCTCTCCCCATTTAAACAATGCATATTTCTTTATCATCTTTTGTAATGGAAGGACAATGTGTGAAAAATATGGAATGAATCATTTTATGAAGTTTATCTTTCCTAAAAAGGATTTCATCAATTTTTTTTTATGTGGTAGTGGAATTTCTGAAATTATTTTAATCCTGTTTGGATCAATACAAATTCCATTTTTTGAAACGATAAAACCAAGAAGTTTACCTTCACTTAAAGTAAAAATTGACTTATTTGGATTAAGAGAAATCCCAAATCTTCTTCATCTTTCAACGATCTGCTTTAAGTCATGCAAATGATTGTTTCTCTTTTTTGAATATATGGTTATATCATCAAGATAAACGACCACTATATGATTTATCAATTCTTTAAAGGCAATATCCATGGCCCTTTGAAAATTTTCTCCTGCATTCATTAATCCGAATGGCATATTTTGGTATGCATAGGTTCCCCACTTCGTTCTAAATGATTTTTAGATGATCCTCTGGATGAACCAAAATTTGGTTATATCCTGAAAATCCATATAAAAAAGCCATTAATTCTAAACCTACTACTGAATGTAAAACTTGTTCCATTGATGGTAAAGGAAAATTATCCTTTTTACATGCTTTGTTCAAATTACTAAATTCAATACAAATTTGAATATCGCCATTCTTTTTTCTCACGAGTACTAGATTAGAAACCTATTTTGAATGTCTAACAGTAAAAATAATTTTGGCTTTCAAAAGTTTGCTTAACTCGTTTTTTATTTGTGTTTCCAAATTTGGATGTATCTTCCTAAGATTTTTTTGGATGGGTTGAACATCAGGTACTATAGGAATAATATGTTGAATGATATATGGGTTGTAGGTTTTAAGATCTTCATAATTCCATGCAAAAATATCTTTGTATTTTTTTAATAAGGAAATGAATGCATTTATTTATTTACATGAAAGGGTAAGCACTATATTTATATCTTGATGTTCTTTATCAGATCCTAAATTAACTAGTTCAGACTTCAAAGTAGAACTTTGCAGTTTGCAATTGTTGATTTTTTTGAATCTGTCTTTTAAATCGTATAAATCTTCAAGTTTTACCACAAACTTTGGTAAAGGATTCTTATGATTTTGTTGATTGATTTGATTATCATCTTCATCTTCATATATAATTTGATCATCAAATGATTTTTCATAAGTAAGAAAACTTAAAATTTCACTATCGTCATTGAAGACTCGCCAACTAGTAACATTATCTGGCACAGGTGGACAAAAAATCAATTCGATAGAGAATCTGTTAGGACTAAAATCTTCAGGTGGAATTAGCTTGGATGCAACATTAGCCAAAAGATCAGTTTTGGCATTTTGTGATCTAGGAATAGGAGAGATATTGAATGCTAAAAAATGAGATGTGAGGTCTTGAACCAGAGATTGATAATGTTTCGAGTGTATTGAGAGATAGTGAATAATGTTTCATACTTGTCTTACAACAATTTATGAATCTCCAAAAACCTAAATATATTGTATATCAAGCCTTATTGCTTTAAGAAGACCTTGAACTAAAGCTTCATATTCAGCAATATTTTTAGTCCATTCAAACACAAGTCTACAAGCTAGCATTGTTTTTTCACCTTTTGGACTAACGAGTATGCATCCTGCTCTTGCACCATCATTGGATCTTGATCCTTCAAAAAAAATTCCAAAACAGAGAATGGATTATTGTTTCTTCTTCGAAATTATTTAAGCATCTGGTCAAATCGTTTTTGGAAAAAATTCTTATTTTTGAATTAACAGAATTGATCAAGAAAGGTGAAATTTTAGCATTAAAATTCCCCAAGAATGAATCTGTAGAATAATTACCCAAAATATTATTGTTAAATTCTATGGGTTCATTTTCTTCTCCAAGATCTCTAATTGACTATTTCATATGATTTTCACGATCAACTCTAATTTGGTTGGGTTTTCCATTGTATGGAAGCCACATGTGAGACCGGTATGTTGCAAAATATCCATGTAACTTCTTGGACCAGTCTCTGCTAAGAACTAAACCATAGAATTTAGGGATGTCGGCAATTAGTATATCGATAATCTGAGCGACTTTTTGATTTGATGATAATCAAATACTTACCGAATTGAATTCTCCTAAGACCTTAACCTTTGTTCTATCCAATTTAACTATGCTAACTGATGATTTCTGGGGTGCGATATTTAACTTCTTGCAAATTGAATATGGAATTATATTGGATGATGCTCCAGAATCAATCAAGTAGTTACGAACATTTCTATTGTAAATTTCATAAGTTAAGAGGAAAGTAGGGGTGTGAGATTTGGATCTATCACCAATAAAAATAGCATTTGAATTATTAAATTTGTTTGAATTGTCAATTGGGGGGTTCCCTATCCCATTAGCAACTTTAGAAATAACAATTGAAGGAAGAGGAGATGTAGTAAATGCATTCAAATATTTCAATAAGATATCGTGTTGTTTCTTTAATTTGCTAACTTCGTGAAGACAAATATTAGCATTAATTTTCTTCATATCCTTGACAATGTTGTATTCAATAATGTCAGATACTACTAAAGTTTTAGATGGAGGATTGGGTGCAGATTTAATTGGTTGGGATTCAGTAATAACTTGCCGAGATGGTTTGATTGGTGATTTTTTATTAATAGGTTTTCCTTTAGCAATAGAAGTTGGGACCTTCTGTTTCTGTATTGATTTATTTGGTTCTGCAGAAGCCTTACTTCTAGTGCTAACAGGAATTGCTTCAGATTCTATTTCTTCATCAAAAGAATGGAAGAAAAAGTCCCATAATCCATGTAATTCAGCTACTTCTTCATCTTGAGATTCGTCGGCAGAAGTTGTAGTTATTTCTTCTTCTTCTTTAGATTCATCATTAGAAATGATATTGGGAGGCTATGATAAAGATGAATGATTTTTTCTAAAATATCTAAAGGGTTTTTTAGTAGAAGTCTCAACAACTTGTTTTTTTATTTCAACCATTTCATTGGACATGGTCTTCATGACTTTTCCCAATCCTTCAAGATCGAAAGGATATTTGGGATTTTTATTCTTTTTCTCATCTTTAAATGTTACTTTTTTAGATTTTTTATCTTCTAAATTAGTCTTATTTTCTAACGCTACAATTCTTCTCTCAATGGACAAGGCTTCCTTCATATTTTCTACAAGGGTAGCCTTATTGGCTCTATCTACAAAAATTTCTATATTGGAAGGAAGAGAAGATATGTACCACTCTATTTGTACATCCAATCCTGGTTGAGAGGCAACGGGAATTTTATTCAATAACTTGTTAAATATGGAGTTGAAATCTCTGATATTTTCATTTGAATTAGATTTTAAATTAGAAATATCAATGATTAATGAGGAAATTGTCCTAGCATCACCATATTTAGCAAGAATAAGTCTTGAAAAGTATTCCTATCTCCTATTGAACAGGAAGGGAGCGAAAAATACCAAGATCCTGCAGATCCTTGAAAAGTATATGGAAACAATCTTACTACAACATCTTCATGTTGCATATCGTGGCGAATCATAGCCAACATAAAATTATTGAGATGTTCTTCAACAGGAATTTCATCGTCAGGATTATATTTTAGTAACTATTTTTTCTTGAAGATTCGGAAGAGGCTGTAAATTCTTCATTTGAACAGCTCCTGAATTAACCCATGGTAGGTTGGCCATTGTTTGAGTTGTTGCTTGTGAAGATGAGCAAGTGGGTCCATAAGCATATATGGATGGAGAAGAACTTACTACTGCACTAGTACTACTTACAATGGCATTGATTGTTTGAGTAGAAATGGGTTGATTAGAGAAAATGGTGGAAGTAAATGGAAATGAAGAAGTTGTGATCTCACTGATACCTGATTGAGATGTTGATGTGGTTTATGTCTTACGATGAGATAAAATAGGAAACTCAAAAGGATTTATCCCAAGTTTATCATTTCTTGATCGGGTTAACACACCAGTACTTCGAAATTTAGATGTAATACTTTCTTTAAAAACTTCTGGTTTGGTTGTTTTATGTGAAGATATAGATATTTGTTCTAATATTTCAATCAAATACTAAACTTCAGGAGATTCAGGAATGTGTTTTGAAGAATTTCTACAAGGTAATGTTTCATGATATGTAAGAAATGGTTCTACAACTTTAGGCTTATGACTAGGAGATAGTGAATGAGATCTAGAAGCCATAGAAACTTTGGAGGGATTTTGACTCTTATGTTGATTTTCAATTGAGATTCATCTTTATATGCCATACATAGTCAGATGCCCTCCTTTAGCGCCAAAAATTTTGAAGGCTGGAGAGTGACTTCCTCAACATTAGGGATTCCACCCAGTCGGGAGGTTAGTGCAACTCCTTGCTACTCCTTTTCCGTTGAAATGGTGGGTCCGACTGGGGGATGTAGGGAAAAATTTCCCGTATAAGAAATGAGTTTGTAAAAAAATGGAATAAAATCAACACAAATGAGGTGATCTATTCTACTGATAACATAAATAAAACTAATTCTAACTACTTCCCAAGATGGACTGATTTATATGATTACAGAATAATATTTCATAAGTATGAAACAATATAGATCATCTTCATACTAAAATGAATGTAAGCACATTAAAGAAACTAAACCAATGTTATTGATTTAGTTGATGAAGAACATTAATCCTATAACAACTTTCAAAGTCACTTGTCTAATAGCATATCATTCAATACATTTTATCAATAGTAATAAGAATATATATCATTTCAATGCTTACGAGAAAGAGACAAATATATAGAAACAAGTTTGCTAAAATCTCATAAACATAAAACAATTAATACACAGATAATAGTACCCTTTGCATCATAGCTTAGTTCTAAAAAGATAGCCTCTGGGCTCAGACTTTCAATTAGATACTTTTGTTGAAACAATAGTGTAAGTTCCAAAAGAAAACTTCTCAAAAATTTGGACCCCTTTATAAATGCATGAAAGGGGTTTAAATACTATTTAATATTACAAAAATAGAAGACTTGTGAAAAAAATTTTCTTAATATAATCTAAACTATAAAATAAAATCTAGGAAATTAAAATGCAGGAGTTATAACAGTCTTAAGACTGTTTCTCGGATCTACTCTCTCACTGTTCCTTGAGCTGGCAAGCTTTGATCATGTATTCGAGTTGGGGGAGATGCATTGGTTGCATTCTCATATAGCTCGTGAATATTGGATCATTGAGTCTTGGAAGAAGTTGAACTGCTGCGTTGGAAAGACACCTCGACACTCCCAATTGATTGTGAGGCTTGATCAACAAATACCAATAAACTTCCATATTTACCTTTGTCAAGTTTTCTATGTCAAGATATTTCCTGCTTGATGTTTCTTGCCAATATTGTTTCAAAAGTCTAACTTCAGGCATAGTGTCTTTTGGAATTTCCTGGATAAGATTTTTTTTTTTTCTAAATTATGCTAATTCTATTTATGAAAACATAATGTTACAAAACTGCCTCAGTTCAGCTATGGGAGCCTGAAGACTAGGCTTGATGTCCATGCTTTAACAAAGTAACGAACTACCTTGAGTGGGAAACCAGTTCTTTTAAGAGTAGTTTCACCACCCTTGAGAGGGAAACCGGTGCATTGTTCATTGTATACAACATAAAAAAATCAAAAAATACTAGAGTAGCATGCAGTTGTTGCTGCTATAGAAAACCAAAGAAAATTTGTGTATCTCCCAAAACAGTAGAACGAATGTACCATGTTGAGCCAAGGCAGACTGGAATTACTACGCGTGAGCTAGAGAAGGCAGCTCCTCCACTATGCGACACCAGTACTCGTCCTCCGGATCTTCAACATCTTCTTTCTATTCGCCATCTTTGCTTGTGATGCCCGCGTCCACCTGCATGGGTTGGCTACTTAGGTCGGGAGGTGCAGAATCTAGGGGCACAGCCGCTCTTTCAGGGAAATTCACAGCCAGGGTGGGATTAAGGCCAAGGGGAGGGGAGGTAGGACTGGGCATATGAGGAAGACAGAGAGGCATTTCTTCTCTCAAAGTGACAGTAACAAAGGCAGTGACAATGGGCTGGTTGCAGGAGCATTCCAAGTGGAGTTCTACCCTCTGAGAGGTTTGACGCAGTGTGTGACTGTCAGAAGCATGAGAAGCAGGGGAGACAGGTCTAGTCGGAACAGCAAAAGGAGGCGGGGAGGGATGAGCTTCACGAGCAATGCCAGGATGACTCGCGCGACCTCTCTGGTTGCGGGTGTCTGGGTAACGCCCCCATTCAACGTCCTCAGAGGAGGTCTCGGCGTCTGAACTGGTGGAGGGACGTGAGCGCGCAGACCAGCCTCGACTTGCACCCTGGTGACACCACATTCGGTGATGGAGCCTTGGCATGGAGATTGCAGAAGTTTTAAAATTCTTGAGACAAGAAGAAAAGGCAGGGACCGGAGAGAACCCGCAGTGAATTCCAAAAGGAGACTGCAGACAGGAATTGGAGTAGCAGAAGGCGTTTTGGGAAAAATGACAACCAGGAGTAATTTCCAAACAACTTAACAGAGAGCAGCGTCGCCCCGTCTGTGTGTGAGCGCTTGGCTCGGCACAAGCAGCAGGGCAGGCACTCCACAAGAGATGCAGAGATCGACAAGCAGAGCAAGAAAAATATGGAATGCCCGAGACAAAGGCTATAGTTAACCACCTGAGCAGGACGGGAAGGAGAGAACGCCGGCGAGGGAGAGTAAATGCAAATGGATTTGGCGGATTAATGACGAGGTTAATGGAGCCACAGGGGGCCATATGGCCACCCCATGCAAGCCTCCTCAGGATGTGTCCGGGGACTGACGTCCCATCAGGCCGTTCAACCATCCGCATCTGGAAATTCCTGGATAAGATTAGCTTGTAGAAGATAATATTTAATATACTCGGAGATGTTAAATGACATGTTTTTAGCTTTGATGATAGCTAATTCTACACTTTTCATTTTCATGTGCCGCATCTCCAAATATTATATCCTTTATTGATTCTTCAAAGCGAGTAAGATCGGTCGCTCTCCCTTGCACTATGTCTTGCCAATCTATATACTTAGACACTTTATCATCAATTTCTTCATAATAAATCCTCAAATCACTAACTGATCACTTAATTTAACTTGCTTATGAATCTATTGGTATTTTGGATAAAAAAATTGTTTGTTGGTTTACCAGCAATGTGTCCAATTCTTTTGCTTCTTTCTTTACCTCATTAAGTTCTGGATTATCCTGGAGCTTTTGAATGTTCTACTATAATTGATGGACTATTAAATCCTTTTCTTTAATTTAATTTTCGAGTTTGATTTTTAGACCTTCAAACTATAGTTATAGATTATTAATACTTGACTGCAACTTCTCCTCTATCCTTTGTTTTTAATCGAATAAACTTTTCTCCATTTTAGTCATTTTTTATCTTTCTCCATGATTAATGACTCAATATCCGCTGCCTTATGAATAGTTGTGTTTGCATAAGCACCTGCAAACTGAGATAATTGACTAATTTCTTTTCTTGGAGTTGACTGAGTTCCTTTCCAGAGAACTTGCATTGATGTTGTGTCCATAGGCATTTTTGAAGAATCTTCAATCTTTCGTTTCTTCTTTGACCTGGATACAAAAAAATTATACTTTGGACTATAAAATACATCCAAAGGAGGTATTTCTTCAATCTTCAGAATTTTTTCTATTGTTGGAAAAGTAGGGATAATACCCTTGTCATCGGTCGATGTTTCTTCATGTCTCTCCTCTGTGCCATTGATCTTTGGTGTCTGATTTTGCTTAATATCAATTTCGAAAACCCCTGTAGTGAATGAGATTTCTCAAATTCTCTTTGATCTTCAGAATTATTTAGATTAGAGGACATTTGTTGAACACTTGATTCACCTACATGAATTGTTGTTCTTATATAATCTTCAGTGGTAAGAGTTTCTAACAAAATAACATTATGGTCAGCAGGAGTATTAGTATCAGATAATGTTTTTTCAAAAATTTCCTAGTCTTGATTAAATCTATCTTCTTGTGGAACATCTATGATCCTGATTCTACCACTGGTACTTGTACTTGAACTGGAGAAACTGGAATTAGAACTTGTTCTGCTTCTGGCACTTGAATCTGAAATTCATGAGGAACTAGAATTTGAATTTTTTCTGCTTCTCGCACTTGAATCTGAACTGGAGGAATTGGAATTTATTCTAACATTGGCTTGTGGAACATGTAGTTTGTCAAATGAGAAATCCTTTGTTCAAGATATTGTTTGAATTGTATCAGTTCTTGTAAATTTATGTAGATGTTCTATGCTTGATGCAACTTTACTTTCTCTTCAATATTAGACAGCAATCACATAAATAATAAAGTAAAATGTTGATAGAACATACCAGTAGATCAAAAAAAGACAAGCCAAAAATATATAAGTGTGTTGGTGCATTACGGAGGTCAATGGGATGCTTCAACTAGCAAATTCTCAATATGGTCAGCCAAACAGCAATGTCACACAACCCTCTAGGACAGCCAAACGGTCAACACAAATAGCAATAGTAGCTAGGTCAACGCTGAAAAGTCAAAGTCAATGTTTTGCCTTGAGAATAGTGCCAGAAAATGCGGATTAGGAAAATCGAACTTTTGGGAGGGTTTTAGGTCAATTTGACCTTGCGTTGGCCAAATTCAACGCTAGTCGAAGTTTTCTGCAGAAACCCTAGACTGAAATCAGAAATGTGCTACTGCTGGAATTTTCCCACGTGTGGAGAGAACAGCCACCAAGGACATCGAACCAATCAAATCAGTAGAGAGAAATGTGTGAGGATGAGATGACTGAAAATTCCCTCCAATGCTGACTAATATATATCCATCAGTGAGGGTGTGTGACACAATTGTTGGGGCACAAAACCTTAAGGCTAACATGCACATATCTTGAATAAATTCAAAATAAATGTTCTGCTCATCGGATCAAGATGATCTTTAGATCGATTTTGCACCTCTCTAAAAGAGGAACCCAATAAAAATATTGGTATCTTCATCTAAGCATCACAACATGGATTTTGGACCTAGTTGTCCAAAATTAACACTTCCTCTCAACTAGGGAGAACTCCATCCACCTGTGAAATCCAAACATCATGCGTCATCCTGCTATAACTTGCTTTGTTGGCTTCCTTATTTCTAAACAGAAGTGGGTCAATGGAAAGACATCATTCCCGGCTGACAGATTTAGCCAGAGATTTGAAACCTCTATAGGACTCACAAAGAGTCTCATACCAACCTAAAGTTGGTTTACTTGACCCGAAGTCAGTTGGAGGTCTAAAACCTCACTGTACTTGATCCTAGATCAAGTGGTTGGACAGTGCCATCATAGATAGATATTACGGCAATCTCTTATGCGTCCATCGGTCTTTGCTACTAATCTCTAGCTTTTCCCACCTCATTGGCCAAATGAGAGGTACTTCCCATAAGCCCTGAACTCAATGGGTAGGATGCATACGGGGCACAGATCACGAGAGGTGAACCAACTCAATCATCATAATGGTGGGGCACAAGCACACCAACAAGGTTCAGCAAGCCTAGCCCTGTGGTTTCTTATAGCTCCGAGAAGCTATCCCCAAAGCCCCCCAGAGCTCCCAAAGCTCATCGTCCAACAGGACCCTCAACATAGGGTCGTTCCACGATACCAAGACTCTCACAAAAGGTTAGGAACTTGACCTTCCCCAGGGGCTTTGTGAGAATATTTGCGACCTGCTCATCATTTCCTATATGATCGAGCCTTACGGCGCCTCGTTTTACCATATAAAGTGGTACCTGATATCAATATGCTTGGATCGATCTTGGAACACGGGATTCTCGGACAACCGAATCCCACTCTGGTTATCACAGAGTATCACAATGGTATCTAGCACATGACCGAACAATTCATAGAACATATTTCACAACCAAACTACTTCACAACAGGCCATACTCGTTGCAATGTATTCGGCCTCAGTGATTCTCAAAGCCACCGACTTCTGCTTCATGTTCATCCATGATATCGAAGCAGATCCAAGTGTGAATTAGCATCCCGATGTGCTTTTATGATCCACCACACTGCCAACCCAATTGGCATCAGTATATTCAAGGAGTTTCATGCTCACGATAGTTTATCTTAGCCCATGGTTTATCGTGCCCTGAACATATCTCAGAATATTCTTGGCACCAACCTAGTGAATGTGATGAGGCTCAACCATATGTTGACTCAAAGTGTTCACTGCAAAACATACATATGAATGAGTGTTCACTAAGAACATCAGGGCCCCTACGAGTTGATGATACTTAGTAGGATTTTTTAGCATGGGCCCAGCAGCACTGCCACTCAACTTCTTAATGTTGAGCTCCATCGGTGTCGACACGGACTTACAGTCCACCATACCAAATATTTATAGAAGCTTCACAATGTATTTTCCTTGAGAAAGGAAAATCTCGCTATGTCTCTACGAGACCTCCAAGCATAGGAATTAATGCATCAGTCCTAGGTCCTTCATCTCGAACTCAATAGTGAGCTCCCTCTTTCACTGATGAATGAGAGGGTCATCACCTGTCAGGAATAGGTCGTCCACATAAAACACTAGAATGAGGGGCTTCTCTCTATCAACCTTGAAGTAAAGTTTCAGCTCAAAATTACTACGAGTGAAGCCCAGCTTCATCAGGTAGCTATATATCCTCTCGTACCAAGCTTTGGGTGCTTGCTTCAACCTACAGACATGGGTGTCCCGATCCTGGACTTCAAATCCTAGAGGTTTCTCTACATACACCTCTTCCTTTATCGCACCATGCAAAAATGCGGTCTTCACATCCATCTCATGAAGACTCCATCCTTGTGTAGCAGCAAGGGCTATAATAGATCGGATGGTGGTATATCGAGTCACAGGTGCAAATATGTCATCATATTCTATGCCTTCCTTTTTAGAGAAGCCACGGGCAATGAATCTTGCCTTTAACTTGTCAACACTTCCATCAGATCCATGCTTGATCTTGTAGATCCATTTCAAGGTGACAACTGCTTTGTCCTCTGGCCTTGGAACCACATGCCAGACATCATTCTTTAATATGGACTCATACTCTTCATGCATTGCATCCTTCCAGACTTGATGCCTTACAGCTTCCTCAAAAGATCCAGGTTCAAATTGTACAAAAGTACTCATGGCTGCTAGATACCCTTGGTATCTATTTGGCTTCTTGCTTTCACGGAATGTCCCCATTGGGGCCATATGTCCCTCAGCATCCTCGAGAGTGTCCCTGAGCCATTATGGTCTCTTCCCCAGTGAAGGAGGTGGATCAATCAGGTCCATCGGTCCTTCAACATTGGTCATTGTCTCATCCTTCGATTCTTCTTGATTTCCAGGCCTTGCTTCGTGATCTTCCTCAGATCTTGAAAGATTGACTACTTCCTCAAGGAATCATCTTCGTTAAAGGTGAAATTATGGCAAATCTCCACTTCTCTTTGACCAGGCACATATACTCTTTAGGCCTTCGAAGTTTCGTTGTAGCCCACAAACATTACCATCTTCCCAGAAGCATCCAGCTTGCTCCTCTTCTATTTCGGCACATGAAAATAAATAGGACAACCAAAAACTCTAAAATGTGAGACGTCGAGTTTCTTACCAGTGAAAACCTCTTCGGGATTTTTGGATTCCAGAGCGGAATGCGGACTTTAGTTTTGTAAGTACACAACAATGTTCACAACTTCTCCCCACAGAAACTTCGGTAGACCCTGGTCACATAGCATGGCATGGGCAGCTTCCATAATGGTCATGTTCTTTCGTTCAACAACGCCATTTTTCTTAGGAGTATAGATAGTTTTGGTCTCCCTCTTGATGCCATCTTCTCTGCAAAAGTTCTTGAACTTGTTCGTCTCATATTCGATGCCATTATCGGTCCTCAATATCTTGATCTTCTTCCCTATCAGATTTTCCACCAAAGCTTTGAAGGTATAGAAGCACATGAAAGCCTCATCCTTCTTCTTCAAGAAGTATATCCAAGTTTTACGAGATAAGTCATCTATGAATGTCATATAATTAAGCACATCCTCCCAAGGATGTCACAGATAGCAACCGAGACAGATCAGAATGTATCAATTGCAAGACATCAGATGTCTTTGTGACACTTGAGGGAAAAGGTCCCCTTGTATGCTTTCCTTCGGCACAACCCTAACATACACCTTCATTATTATTTGAGAACTCGAGCATCCCCAACACCATCTTCCTTGCTTCAGTAAGGGATTTGTAGTGAAGGTGTCCAAAGCTCCAGTGCCATAGTTCCATCAGTTGGATAGTATCTCACGTCATCGCTCCCAGTGGACTTCCTCCAACCTGGTAGAGTGTATCAACTCTAAACCCAATCGTGATAGCTTCCTTGAAACTCTTCTTCCAGATGCGCACCTTCCCATCAATGAACGCCACATTGAAACCTTTGTCTTCCATGGCCGATATAGACACAAGGTTCTTCTTCAAATCAGGTACATATAGTACATCCTGCAAGCGGAGGACTTGACTTTGAGACAAGTGGAGGGTCACAGTCCCTGTCCCTCTCATGGGATACGTGGCATAATATCTCCAAGGATCATTTCCAAATTAGTATCCTTCTCAACCATATCAGAAAGTGCTTCCTTGAACCCAGTGATGTGCCTTGAGGCACCACTATCTATCAACCAGACATCCATAGTGTCGGGTGGAGATGCAACAGAGAGGGCAGATACAAGAATGAATTCATTTCTTTTATCAACAACATTTGATTCCTCATACCTGGAGTTTTTGGACCTTTTCAAAGGTTTACCATTTCCGCTGGAGGGTGCCTTCCTCTTTCCCTTGAACATGTTATTCCTTTGATTTCCATTCCTTCGGTTGTTGTTGTTTTTGTCATCATCATCGGGAGAATCCTTCTTCAAAGGGAATTCTCTAGCATAGTGACCTGGCCTATGACAAGTGTAACACTTGCCCTTCTTTCCTTGGGCCCCTACTCTTCCTTTGTTCTTTGGACCACCAAAGTTCTTCTTTCTAGAATGAGCACCGTAGGTAGCATTTCCTTCATTTTCATACTCCTTCATTCTTGTCTCTTCTTGTACGCATCTCAATAGTACTTCATCAAAGTCATGTATCACATCGTTATTGAGAATGGTAGTGTTGAACACATTCCATTCAAATGAGAGCCCTCCAAGTGCGATGAGTACCATCTCTCGATCAGTTATTTTCTCCGTAATAGCCAACAGATTGTTCCTAATCTGGGTCAGCTTCAAGGAATATGATTGAATAGACTCATCCCTACCTTTCTTCATATTCTTCAATTGATTCTTGAAGACTAGGACTTGATTCGCATTGTTGGCCTTGAACATGTGGACCAAATTATCATACATCTCTTTGGATGTGCCCAGCTCAAAGATGTAGGCAACCAGACTCTTGTGAATTGAGTCCCTGATCATCGGCTTTGCTTTGATCTCCCCCTTCTTATACTTTGTTTTGGCAGCAGAAGTAGCAGTGGATGGAGGCTCTTGTATTTTACCCTGCACATAGTCCATGACATATTGGTCTTCCAAATTAAGACCCAATGTCATCTTCCAGTCATGTAAGTCATCCTTCCCAGTCAATTTTTCATTAGCCTTAAAGCCATTGTAGTTTGAGGAACCCGTCCTCTTCTTTAGTGATTGCTAAAAATTAGGGCTTTGTCTTCACCTCAACTTTGATACCATGTAAATTTATGTATATGTTCTATGCTTGATGCAACTTTACTTTCTCTTCAATATTAGACAACAATCACATAAACAATAAATTAAAATGTTGATAGAACATACTAGTAGATCGATAGAAGACAAGCCAGAAATATATAAGTGTGTTTGTGCATTACGGTGGTCAACGGGATGCTTCAACCAGCAAAGTCTATATATGGTCAACCAACCAGGAATGTCACACAACCCTCTAGGAAAGCCAAACGGTCAACTCAAAAGTCAACCCAAAAATTCAACAGTCAACACAAACAGCAGCAGCAGCTAGGTCAACGCTGAAAAGTCAAAATCAACGTTTTGCCTCAGAAATAGTGCCAGAAAATGCGGATTAGGAAAATCAAACTTTTGGGAGAGTTTTAGGTTGATTTGACCTTGTGTTAGCCAAATTCAACACTCGTCAAATTTTGATGCAGAAACCCTAGACCGAAATCAGAAATGTGTTTTTGCTAGAATTTTCCCACGAGTGGAGAGAAGAGCCACCAAGGACATCACACCAATCATATCAGGAGAGATAAATGTGTGAGGATGAGATGAGAGAAAATTTCCTCCAACGTTGACCAATATATATCCATCAGTGAGGGTGTGTGACACAACTGCTGGGGCACAAAACCTTAAGGCCGACCTGCACATATCTTGAAAAATGTTCTGCTCATCGGATCAAGATGATATTTAGATCGATCTTGCACCTCTCTGAAAGAGGAACCCAATAAAAATATTGGTATCTTCATCTAAGCATCACAACATGGATTTTGGACCTAGTTGTCCAAAATTAACAGTTCTTTTGGACTGAATTTCAGAGTTACTATTTGCAGAACCCTTGATAATTCTAGAATTGATTCAAACACATCGTCAAATTTATCAGGCTCAGTTGCAAATGCTCGCATCTTAACTTGATTCATTATTTCTTTGGCAACACCATATGCATCATAACTTCTGTTCAACAGAATTGGGAAATTGAAGGGTTTTAATCAATTAATTTCAAGACAAGTATGCTTGAAATTGTTGAGTGTATATGACCCAAATGTGATAGGAAAAGTTGGCTAGATTGTCATTTTGGCCTCTTTCAGGAATTTATTCAACCCATTACCTATGGTATGATAAGAAATATCATTGGCCAAAAATTTATCTGGTATATATAAGGGTAGGACATGAGGGCAAGCATGACTTCCAAAAACTCAGATGTATGTGAAAAATTCTTCACTAAACCATCTTCCTATAGACCTGATACTGCTATTGGCTTCATGGGTGACTCTAAATATTTTCCTTTCGAAAATAATTTGAAAAAATGGGAGCATTACATCATTGCATATTTTAAACATATGGAATTGGTATTTTGATTCCCACATGACTTATAATTTTACAAAGATGGGGGTTTTCACTTCTATGGTCCATTTCCATCCTATTGATGGAAATTCGGTAGAAATACAAACAACATCTAGGATAAATGAACTCATATAAAAAAGAGTGACTCTATTGGATGGAAGATTACGATTTTCTCTATAAGTAGTGATACATAAAATCAAATTATCAAACATAATATTAGCCCAATCAAGAATATAGCCGTCACAGGCTGCTTCTATCGGGGTTGTCCAATCTTCCGTAAACTTGGTTGTATTTGAAGACCCAAAAATATGACACATCATTGCAACAATTTGCAAGAAAGGGGCTTGAAGATAAAGTACTGAGTACATACCCTTATCATCACATTTATGTCAATTAGGATTATTTCTCCAATCCTTAATCACACTTGCAGGGTGCTCATTCTCTCCCATGAATTCTTGGACAAAATAGTTTTCATATCTTTTCTGGGGCTCGGGAAATTTATACATTTCCTTCAAATCTATAGGCCTAAAAGAACCAATGATTTTTCTACTTTTGGTAAGAAATTGTCTATCTCGGATGTCTACATGATCTAAAACCCATCTTACTAAGTCAGTTTATGGAAGCATTTTAGGTTGTGTAACAATTTTGTGCAAAAAAGAGTTAGTTGCATCGGACCATGAGTCTGAATCCGAGGATGTAGAATCATCAGCTACATATTTTCTGTTCAAAATTACTCATGGATTCTCATTCTCAGACAACTTATAAATTTCTTCCCAGCTTGAGGAACCAATTTCTAGGTTGCATGTTGTGTCTGAGACTAGAGGAGCCATCTCTTGATCTTCTTCTTGCTAAACAACTTATTGAGGTCAGATGGTGGACTTCCTTCGTGCTTTAATTAGCCTCGACATCCTTTTATGCCTAAATTTTTGGAATTACCCTGTTCAAAGAAAAACTAGAGAGTGTAAGTTGAGATCAAGTCACATGCTATTAACTGTCGTATCACCTTAAATCGTACATAATGGGAATCCTCGGTATTAAATCTGAAATAATTATAAAATTGTTTAAAAACCTCGAGATCATAAAAAACCTAAATTTTAATTAAATTGATAGCATGGGCTTTGTGTCAATTTGACAGTTGTTATCTTATTGGGATCCGTAAATTAGCCTTTTCATGATTAGAAAATTTTTATGTTTCGCAGCAATGTGCGATATGCAACAATGTGATATTGCGATGGCTTTCATGTTGAATGACGGAATGCGATATCGTCATATGTCATATGACAAATTGTGATATCGGTGTCCATTAAATAACGTAATTCACAACCTTGCACATCGGCGTTTCAGAATTTCGCATATCGGTGTTTTCTGTTTCAACGATTTACACTTCGGTGATTTATTTCCCGCTTTTTGTACTTTTAGTCCTTTATGGGTTCCTTGGAGATATTTTTCATGATTTTCTTATGTTTTTTATGAGAAAACAAAATTTAATCCAATATACTCAAATTCTAAGTTTTATTTCTAAAATGAATTTAATCCTAAGAATTATTTTAAAAGGGCCCCCATTATTCTATATATACTATTTATTTAGAAAAATGGGGGGGTGTTGAATTATTTTAAAAGGGTCCCCCTTGAAATTGATTCAAGTAAATATTTAAACATTAATACTAACTTGATTGTTGAACATAACAGATTGCTGATACGACTGTTACAAAAGTATAAAAATGAATTTGCATGGGATTACACTGAAATGAAGGGAATCCATCCTGGCATGTGCACTCACCACATTTACCTTAAATATGGCTACAAACCAGTTAGACAATCGCAGTGTTGAATGAATCCCTCACTTAAGGAGATAGTGAAAGAGTAATTATAGAAACTCCTTAATTCTAACTTCATCTATCCCATCTCTGACAGTCAGTGGGTGTCTCTGCTCGTCATTGTCTTGAAAAATAATGACAAATGGAGAGTCTATGTAGATTATAGAGAACTTAACAAGGCCACCCAAAAGGACCATTTTCCTTTACCATTTATTTACCAAGTCCTGTATACTCTTTCTGAAAGAAAGAAAAAATTCATTCCTAGACGAATTCAATGGCTATAACCAAATACAAATTTCCCTGGAAGACCAAGACAAGACAACCTTTACTTGCCCATGGGGTACTTTTGCATAAAAAGTCCTTCCTTTTGGCCTATACAATGCGCCTGCAACCTTTCAAAGGGAAATATTGGGTATCTTTTTAGATCTGTTGAATGACTACCTTGAAATTTTCATGGATGATTTTACACCTCATGAATATGCTTTTAAAACATAATTAGTTAATTTGGAAAAAAAATTGGAACGTTTCTTACAAACTAATGTTGCTTTGAGCACTGAGAAGTGCCACATGATGATGACCGAGGGGATTGTGCTGAGACATTTCATTTAGGTATATGGAATCAAGTTAGACCCTGCAAAAATTGAGGTAATCTCGAAAATCCCAACTCCCATGACTCAAAAGGAGGTATGTAGCTTTTTGGGACATGAAGGGTACTATAGGAGATTTATAGAAAAAATTTCAAAGATTGTATCTCCTATGTTTTCTTTACTTATGAAAGATGTGAAATTTGTGTGGACAAGGAAGTGTGAGCAAGCCTTTTTGAAGTTGAAGCACTGTGTAACAGCAACACCTATTTTGCAAGAACCAAACTGGAAACTTCCATTCCATATTGCTACAGATGCATCCGATATAGTTGTAGGCGTTGTCTTGGGTCAGTTGGAGGAAAAGAAGCCTTACGCCATCTACTATATCAACAAGAATTTAGCTCCAACTGAGCTCAATTACGTAGTGACCGAGAAGGAATTCCTAGCAGTAGCGCATGTTATCAATAAGTTTTGGCATCACATCACCAGGTATCAATTATTTGTACTCACTAACTGCTCTACCATTCGATTTCTAATGAATAAGCCTATTAATTATGGTAGAGTTACATGATGTTTATTGCTATTACAAGAATTTTATATCACTATTCTAGATAAACCTAGGAAAGATAATGTAGTTGTTGATTTCCTTTCTAGGTTAACCATAAGTGATAATTGCACTCCTACTGAGGATTATTTTTCAGATGAGCATCTTTTTTCCAAATCTACTCACTCACCGTGGCATGCAAATATAGCCAACTATCTTGTTGTGGGTAAATTCCCACACTAATTATATTCCAAAGAAAAAAGGAAGATCATACAGCAGAGTGCCACTTACTCCTGGATAGAGGGAAATCTCTATCACACTGGACCAAAATTTAAGATTCAGCAATGTGTAGAGAAGACGAGATTTTTGATATCTTGAAGGCTTGCCACTTCACAAACAAGAGGATGGGATAAAAATTAATCTCGACACGGTACTACTGGCCAACTATATTCCAGGATGCCAAAATTTTTGTGAAGGGGTATGATAGCTACCAAAGGATGGGCCAGTGTCTGCATGCAGACAAGCTGTTGTTACAGCCTCAAGTCGTGATAGATCCATTTGAGAAGTGCGACCTAGATTTTGTAGGTCCAATTAATCCTTCATCACAATAGAGATCATATATATTGGTCTGTACAGACTACGTGACAAAGCGGGTCGAAGTGAAGGCATTAACTAGAGCTACAGAGCAGGTTGTTTTAGACTTCATGTTCGAAGATGTTTTTGTTCGTTTCGGGATACCCAGGGAGATAGTGAGGGATGGGGGGGCCAAATTTACATATCATTTGATTCAGAAACTAGTTGAGAAGTATGGAATTCATCACAAGGTCACTTCACCTTATCATTCACAAGCGAATGGTCAAGTGGAGAGCACCAAGAAAGTCATTAAGGAAATTTTGTCAAAGATAGTAGCCAGCCACCAAAGGAATTGGGCTGAAAAACTTCCAGAGGTACTGTGGCCTTACAGAACAACATGGAGGAATATTATGGGCTTCTCACCATACGAATTGTTGTTTGTTAAGAATCCTTATTCCCAATAGATTTCGCAATAAAAACATTGAGAACAACATTACAAGTTAATATGGATTTAAGTACAACACAAAGACAAAGGTTGAATCAGATCAATGAGTTCGAAGAGAAACGACTAGATTCCATTCAGCAGACAGAGATCATTCAACAACAAAGAGCTAGATGGCATGACAGGTTCATTAAGAAGAAGAATTTTCATAAAGGAGATTGGAATCTCTTGTACGATTCAAGATTCAAGGATTTCAAAGGCAAGCTCTGCACCAGATGGCTAGGTCCTTACGAAGTAGACATAGTCTTTGACAATGGGACTGTAAAATTGGTTACGATTGATAGTGCTAAGACACCATTACTGGTTAATGGGCACCTTCTGAGGTTATATCATCAACCTTCTTCGAAGGATTCATTTATTAACATTTTCACGGACTCTGGTCTTCATGTTACAGTAGCAGGGGGATGTTCCCTTGTGTAGCCTGAAAAATGAATTTCTAATAAGTGTAACAGCTGAAAACCACTCTTGTGGTGGTTGTTACACCTGTTATTATAGCCGAAGCTAGTAAATTGGAAGCCTCAGGGCTAGATACCTAGCCGAAGCTATCAAGAAATCTCAGGGGGAGAAAATTCGAGGATTCGTATGTGTGGCATGTTCCCAAGAGTTAGTAGCAACATGATATAGATTTTGTTGGGAAAGCGCCTGGTTAAGGGAGACTCAAACAAAACCTGGGAGGCTAATCCACAAGAACCTGCTAAAGATATTGTTGTTACACAAGAATGAATAGTTAAAGCGGAGCCTCCCATGGTGATCGACCTGGAAGCCGACACATAAGAACCTGTAGAGGCCACTGTTGCTATAGAGGAACCAACAGTGGATGCAGAGGCTGACCAAGGCAAAATGAAGACTGCTACACAAGAACCCACCTATGACGTTGTTGTTACACAATAACCAGCAGCTGAGTGGAGCAGTCGCACCTTAGAGAGGCTATCACACCCACCATTGATATTGCATGTAGAGGAACACCAGGTCCTGCTATTGGATGGAGTTCCGAGAATATTTTACTAATATCTAAGTTACAGAAATGGAAACACGAGGCACTTTCCCTGTAGGAGGGGATGATCTCACTAAAATAATGTCAGAATAAAATGAGTGCCCTATAGGAGAAATGGACAAAGGAATAATTTAAGAGAGACCGGGAGGAATGGAAGCAGAAGGAAGTTGCATGGAAATAGAAGGAACAAGTGTTTTTGTTACAACAACTGGTTCAGGATTTGACTAATGATAAATGAAAGCTTCATGACCTTGCCCTCAGCTTTTTGGGGTGTACGACCTTCCCCATCCTACCCTATTTTTCTGTGGGAACGTTACTATTTGTTTTAGTTAAATATCTATTATGGAAGACATACCCTATGTGGGTACTTCTACCCACACCTTTTTAGATGTTTTTTCACGCTTATGATTTTGATGAACAAAGATTGTTGTGCGAGCTGTTTTTGCACAACATTATTTGTGAGCACGCTAGTATGCATATGGTAGCAACTATATTCTCGTATATGGGAGACTTGCAGTTACATGCTTTCGTTTCATTTATGAGAAATTATATCAAGTGGAATTTGTCCACAAAATCAATGGATACTAATGAAGAGAATACAACATTATGGATTTGATCCGAACCAGGAAGGGCCGCTAAACTAAGGCAGGAATTTAGAAATATTTTAAGTACTCTTGGGATAAGGGAACCAGTTGTTGGCTATAGGAGAAGAATTGTGGATTTCTACCTCAATCAATTTGCGCAGATGAAGAGCCCGGCACTGACAGGATGCCTCAAACACACTGAAGCTATTAGTGCTGGATTGCTGGAAGGAGATACTTTTTCATTTCAAAATTCCATAGTTGTTGTTACACATGTACCAGCATATGCCCAGGTAATAAAGTCCCTCAGTGCTTCCTGAATTGGACTGAAATTCAAATTTACTTTGATATGGCTACTAGTAGAGGAATACCAGTACCACTATGCTCTGAGTGATTATGAAGAAGAGTCGTGGCCAAGACATTTGGTGGCTGCTCAGGGGTAAAATTTTCCAGATGAAGACACATCCAGTTCCTATGACTTCATTGATCTACATAGGAGACATTTTCGAGGAAACTAATTTTTTTCATGAGGACATGCAAGTACTTCAGCTGTGGGGAGATGTTGGGTGTCATTTTGTACTTATTCCCTATGTTTTCTTCCCTCATTTCTACCCTTTGTGACCTCCAACCTTGGGACTACCTTTACCTTTTTCCTTTTCCTTATCGTAAAATAGTGGCACTTTACCATGTTTCATTATCTTGTCATTCTCATTAATTATTATGATGTATTGTTTCATTTTTGTGGCTAAATGGGATGGATATTAGAGGAAGTTCTTTGGTCTTTTTTCTACTCTTTCAGATATCACTTCAAGAATAAGGAACCTAGAACATAGAGGCGCATAGAACCAGCTGGGAGTAGGTTGTTACAATGTGTTGTTACATGGCGTTGCTACCACATGATGAGTCAACACTTCCACAGTCATAACCTCTTTTGTTACACCACTATGTTGTTACACCATGACGGTGCTACAAATCTATCACTGCAAACTGTTGTTACAGTCGCGCTTTTAATTGTGTATTGTCAACTTCCAGGTGCTAATATGTCTTTAAAAAATTTTACACTACAGTTGTCGCATTCCAACAATAACTATAGGAGTCATCATATATTGTTATTTAGAATAACAGCTTTAGGCAGTTTTGAGCTAAATCAATATTTTCCCAGTTAGGACTCTTATTGAGGGAATTGGTTGTAACTATATTTACTTTATTTTGATCAACATGAGAATCGTAAGATTCTCATGACTGATCCATTCCTCATTTTCTGGGTATGCAAATTTTATATAAGCACTTGGTCCTTTAAGGTCGAGGGGTTAGCATAGAACAGTACCATCATTTTGACTCTGTAATTTTGATCACCATAATACAAAAGATCTATTGTTGTTGTTATATGTGTTGACAGATTTAATTCTTATTTAGTTTCTATCTTCTCCTGCGCCTTGTTAGGGAGGAAGGGCCCTCCTCTTTAGCAGGGACTACAGTGATAAAGTGGCTGTAGTATATTTTGTATTTGCTTCTGTGTAATTGTGGAGTGATATTGCTGGTGTGTCAGTTGTAAGTAGATCTGCTTCAGTTTCAGGTAATTATTATGTTGTTACACAGATTCAATTAGAAATACCAGTTGGTGTAGTTATCATGTGGCACGCTAGATACCGGTTTACCTGAAGTGTGATTACATTCTTGTAGATCCCTTTTTATTTGTGCATGAGTGTTAATTTTCAGCAATTTGTTCAACAACAATTCCTTCTTTTTTTATTTATGCTTCTAGTATGATGTATCGGCACAGACAGTACAACTTCCATTGAAATAAAATATGTCCCTAGATTGATAATTTATGTGTACTATATTATTCATTTAATAGTGATTAATACGGTTCAACAATGTCACCACTAATTGAAATAATTTAGAGATGGAGTTCATGGAGACAGATAGGAAGCTAGTAGTATTGAGGGGAATGCATTCATACCCACCACAAATTGTGTCATACCATAGGATGGAAGATGATTTGAGACATGGGTACATATTGTGGGAAGTAGAGTTGCATACTTCAGAGGTGGGGAAGCAACAAAAATGACATCCAAATATTTTGGTGCTATTAGAGAAGCATCAGGTAGTGTTCGGGGAAATTCCTCTAGGTCATTCATGAGATAGAGGGTTTGAGCATACTATAGAGCTGGAGGAGGGTGTGCATGCAATAATCACTACTCCCTACAGACATATCATGGCATAACGAGATGATATCAATAGAGCCATATAGGATTTGTTGTCCTTGGAACACATCAAACCTAGTTCTACTCCCTTTTCTTCTTTAGTTGTGCTAGTGAAGAAGAAGGATGAGACACTTCACATGTGCATTGATTACAGGGCCCTGAACAAGAAGACATTGAAGAAAAAATACATGATCCCACACATCGATGAGTTGATGGATAAGCTTAGAGGAGCTAAATACTTATCTAAGATATAATTGCATTCGTCATACCATCAGATTCAGGTGAGAGAGGAGGATATCCTGAATACTTCATTTTGAACCACTATGGGAATTTTGAGTTCCTCGTTATGCCCTTCGAGCTAACCAACACACCAATTATTTTTCATTCTTGCATGAACCAAGTGTTCAACAACAAATTATGCATATTTTTGTTGATATTATTTAATGATACTCTGATATATAACATGACATGGGAGGAGCATTTGCAACACTTGGAGGAGGTCTTGCTCACCTTAGAGGAGCAAAAATTCTATACCAGTATGTCTAAATGTGAGTTTTGATTAATAAATATGTTATATATGGGGCATGTGATTGGGTAGGATGGAGTCATGGTTCATTAGGAGAACATCAGGGCCAATTACGATTGGCCTACACCCAAGAATGTTCAGTGGTTGTGAGGTTTCTTGGTTATGTGTACTTACTACAAGCATTTTGTGAAGGGATTCTCTCAATTGGCATCACCCCTCACAGACTCGACAAATAAGGGAGAATTTTAGTGGAAATACATGGCACAAGAGGCTTTTGAGTCCCTCAAGAGGGCGATGAGAAGTTTTCCATTCTTGGCTCTGCAGGATTTTTCACAACCCTTTGTGTTGGAGTGGGATGCATTTGAATAGGGAATTGGAGTTGTTTTGATGCAGGGACACCACCATATTGCACTTGAGAGATGGAAGTTACAACCTTATGAGAAATTGTATTCCATATATGATAAGGAGATGTTGACCATAATGCATGTGCTGGCCAAATTTTGGTAGTACTTGGTGGGTAACAGGTTTAAGGTGAAGACTGGTCACAATAGTATTTGATTCATTTTTTAGTAGAGGGAGCTTCAACAACATAAATAGAAGTGGGTAAACAAGATCCAAGCTTATGTTTTTGAGATATATTATTTAAAGGGCACACATAATATAGTAGTTTATGCTTTGTCGAAGAGGCTTGTGGCACTCTCACTTATGGACATAACTCAGGATTGGAAGGCATAGTTGTTGGTGGAGTACTCCAAGGATAAACATGCACGTGAGATCTCGGATGGCATTGCATGAGATGAAAAGTAGAGAGTGATGTATGAGGTGATATATTACAAGGACAAGATCTATTTGGTACCAGGATCTTAGTTATTGAAGAATATCATGCAGGCGGCTCATGATTCACTATTAGCTAGGCTTCAGGGGTTTTTCAAAATCTATAGAGCCATCAAGGAGTGTTTTACTTGGGAGAGGCCTCAAGGAGGATGTTCTAAGGAATGTTCAAGAGTGTTATGTCTATCATAGGAATAAGGAGGATGAGACACATCTAACGGGCTTATTCATCCCCTTCTGATTCCAAGAAGGAAGTGGGAGAGAATATATATGGACTTCATCATTGGACTTCTAGTTGGCATGATTTTATATATGTAGTGGTGGACAGATTGAACAAGTTTTCTCATTAATTTTACATTCCATCCAGATCCTCAAGCTCACATATAATCAAGGTCTTTTTGAGGGAGGTATTCAGATTTCATGGTCTTCCCAAGACCATCGTCATTAGTTAGGAAAAAAGGTTTATGGGGGGATTTTGGCATGAGTTATTTAGATTGGTGGGCACTGAGATCACACCTAACACTAGCTACCACCACCAGAAACATGGGAAGACAAATATTGTGAAAAATGTGGAGCTATGTGACTAGGTAGCAGCACACATGGGTTAAGTGGCTTCATTTGGGAGAGTAGTGATACAAAACCAGTCACCATATGTCCATAGATATGTCACCTTTCCATGCCCTTTATGGTTATGTGAATTATCATTTTCTAACATGATTTTTGGGTATATCCGAGCCCCTAGAGAAAGGGATTGGATACAAGAGAGGCAAGAGATCATGAGGGATCTCAAGGAAAACTTGCAGATAGTGCAAAAACAACACAAGATGCATGCATATAGACACTATGTAGAGAGGAATTTTAAGGTTAGGTACTTAGTTTTCTTACGTCTCCAGGAGTACAGGTAGTCTACACTAAATAAGAAGGGAATTAAGAAGCTCAAAACATGTTTTTATGGGTCGCACAGGGTGACCTAGTGAGTTGCAAAGGTGGCATATGAGCTAGAGCTTCCACCAAGAAGCAAGGTTCATAATTTTTTCCATGTGTCTTACCTAAAAAATGCCTTGGGGAGATGGTTAAAATTGTCATAGAGTTTCCACTCTTCGATGATGAGGGACACTTTATTCTGATACCTAATTCTATCTTGCAGGAGAGGGAAAGGAGGCTCAAGAATAGGACTATTAGAGAGTATATTGTCAGGTGGAAGGAATTACTAGAGGAGGATGCCACTTGGGAGGGAGAAAAAATTATACAACATCCAATGCTACAGTTGCTTGAGGACAAGTAACATTCAGAGGGGAGGGTTTTCATGTCCCCAATAAATAATTTTTCTAAGGAGAACTCTCAATATGGGTTTTAGGGGCCAAACAAAAGGGAAAATGAAACCCTCTTAGGAAAAATTTTAACCACAAGGAAAGAAATGAGAAGGAGAGTTGAATTAGTGGATCCCGTAAGGAATAGAGGAGAAAAAATTATAAAAGGGAGAGAAGAGCCTCAATTTTCATATTTTGGCATTTCATTTTAGAACTAGAGAGTTTGCTTGAGCTGCTTAGCCAAGCCAACCGGTGTTGTTTAGCACAAGGAATTTCCAAGTGGAAATTCCACCTCTTCTTCAGTGAACTTCGACTGTCACTCTAGAAGATAATTTGAGAGATAATTTCTGATAATTTGGAGGGCCAATAACTAGATATTATTCAGCTGGAGTGAGTTATAGGAGTACGCAGGAGATAAATTCATGGTTCATAGGAGGGTAGGTAATTAGTGGATTGTGGGCTAGGGAATTTGCAGAGAATTTTCCTATTGGAGAATGAGTTTCTGTTGGATATTATCTAGGCTGGGAGCATTGCTACCAGGAGGACTGAATTTATCTCTTCCAAGGCCTACAAGGGGGTTTTCTCAGAACTTTACATCACATGGGTTTGAAGTGGAGATTTTTTGTAGGGTTTAGACTGGGATTTCACATTTATTTTATGAGGAATTTTGTGGAGGAATTTCCAGCATCTCAGTGGGAGAAAATTGGAGTTATTTTGTAGTAGATATTTTTGGCTGAGCACAAAACCCATTAGTAAGAAATTTCACACTATTTTAAGCATTTCGGGTCAGTTGGAATTAACCCAATCGATTTTTTGGTTTTGTTGGTAGGGGTGTGAGGAGCCTCTCACTAATTTTTCACAATTTTTAGAGCAGTTTTAAGGGTCAATATCACAATTTTCCTCCATCAATTGTAGCAACGGAAATTTTTGGGTAGTGCATTTAGATATATTAAGCTATTTTAGATGGAGATTTTTACCTAGTTTCTCACCTAGGTGTTGCATGCTTGCAGTAGCAATCCCATGTTCTATCATTTCATTCCATTGCACTCATTTCCAGCTTGAAATTCAATAAAATGAATGAGAGTTATGGTTGTTATTCTATGATTCACTAATTTATACTTTGCTTGTGTAAATTGTTCTTGCATGTGTGAGTTTCCTTGTTGTAGTTTAGTGCATGCTTTTGATATTCACCATATTTCTTAGTTAGGAAAATTACAACACACTAATGTGTTGACATGGGTGCATTTTATTTGATATCGAGATGGAAATGAGTTTTAGGAAAATTTCTTTGCAGGTGGCTCTAAGTGTGGAGGAAAAGTGAAAATTTCTTCTGCACCTTCTCACTCTACATACTTTGAAACGATTAAAACATAAAACATATTTCTAACTTTATAGAGAAAAGAACCACAAAAATTTGGTGCACAAAAATTTTGGGTTATGTGTATATCTTTAGTTTTCATTGCATATTTGGTGATCCTCATTCCATTGATCAATACTAATGGGTAAGTTGTTTCCTTCTGATTTCATTTCCAAGTCAGAAAATTGTTATGTTGATGGCTCATCTATTGTTAGATTTTTAAAATTACAAATTTGGTGTCTCATCTGGTAACATTTTTTTTACTATTTTCTCCTAACGATCTTCACCCTATATCCACCATTGAACAATGGGTTTCATGTAGTAAAATATGGGGATAATGTTGGGAAGTCTTAATTGCAACCTTTTTTCATTTGCATTCAAACAGTCAGGCACATCTCATCACTAGTTCTGAATGTTTGTGATCAAATTTATTTTGAGTTCATGATCAAATACTGAGTGAAAATCATTATTGCAAGAAACAAGAAATCTTGATACATTGTGCGGAGTGAAAAAGTGTGGAGGAATATTTGTTCACCCCCCCACCTGACTCTCTCATTTCTTCATTTCACCTATGCACTATGTGCAATATATCAACTTTATGGAGATTTGATTAGTGCATTCTACCCCCCACCAACCTCACCTATGTAAGATGCCTAGAACCACATATGTTTTGGCATCATTGGGTAGAGAAATAACATAAGAGTGTCAGTGGCAGTGTTATAGCACTCACCAATGGAATGACCATTAATAAAAATAACCTCAAAACTTTGATAATGAAAAATAATAAAATATAGCTCTGCTCTCATTTCCCTTCGCTTAGGGGTTCCAAGGCTTGTTGAATTTTATGGCAAGTAATTCTTGGTTTGGTTCGATGTTCAATTCTCATAACTATGTTTGATGGCTCCATGATGGATCTCAGTGTGGACGTGAAAAATAAGCAAAATGAAAGATTTTTCCACATCTCCATATTTCAGATAAATTTAAAAAATTAAAACATATAACATCTTTCAAACTTTATAGTAAAAATAACTACAAAAATTTTGGGGCATGAAAATTTTGGGTTGTATATATCAAGTGTGAAATAAGGGTGGGTGAATGTGTGTGAGGAAGAAGGTTGTTTGGAAGAATGGGTATGTGAAACAAACAATAGAAAAATGTATCCACAATGTTCATACCTTTGCATAAATTTACCCCCTGCATAGTTCTTTTGAAATAAGGGTGAGCGATAAAATATGATTAAAATTTACTTTTTGATTGGCTTTGAGTGCAGAGGTGTGGTTGTGCACATGTATGGAAGAAGCAAAATGAAAGCTTATTCCGCACCTCAACACCTTGCATATCTTTAAACAATTAGAACATATAACACATTTCGGGTAACTATAAGTGTCGAGGCACAATGAAAGCTTATTCTGCACCTCCACGCTTTGTATAACTAAAAACGTATAACCTATTTCAAACATTGTAGGAAAAATAACTGAAAAAGTTTGGGGCATGAAAATTTTGGATTAAATGTATATCTTTAGTTATTGTTGCATATTTCATGATGCTTATTCCTTTGATTAGTATTTATTGGTAAGTTTTTTCCTTCTGATTTCATTTCTAGGTAAGAAAATTGTTACGTTGGTCGCCTATCTATTGCTATATTTTCAAAATTTGAAGTATGATGTCTCATCTAGTCACATTTTTTACCATTTTCTTCTAACGATATTCACTTTACATCCATGAAAGAATAAATTTTTTCACATCATAAAATATGGGGATGACACTGGGAAGTCTTAAATGCAATCTTTCTCCATTTACATTCATACAATCGGGCATGTCTGGCATTAGTTATGAACAATTATAGTCAACTTTGTTTTGAGTTCATCAGTGAATATTGAGTGAAAATAATTATCGCCAATGACAATAAATGTTGATACATTGTGTAAAGTGTGAAGGTGTGGAGGAAGATTTGTTCAGCCCCTTGCCCCACTCCCTCATTTATTCGTCCGCACCTTTTCACTCCACACGATGTATAATATTTATGTAGATTCAATCAATGTCTTCTCCCCCCAATCCTTGCCTACGTAAGGGGCCTACAACTACATCATTTTTGGAATCATTGGGTAGAACAGTAGCATAACAGTGTCAATGTTAGTGTCACAATATGAAGGAAAATGAAAGCTTTTTTTATATGTCTGCACTTCCCATAAATTTAAAATATTAATACACATAACATGTTACAAACTTTCAAAGTAAAAGAAACTACAAATTGTACATAATGAAAATAATAAAAGATGGCTCTGCTCTCATTTCCCTTCGTTGGGGTGTATAACAAGTGCAAAATAAGGGTCGGCTCATTTTATATGATATCGAGATGCAAAGGAGCTATGGTATTTTTTCTTTGCAATTATCTAATGTGCGGTTTTAAAATCTATGTTTGATGGCTTTGATTGTTTAAAAATTGGGAACAATACAATTTCTGAATATAGTATCGTGTGGAAGGGAAGTGTGGGGAATAACTGTGCAGAGGGAGAATGCATGTTGAAGTGTGTAACATTGTGGGAGAAATACTATGTTAGTTATTCCACACAATAATTCTCCCATAGAACATTTCTTTCTCACAATTATTAAAAACACATGTCATTTAATATTGGACAATAAGTGTTCAATTCACAAATGCTCAAAGAAATGTAAGTTTTATGAAGCTTTCTTCCTTCACAACTCCACAGTCTATATAGTGTATCAACAACTATGCATGATTGTTACAACATCCGACTATATTCTTTGGATGAACATAAATCCAAATTAGCATAGATAACCTAAGAAAATTTTAAAAAGCAATGTGTCCATAGTAGCATTTGCCAAGTGTTGATCATTCATTTCTTGACATGCATGTTTCCAACACATACTTTATTAGTTCTCGAGGAAGCTTATTACGAATGGTTTTCTCCAAAGTGATTTTCTACATGCTCTGTTATGTTATCCGTTTTATAGTTTTCGGAATGAGCAATAAAAAACAATGTGCTAAGTGTTATGCGCTTTGTTTTTAGTGTAACAAATAAGAACGAAAGTTGTTTCTGAAGACACGGACAAATTCTACAAAATATTTATCAGGTACATTGTGGTTCCTTTGTTATTAATTTGATTCTTTAGAGTGTTTCCATAGTATACATGAGAGTAAGTGGGGTTGACTAGATCCATGGCTTAGTTTGTTACAATTAACTTCCAAATATGGTTGTTACAAAATAGTACTATTTTCCAAGTAACTTTTCATCATCGATATAGATATTTGCATATGTAATTAATGTGTATATTCTCTGTTATCTTATGGCTATATCGTGTATAGCTATATCATGTTTTTCATTTTACCTTAATGTTCTTTATGTTGTGCTTATCATGGAGAAATAGCTCATAGTAAATTTAGAACATGTTTGAAGCGTGATTTCTAAGGCATCAATGGAGAAGCATTTTTTTTACTATAAAAAGAGAGTGTATGAATGCAAGTATAAGCCATTATAATCTATTTCATTTAAACAATTTTTCATATAAGGTATAATATTTCGTATATGATGCTATGTAAATTCTATTGCATTTTAGTACACGTCAATACAATTATGAGAAGGAAAAATAGAACATTTCAGAAATTGTTTAAAAGGATGGAACGCTAAAGAAGCATTATCTTATCAATATGAATTGAACATATATGTATTGATAGATATGCATGGTATAAATATTGCAAATGTTTATTTGGAAAGGATGACAAAATCATTTTCAACTTCTATGATTACAAAAGAACAAGGACTATGGGGGGACATATTTTGGATACATTGATTATCGAAATGGCTAAAAATTTTGATAAGACTTTGGTCAAAGACAAGAATGAAAAGTTATTTGCATTTTGATTTAAATTTATGCGAAGAAAGTTACAACATATTGTTTTGTGATGAAAATCCAATTGCTAGACATTTTGAACCACTTCTTTGCAAGAAACAATGTTTAATAAGGATTCATCTTGATCATATGATGAATATAACAAAGTATGAAGAAACATAACATAAATGGATGTAAATAGAGGAATGAGGATACATAGGTTTGAGTGATTTTCTGGGTTAAGGAGCATTTATAGTGAAAGTTGTTTTGAAACAATATGTCAATTGAAGCAAAATGGATATGATGTTTATTATTTATGACACATAATTGCACAGTTTTTTTGCAATGAAATCTTGCATTATGATTTGTTTGCATTAAACTACATAGAAAAATACATGAATAAAAATGCAATTATGCAATTCCTTGGAATAGTAGATTGGCAAGGATATTTTATACAATTGGAAATGCTATATGAAAAAGGGAAGATAGATGGTGGCCATTTTTTAGGATTGGATATAATATATCTTGAATATAACTATATACATATGGTATGTTACTAAGTTGACTATTGTAGCTGAATTTTGCTCATTCAAGGAAGACAACGGTATTTCATGTTATGCAATTTTGAATGAATATAAGTCATTTTTATTATGAAACTCTCAATTAAATAGTACAAGAGAGAAAAAAAATGACGTGGTATTGAAGAATTTAACGAAGAACAATATATAGAAGAATATTATTAAAAGCATAATGGGGATAATGTGAACAGCTTTAAAAACACGAGCATATATGGAGATATCATAGAACTTAATACAAATATTATGAATGCAAACAACATATCGCATGTATCATTGCATCAACTCAAAAATATATAAGAAACAAGTACATTGTCGAAACAAATCTAGTTATAGCACCATGAAAGCTATAAAAACTTCGTATGGATATTAATCATTTCCATTTTGAAGCTTTGAAAGAATCATAAAGAGGAAAAACATTTTATGTGATATTGAAACAGCTAAGGAAAATCAATATGATGAAGAACCCTATCAAAAACATAATGTGCGTAATGTGAATAACTTAAAAAAACATCAACATAGATAAATATACCATGGAACTTAATACATGGCCTATCAATGTAAACAAGAGATTACGTTTGTCATTGCATCAACTCAAAAAACATATAATAAATAATGATGTTGTCAAAACAAGTCTAATTAAAAAACCATCGAAGTGACCAAATCTAGAGATATTTTCAAATAAAGGTAAGGAATCATTACAAATATTTGATTATACATGCAAAACAGTGGTTGAATAACAATATTTTTTAAAAATACAAGATTTTCCTATTTATGATTGTGCAATATGCAATCAAAATTGGTTTAAAAAATATTTCATAGAAAAACAATCAACCAATGTGTCCAAAAATAAGTATATATGCAAAAAATACAAAAAAAAAGACAATAACAAAACTATCAAATTTTCACTTCCAGAGCAGATTAGGAGGAATAAACAAATATTCATAGTGAAAGAACTCTATGAATTGGAAGAAAGACTAATATTACTAAGGTTACCAATTTTGCAAACACTGAAACTTGGGTAGTGTTTTAGAAAGCCACAATTGGCATTGACTGGTGGACTAGTCAATATATATATTGAGACATCTCGAATCCAAATTGCACTTCCTCATGACATAAATAAATCTAGTACAATGTATAGAAATTAATTGTAGATTCAATATTTCTCATGTAATGTTCTAAAACATTAAGGCTCAAATTTATCCTACTCATTTGCGGAAAGAAATTCATGATTGAGAAGCAATATCAAAAACATGCGACATGAATCAATACACATACAGGAGGATATATCTAGGGGAAATAAATTGCTCAAACACCCTTCCTATTTGTACTGGATTAGTCAAAAAATAGAGAAGAAATACAATGTTTTCTCAAGCCTAAGCAATCTCTGCACAAGTATAATCTATATCACTGCCTCACAAGAACCAAGCTCCTATTTCCTTGCCTTTATTCTCAAGGAATTAGCCCCCTATTAATTAGGGAAATATCCATCCTAAGCAATCTATATAGGTCATTCTCTGATTGCATGCACCACTTGTACAACTTGGATAATTATACAACTAATAATAAACTTCCCTTGAACTCCAATCTCAAGTGGGTAACTCGAATTTCATGCATGCATGAGTTAATTATGGTTGATTTATCAATTAATTGGTTGAACACTGAAGTTTCACCCCACTGCTAGAGTTCCTTCAATAGTTGGAACTAGTTTAATTGGCTTTAATTCAATTTAATTGAATTAAATTGTTACAATTGAAAATAATTAAACCTAAGCTCCTAAAATTTAGGAATCACTCTACACAACTCAAGTTATGCCCTCAACTAGAATTTACTGAGACAAATAAGTGAAACTAACTTAGTTAAATCATTGAAGTTGTCTTGTGATATGGAATTACAATGTTTCGAAAAATTAAATCAAGATTTTCTTGTTACTTTTTCAACACTCCCTCTCAATAAGAAAGGGATTATCATATACCCCAATCCCGTCACTATGGAACTCAAATTTTCTTCTTGACAATGTCTTGTCCTATAAGGTTTTTCTATGGTGCATGCTCCAAAGAAAATGTGGATGTGGTGCCTACATAGTTATATAACCCGGTAAATTCTTTCACTTCTGGTGGGAAGGGGGAGTCACAAATCTTAAAGCACATATAATTGCAAAGGGAATACTAGACTAGGTGAAAGGGTATAACATTTCAATCCTCCCATATTAACCAATTGGATGAAACACTTTAGGACATTAATAAGCACATATCATCATATCAATTTTGATCACATTTACAAGGAGCATAAAAAGACATCAAACTTACTATCAAAGAAACTTATTGATAAAGAACCTCTTAAGTTTTTATTTTCTATGAATAATGAATCATGACGAATGCTGACACAGCATAAACTTTTCTTAGAGCTTGGAGGTATGATGGTCTGTAGTTTTTTTTGGATAATATAAGGAATTATAGCAATTGATTGAGCATATCACTCTTGTCATATTGTTACTAGAAAGATGGTTTTATATTTTTGGACTAGATGAAATGCTGATAAATAGTTTTGTATTTTTGGACTAGATAAAATGCTGGTAAGATTCATAAGAAATAGTAGTAACAAAAAGTATTGTAATTATGAAAAAAAATTGCTTACAGACAAATTGAAAAACTATGTAAAATGTACTATCTGTTAGAAGCTATTTTTTTCCACTGCGATTATTTTGACATTTAGTTAGTCTGAGAATCCATTCCACAAGAACCACTGCAATTACAGGCAAGGTATGGGACTTCTGGAAACAATATCAAATTAAACCTGGGCATGATACCTAAAGTCCAGTTTCAAGTTATGTTATTAGAAACAGTACCTGGAGACTTATTTCTGATTGCTCATACCGGGACTCCAAAAATCCCAAAAAACTCTGGTGATACATGCGTTATCATTTTTTGTTGTTCCATCTGCATACATTGTACTCGCAAAAGCACCATATCTCAGACCAATTTCCCGTTGCGGATCCCATTGAAATGCATTATCTAGGAGAGAGGGAATTATATTCTGTTTGATCTTATGGAGCTGCTGTGCTATACACACATAGAAGCCATGGAGTAATTTCTCATTTGGATGTCGTGAAACGAATTGGTCCTGTATGTCATCCTCCATGTGAAACAAAATTGAAGCATCATCATCCTGAAGAATATCTGACTGTTCCAATGAACGCAGCAAAGGGGACGAATCTTGGCCAAAAGTGCCGTTCTGAATTTCCAGTGAGATGTCATTCTTGAGCTTCTTGAATTTTTCGTCAGTCAGAGCAAAGAAGGATTCAATTTGTGAATGCAGGTAGGTTAGTTTTAAGAATCTCATGTCTTCCACCACCAAATCAGCGTAGGCCTTGAAAGCAAGCGCTTCCTTTTGTTTCGGAGACAAACTTTCCCGCTTACTTTGAATCGGCATTTTTGAACTAATATCGGTCAGAAACCTAATAGCGGCAAAGAAATTGTATTAGTAGCTTCCTGAATTCTGAGACACAAATCGCAGTGGATCATACTATCTCAGCTTACAGCAGTGCATAAAATTTATAAAGAAACGTCAGTCATCTACTGTATAAACTTTTTTCCATATCTGATATGAAGATTGTAAATGTCATTATGGAACATTAATTTGAAATTAACTGACAGGAGTTAAGTTAATTGTTTGATTTCATTGACGAATTGTTTAATTTTATTTAATTGTTTGATTTCATTGACGAATCGTTTAATTTTATTTAATTGTTTGATTTCATTGACGAATCGTTTAATTTTATTTAATTGTTTGATTTCATTGACGCATCTTGGCTCATATCTTGGCGCCTGTGTGTCGCATTCCAAAATATTTTAAAATTTCCAATAAATTACCCCCCAGTTCAGCATTCTATCAGATATTTAAAATATAAATTAAAAAATAGTTAAAGACTATGCCCTACGACTCTACGAAAGCCTAATAGTGTTGAATTGCTGACAGATCATTCAAACCGAAACCTAGTATTATCGTATTGCTCCGAACATTCACATCTAATACTGTTGTATTGCTGACAGAAGGTCCAGAATTGCTCATCACGGCACATGAAACTGAGGTACGTTGCTACCTCCGAAGATCTCTATGCTTTCAAAACTAACAAAATAAATGAAAATCTTAGTATTCAATCTTTAAATTAGTCAGCTTTTAAAAATAAATATTTTAAAGTTATCAGCTTTTAAAAATAAAATCTTTAAGATCTTGTTAAATTAATGTTAAATTTATATAAATTAATGTTGTAATACAAAACAGAAGGATAAAATAACAATCATCACAACTTTCTTACCCTCTTGTGGTTGGAAATGATCCAAATCTACGAGCAAAGTCTCCAAATATGATACCGATGCTTCGTTGCGGATCCCAATGCTTTGATTCTTTCTGAACAGACGGAATTTTTACCGTTTCGACATGATGGAGCTGTTGTGCTATGGACTCATGCAGGTTCAGGAGAAATTTCTTATTTGGCTTCTCAGAAACCAGTTCCCCTTGAATCCGAACCTCCAAATGAGAAAGACTCCACTGGCAATATACATTTGAAGCACCAGTATCTGACTTTGAAGCTGGTAAACGAACCAATGGGAACGCACGCTGCTCCGAGCTGCTCCGATTTGTAATTCCAGTGGAAGTACTGGCATCATTGATCTTCAAAAACGGTAACACTTCTTCAATTTTTGATAACAGATAACTTCGTTTGAACTGCTGCATAGTTAGGAATACCAGATTACCGTACGCTTCGAAGGCCTCCTTCCAGTTTTCAGCCTCCGGCGGTGAAATGTCATTCCAAAACCTAACAAAAACAAATATATTCGGGCATTAATGCGCATGGACTCTGAGAGCAGATAAAGTTACATATGCATCAAATTCAATATTTTATTTCACAACTGTTTTCGTACTGGAAATCAATGCATAGATTTAGCCCATAACTGTTTTCTTACTGAAAATCAATGCATAAATTTTGCCTATAGTTGTATTAGGATGTATCTTTTAACTTCTAAATTATGAGCATTTTTTATGTTGATTTGATTGCAGATAGAGTGTATGCTCCATAACTGTTAGATGCTTAGTGTCAAATTACTCCTTCCACAATAACAAATAAGTCACTTCTCTTATGCAATTTAGTTCAGTTGCATGAGTTGGATCTTCACATAAATTTTGATCAGAAGAAGGCCAGAGCAACCTCAATGTTGGATACATGTTTTGGAGGTTTATTGTCACTCGAGCTAAGGGATCACCCCCTTGCATAACCTTAAGTTTGCCAATAAGTAAAAGATGTGTTTGGAACGTACTGATAATGGAAAGAGACCAATAGTCCCATATTCAGTTATGTACCGATTTGAAATGCAATCCTGTTGTTTTATATTTTTCCGTTTTACAGCAGGTAGTGAGCACTGCTCTCTCTTTGCTGAGATGATAGGGCAAATTCCAGTCCCATATTCAGTTATGTACCGGTTTGGAATCCAATCTTACTGTTTTTTACTATTCATTTTTGCAGCAGGAAGTGAGCACAGCTCTCTCTTTGATAAGATGTTAGTGCAAATTTCGGTATCAAATTTGATATCTTCTCCGACATCGTTAAGCGTTTTGGCTCTGTCAAGTAACCACATTAATGTAAGATAACTTAGATCATATATATATATATATAGATAGATATGTATATATTAAAATTAAAATTTTATCTTATAATACCAGGGATAATGAAGTGCTATAAATATAAATATAAACATAATCATGTTTTCACAGATAATTTAAAACAATTAACTTAACTTCTGGCAGTTATTATATTGCGGTGGCAACAGCTTTGCTCTTGGATTTCTGAACAGAGAGAATATTCAAGGTTACCACATGGTACTTATAGGTTTCGGCATTTTTTTGGGGCTGTGGTAAAAGATTTTGGTGGAAACCTCTTTTTGTTATTTAAACGGGATTTTTTATTTTATATATGAATTCACTTTTAAAAAAACTGCTATAACACATAGTGGAGAGTTAATTACTAAAACGTGTAATTCCAGTTAAAAGCTGAGTGATTTTAGAACTTTTTTAGAAGAAAAAATACCAAAAAACCCTAAAAATATCTAAAGTTTCAAGCTTTCTAATCTGACTTGATTTCTCACTTTGCTGTGATTGCTGGTGTATTCCAGATACGGGAAAGCTGATTTGAACATTGGTTTTCAGAAAACTTTTGGTTTTTTTTTCCAATTTGTCTACTCAAGATTGTCAATTTTGAAATGATTTGCCTTAGTATTTTTTTGAATGGTTCTATGACAGCTTCAACCTGCAACTGATAAATTATAACCAGAGACTCTCCATATAATGTCAACTCGGTAAGGCGGCGGTCTAATTTGTGAGGGAAGGGTTGATCCTGACTGCCGCGGTCAATCTGGAAATAGTCAGTACTGGGGTGAAAGCTCCTGCTGCAGAGTAGTCTTAAGTCAACATCGAATTCCACAAGGGCTTAACTAGGCCAAGCAATATGCACAATCGAAACCTAACTCCTTTTGGACAGGCCAACCCTCTGAAACCCACGGCATGGGATTTTTCTACCAAATCAATCTGGACCGAATAACCATTTTTTCAATAATGACCGACCCTCTGAATTAGACCGCGACAAGACTTCTACCCGATCAATATGAACCTGATAACGCTTTTCGGGGGTAGAGAAATATAATATGCAACGATCAAAACTGAAAAGCAGCGGGCATTGGTTCACCTTTTAGGTACAGGGAGTAAAATTGACCATTAGGGTTTCATTCTTACCTGGTGAGTCATAGGACATGAAATAAGGTTTGGTGCAACTCCGGAATAATGAAAAATCAAGAAGAGAAGAAAAGGAATGATATAAAAATCCCATAAAAATCTAATATATTGAAATGATAATTTAAAGAAAAATGAGAATTAAAACTATAAGTGATAAAAGAGAGATAGACATACCTCACGTGGTTACTTAGAAAAGGCGTTTCCATGGTCACTGCAACACTACGCTAGCAAGCTAAATCAAGAGAAAGAAAGGGATTGTAACACGGGAGCAAGTTACATCTCACGAGAGAAAAATATAATCTATGAAGTGAGGAACAAATTAAATAGTAGAGGATCGAGATTATAGGTTGCGTATACTATAAGTAAATTTGAGGGATAATTTGTATTAAAATCATTTTTTATTATTATTATTTTTTTTAAGATAATAAATTTAAATTTATTTAATTTGATTTGTCAAAATGTTTTGTTGATAATTATAATTATTAATTGTTTTATTTTATTTTGATTTAATCAAAATGTTTACTTATTATTAGTTTAGATCTATCTTAACTCTTCGATCCATTTTAATTCTGGGACTACTTAGTCCTTAAAAAAATCAAATCTCTTTTCATTTTAAAAGAGGTTTGCATATCAAGAAATGTGATCCCTAATGTCATAGGTGAATACCTTGGGTTACCAATACCATGGGCCATTTATATATTTTTATTATTATTTAATTTTTAAAGGTTTTTTTTTTATTATTTAATTTTTAAAGGGTTATTTTTATTTTATTTTGGATTATTTTTTTATTTTATTTTATTTTGATCAAGTTAAAATGATTATATTACATTAAACTTTCTATTTTTATTTTTACTTTTTACTTTTTTATTTTATGTTTACCAAGTTAAAAAGTTACATTACATTAATATATTTTTTAATTTAATTTTTTATTTTTATAAAATATTGTATGTACTAGGGTGACAAGAGGGGAAGAGATTCTCACAAATCCCGATGGAAACATCTAAGACAGGTATGCCTGGAATTTAGGACAGAAAACTAACAACCAAGCTTAGACCTATGGGTTACTCTTTGGAATGAAATAGGCCATCACTACAGGAATCAAGAACCTCCAAATCCTTGGAGACTCCATGATAATAATAAACCACATGAGAAAGAATACCCCAGCTAAAAACACTCTCCTAAAACAATTTATCAAGAGAAATCAAGATATGACCCCTCTACTGGATGAAGTAAAGTTCTTCCATATTCTTAGGGGAAACAACAAAGAGGCAGACAAACAAGCTTATTTTTCTTGTAGAATCAAAGAAGAAGCCACTATGGTGAATGGAATTGAAGGTTGCCTATGTATTCCTTAACTATGACTAAGAATCCTAAGGAAAATAAAATATCTAACCATACATATGGGAATATGGCTAGCTTCATAGTTCTATCGAGTGTGTTTGAACCCATTTTAATCCCTTCCCCTAGCTTCCTTTGGAGCCCTCTTCCCCCTGACCCTCTCCGGCCCTCTTTGCCTCACCCTCCCCTGGATAATTGGTCTATATTTTGGCTTTCTTGGTGGCCCCCCCCCATTCTCCCTAACCCCTTGCTCCCTCTCCTCCCCCTCCCCCAACCTTCTCCCTCCCCTCCCCTCCCCCCTTACCCTCCCCCCCCTCCCTTACTCCTCCCCTTTACCCCTCCAAGTTGGCACGACAGGCATTTCCTCTTGCCCTCCAACATGTGGTCGCATCTTGGCCAACCCCTTGATTTAATTAATATGCTAAGTCTTGTCATTATTAACTACCCCTGCCTCGCCCTCAACTCTTGTGGCAAGTCGTATAGAGAAATCAATCAGAAGTGTGGCGCCATGCAGCTTGACAACCCGTCACCTAGTCCCTGCAACATCTCAGGCGTGGGTTTACACAATCCCGCCTTCGATTTATACCACATTCGCTAGCATTTTGGTACGTTTTTCGTGGGAATGGTGAAGCCGTGGGGTAATAATTTACTCCCCGGGCTCTGGAAAACGCAGGAAAAGTGTGGGAAGATGGTGGTAATGGAGTCTAGAGAAGTTGTGAAATTTTGGTAAATAATGGATCAGCATTGGGAATCCATCAACACAGGTATTGTGGCAATGCTCCTCCCTCACTGGTGTATTGTTGGTGGTTATTTAAGGGATAACAGTCCAAATAAGATCAAAAATCCTCTGGCTAGGGAAGCTAAGGATTCCTTGGCTTTGTCCCCGAGTTTGCAGCCAAGGGTCAAGAGAAGTGTTAACAGTCTGCGTGATGGTAGGTTTGGTGGGCTGAATGTCTAATTGGATGTGCTCTAGGGGCTCTCGATACTGCTTGGAGGCCTCTGGGTTCATTGGGCTGATAATACAACCTAGGGAATTCACGGGGAGGGTCCATTGAATTACCTGTCTGTGGGAATTGAGGTGGTTGTGAATTACCTGTGCATTGGCTTATGTTTTTATTATGTTTACTCTTGGTGCTTCGGGTCTTATAGGAATTCTGGGGTCATATGTGTTCTAGTGTCCGTTATATTCGAGGTCGTGAATTACCTATCTATGGGAATTGAAAGTTCGGTGAATTACTTGTGCACTGGATTATGTGTCTATTTTTATTTACTTCTGGTGTTTTGGGTCTTATAGGAGGTCTGGAGTCATCTGTGTTCTTGTGTCTGTGACATCTGAGGTGGTTGGCTAATTGGGGTTTGGGTCTGGGGCATTCGGCCTTCTAGTGTCTATCAAGATGAGTAGAAATGTTATTTTTGTTGCTGAGATCATAGGCTCAGGCTCCTAGGGACTCTGCATGCCCACGACTGGGAGCGTTAGTGCCGAATAGGCTCGTGGAACTGGCAATAGCAAGTTGAATTGTAAGGCTTATGCCATGGAACATGGAAAACTTAGAAATGGAATTTCTTGCTGAAAATGTGTGTGCGTCAGCACCACAAGGATGCCATAGAGATTGAGGAATAACAACTCGAAGAAAAAGAGAAAATCTGAAGGCTGGAAGACGAAGTGGAAGCCTTCAAGCTGGAAATTGACAGGTTGAAGCTAAAGTTAGAAAACAGCTGCAAGAAGGAGGAGGAGGTGCCAAAGTCGTTGGACCTCAACTCCCCAGCTCCTATGGAGGAATAGACACCCCTCCAGCTCCAGCTAATTTTTGTAATATGTCTAATCATACTTGTATATATCTCCTATCACAGTTCTGTAAGGTTTAAAGTAGCAGGCAGATAGTGCTAAATTTTGAGAATGGGATGGTTGATGTAAAAACTCGCATAAGAGTTGGACCAGTTGTATCATCCACATCTAAGGGAAAACATAGTTTTTTGATGTAAAAATCTCACTTTTTTATCACATGCAGGGGCGTTTTAATACAAAATATATATACTATTTCCGATTAAAAAAAATTTGTATGTAATTTGACTTAGTCAAAATGTTAAAATGTCATTACATTACATCTCTACCATACTTATATAGGGTTTTGTTTGCTAACTTATAGAGGAGATGGATTTTTGGCCAAAATTGTGTTTTATTATTGTTTAAAATACACTTTTAAATACATAAATGAATTTTGCACCTTGAAAAACTAAAAAAAAAATCATTTCATATATTAATTAGACTGCCTAAATGTAATTCATAATCATGATAAAAAAATGTCATAACCTTTAAATATTAATCCATTTATAAAGTGTAGTGTTTAATTTATAATTTTTGAATTTCACTTGAGATGGATTTTGAACTAATTATTGTTAAAATGTTTAATGTGTCTCTCATATCCAATGGATTTGTATTCTTATTTATTAAATCATTAATATAAATAGTTATATTTATATTAATTATTTTAATAAACCACATATATCATTCTTATAATAAATTTATTACTATGTTAAATTTTGAAGGTAACTTTAACTACCCTACATTAATATTAGTTATGTTTTATTAATTGTAATTTATTTTAAAAATATTATTAAATTATGAATTCTTTAAATAGTATTCTTTAAGTGTGACTTTTTGAAAAGTTTTCTAGTTTATTTTCCGATCTAATTTGTTTAGAATTCGACAGGAATCCATTGAAATCACAAGTTTAACGGGTGAACTCTTGAAAAGGAAGAAATTTTTCGGTAAAAATCACATCATCATAGTTTTTTCGACGTGTTCCTTTTGATTAATTTATTTTCCTTAATTAAATATTAAGGAAACATGTCGACAAAACTCTGATGATGTGATTTTTACCGAAAATTTTCTTGCTTTTCATGATATGGATCACATGAGCCTAAATCTAATTATCACAACCGTGCACGAAAGGGTCGTTGAGTTAAGGGTGAACTCTTCACAATAGCAATGCCCCGGGGTGTTGAATTCAACTCTAATGATGTGATTTTTACAGAAAAAAATTCTTACTTTTCATGATATGGATCACATGAGCCTAAATTAAATTATTACAACCCTGCATGGAAGGGTCATTGACTTAAGGGTGAACTCTTCACAATCGAAGTGCCCAAGGGTGTTGAATTCATATGTGCAGTAAAAAAACTAGTTTAAACAACACAAATTGATCAAGTGCTAAGTTTAATGCTCAAAAAATAAATTTCTCAGAATGGCTCGAAACCTGAACGACTGCGTAGTGCTCTTCGTTATGAATATGTCGCACTTCATTTTGTGCTAAATGGACTCTGTATTCTCCCATAAATGAGTTATGTTCGCTCTTTTAAACATGCAAAATTTGGAAAAAAAAAAGGCAAACAAGTAGCCCAATTAGCAGTCCATACTGCTGACGTGGCATGCTAACTGGGTTGGGTCAAAATTGGTCAATTTCCTCCGGTTAATGTGGGACTACCAAATGGCAGCATTTGATTGGTTCGAATTATGGGTGATTTGGAAATTTTTTAGTGGTTGAAATGCGGGCTAATGGGGAGAGGACACGTGGTGCAACCTAGGTCTACCACATGCCCCCCCTCCCCCCCATGGTGGAGTAATTTTATTGAAGACTGGAAGGGCCAGTGGGGTTCGAACACAGGACCTTCGCCCCGCCAATGCCACACACCACTGCCACACCATACATTAGTTCTTAACATATCTACTATGCCGCATATATTTATGTTTACTAAGTTTTTTCGACGGGGGGTGATGGGGCCAGCCCCCAGCACATAGAACTGAGGCTTGAAGACCACTAGCGGAGCCTAACCTAAAGCGCGGGGTTTAAATGTTAATCCTCAATTAATTTTTTCTAATCCTCATTTACTTAGTGCTAATCCGAAATTTTCCACTATGTGTGGATTAAGCGCTAAATGCACTTAGTTATTGTTAACTACGCTTAATTAAGTTAATGCATATTAGTTTGGCACTTCGCTGGAAATACGGAAAAAGCTTGCAAGTTTAGCGCCATCTAATCGAATTTATCTCTAGTTAGCTAAATTTGGAGCGGGCTGGAAAAAGCTGGAACGAGACTTGTACATTTGGAGTTTTCGACCAAATCATGAGCAAAAAGAGGCTAGATTACCATTTTTGGGCATTCTAAACTCATTGGTACAGGTTTTAGGAGCAGAAAAGCATTGTAAACACATCATTTTGAAATTTTGATCATAATATAAAGGCCCAAGCCATGGAAGCTAGACCAAGGAGACGTAGCCCAAGAGGGGTGAACTCCTTCATCAAATCCTTGTGTTGATGTGTTGAATGTTGTGTACTGTACTTTTATTTGTTGTAGTTCAGTCTTTCTTTTATGTTAATTTGTTCATAAAAATCACTCACGAGACTCAATCACTTACAAGAGTACTTGAAACCTTAAGCACATATAAGACATTGTTTTAAAATATGAAAGGGGAATTAGCACAACATAACTAACATAACTCATTCAGATCATTTTTGGTATCAAAAATTTAGGTTTTTTTGTGCAAGAATGGATCTAATTTTTTGCAATTTTGTGTCATGCTTACAAGGTTAAAACTCAAAATACGAGAAGGGAAGCTGGTTGAAATCCCTGCAATTGGGACAAGAGGAAGAAGGGCAAGGTTAAAAAAGTCTTCAAAACCAGCACATCCTCAAGTTGAAGTTGAGTCTTCAATGAGCATGTCTCATGAAGGAGAACCTACCATGACAGAAGATGAGAGAGCATTCAGAAAGGCAGATCCTCTACGAGGAGAGGAATTTAAGGATGCAAGGATAAAGTTCTAGGCCTCCAAGAGGAGAGGGTTCTCCAGGAGGAGGCCTTGGAGATGGTAGGAAGCCACCATCCACTCCACCATCATCTTCACCTTCCTCTTCATCATCTTCCACTACCACAACCCTTCCATTTGTTCATACACATACTTCAAGAGGAGCTGGTAAATCACCCTTACTTAAACTTGATGTTAAATTTGAGCTACCAATGTATAATGGAAAAGTGAATGCAGATAAGTTGGACAATTGGATTCATCAATTGAAGGTTTATTGCAGAATTCAGAACCTTCAAGAGGATGACATAAAGATTCAATTGGCTTCCTTGATAATGGAGGGTGCAACACTTGTATGGTGGGAAGCAAAGACACAAGATGAGATTAATAAACATGGTAAGATCTCAATGCCTTGGTATAATTTTATTGTTTCCATTAAAAGTAAATCCTACCCTTTAGCTTACATGCAAAAAGTCATTATGAGTTGGAAAAACTTTAGACAATTGAAAGGTCAAAGTGTGCAATATTACACTCATGAATTTAGGAGAACAACTCTTATGTTAGGTGTTGATTTTCATTCTCAAGAAAATTTGTTGAAGTACATAGGGGGTTTGCATAGTTACCTTAAACATCCCATCCTCATGTTTAATCCCACTAGTCTAGATGAGGTATGTGTGCAAGCTACACACCTTAAGGCAAGAGGGGAAAGAAGATGGTAAATAGAAACCATTTAAGGGTGGTGAAAAAGGAAAGGGTTTCAAGGGTAAACAAAAGAAAAATTCATCCATAAAAAATAAGGGGAGAAAATCACATGTAATCATTATTCCAAAGAGGGTCATGATGAAACCCACTGTTGGAAGCTTCATCCAGAATTGAGGCCTAAGAAATTCAACAACAAGGGGAAACAAAATACAGTCGCTACCACACAACAGAATCTTGGATCCGACTCAGGAGATGAGACTAAAATTGCAGCCATGGTCACAAAGGGAAAAGAAGCCATAGCAAGTACTAGTTCATCAAATTGTCACAGTAACACTCCAAGTGAAGAAACAAGAATAGAGTTGTTTCATGTAAGAGTGATCTCAAAACATACAAAAATTGACACACTATTTGATAGTGGGTCTCACACGAACTTAATATCTGAAGGCTTAATCAAGAAGCTTAATCTTGAAACCTTACCTCATCACAAGCCATACCCTTGGGTTGGATAACCAAGGACAAAAATTTATAGGTTACAAGAAAATGTATTTTCCGATTTGCAATCACCGCAAACTTTATTGATAAAGTTGAGTTAGATGTTGTACCACTTGACATATCAGGAATTGTTTGGGGTAGTCTATATCTCTATGACAAGAAAGAAGTCTTCTATCGCCATGAGAAAAAGTACCACTTGTTCAAATGTGGAGTGGAATATATTGTGAGAGCTCATCGAAAAAAGCTAAACCTCTCTTTAGTTAATGCTGGGCAAATGAAGAGACTAGTAAATTAGAGCAAAAACTTTGTGCTTCTTATGATAAAAAAAAATAATGATAAGGATTATGAATCTTTTGAAGGTTGTGATGATAAATTAAAATCTGATTTGTTTGATGCGGTAATTCAACATGGCGAGATGTTATAGGAACCAAAGGGGTTACCTCCCAAGAGAGGAATCCAACATGAGATACAACTGTAGCAGGATGTTCCACTCCCTAACATTGTCATGTATCGCATGTCAATAATGGAAAGTGCAGAAATCAAGAAGCAAATCCAAGAATTGTTGAATAAAGGTATCATTTGGCCATCTACCTTGCCATGTGTTTCATCGATTGTGTTGGTGCCCAAGAAGGATGGAACATGGTGCATGTGTGTGGATTTTTGTGCACTCAACAAAATCACAGAAAAGAATCGTTATCCACTCCCCGGGATTGATGATTTGCTTGGTCAATTGAGGTATGCAATGTATTTAACTAAGTTAGACTTAAGAAGTGGTTATCATCAAGTTAGAATAGATGAAAAGGACATATGGAAGACCACATTTAAAAATAAATAAGGATTGTTTGAGTGGCTTGCTATGCCTTTTGGTCTTTGCAACACTCCAACTACTTTCGTGAGAATTATGAATGATGTATTGAGACCATTTCTTGATGAGTTTTTAATTATCTACTTAGATGATATTTTAATATTCAAAAAATCACGAGATGAACATGTCATGCATGTAAGAAAGGTGATTGATGTCTTGAGAAAAGAACAATTGTTTTTAAAGATGTAAAAACGTGAATTTGGTAAAACTTCTTTAGTGTATTTGGGAAATTTTGTTGGAGGAGGTGAGCTGAAGACAGACCCCTATAAAGTTGAGGTCATTGTGAATTGGCCTGCACCCAAGACAGTCATTGAGGTAAAAAAATTTCTAGGAGCAGGACAATATTGGAGGAATTTCATTGCTAATTTTTCTTGTATTGCAGCTCTGTTACATGCATTGACTAGTGTTAAGAAGGTCTTCCAATGGGGAGGCAATCAGAAAAAAGAATTTAATGCTTTGAAAGAGAAGATCAGTTCAACCCCAATATTAGCACTACCAGACTTTAGACAACCCTTTGAGATTCAAACCGATGCAAGTGACTATGCCATGGGCGTAGTCCTCTTACAACATGGTAAGCCCATTTCATTCCATTTAGAAATGTTTAATGGTGCGGTGATAAATTATCCTACTTATGACAAGGAGCTATATGCGTTGGTTCAAAGTGTGAATAAGTGGAAACACTACTTGATGGGAAAGGAAACCATCATTCATGCTAATCACCAACCATTGCAATACTTTCAATCACAAACTAAATTGCAACAGTCAAGGCACTTTCGATGGATGGGTTTCTTGTAGCAATTCCACTTGGTCATCAGGTATAAGAAAGGTATATACAACAAGGTTGTTGATATGCTTTCTAGGCCTATTATTAGTGCAACTAATTTACTCAAGAATACTTATGTTTTACATGAAAGTTACATTGAACAATATGAATTTTGATAATTACTTTCAAAACTTTTATGCAAACTTGATTCAAGGTTTCCAAGTTGAGGAATTGGATTACCATGTACATAATAGCTTGTTGTATCATTTGGGAAATATTTGTATTTCACAGGGGGAGAGAGTGAATGTCATAAGGGAAGCGCACACTTCTCTTGTTGCTGGACATTTTGGTGTAATCAAAACAGTGGAAAATCTTGAGAGGTATTTTTATTGGCCTCGTATGCTTGAAAGTGTGACACGTTTTATTAAATATTGTTCATTATGTGTAGTAAGTAAGCCTAGTAATAGGAAGTTAGGATTGTACACACCATTTCTGGTTCCTTCACGTCCATGGGAGAGTATTTCTATGGATTTTGTAGGAAGTCTTCCTTTGTCAAAAATAGGTCATGATTATTTGTATGTAGTTGTGGATAGGTTAAGCTAAATGTGTATATTGATGCCATGTAAAAAGAAAGTTACAGCTGAACAAACAAGTCATATTTTCTTTCAAATATTTTTGGTTCATTTTGGGTTTCCTACATCTATTGTAACTGATCTAGATTCTCGATTTGTTGGGAATTTTTGGTCAAGCTTGTGGGACTTGATGGAAACTAAGTTGAAGAAGAGTACAACCTTTCATCCACAAACAGATCGTCAAACCGAGGTGGTCAACAAAATAGTCATTCATCTTCTTCGAGGATACTAAATCAAACATCCTAAGTTGTGGGGTGAACAATTTCATTACATTCAACATGCTTACAACCGTGCAAAACACTCCTCTACTCAAACATCGCCATTTGAGGCATGTCTTGGATACTTGCCAAAATCACCACTGGATTTCATTTTTGGGAAATATGTAGCTATCGATGGGCATAGAGACATAGATAAAGCAAAGAAATTCATAGAGAAAATTCAGTTGATCCATCAAACAGTTCAATACCAACTAGAAAAAAGTCAAGGAAAGTACAAAGTGAGGCACGACAAACATCATGTGGATCATAAGTTTCAAGTTGGTGATGAAGTTTGGCTTCACATTAGAAAGATAAGGCTTCAAGGAGAAGGTAAAAATATGAAACCAGTCCGTTATGGTCCTTCCAAAATTCTGGAAAATATTGGTAACAATGCCTTCAAGCTTGATTTGCCTTCATAGATGCAAATTTACTCAGTTGTTAATGTTAAAAATTTGATATTGTATGAGCCTCCTTTGATTGAAGATCAAGGAGAGAATGTTCAGCTACCATATATTGAATATTTTTCTCTAAATTTATTTTTCGACCTTCAACAAGACACTATACTTGACAGAAGAATAAGGACATCAATAAGAGGCAATGTCAACTATCTTCGAGTGGGGCTCAAAGGAACAAATCCTTCAAAATCCAAATGGATTGAAATTGGGAAGGTGAGGGAACTGTATCCTCACATGTTAAGAAACTAAATTTGATCTTTTGGGGTCCAAAAGATTCCAGTGGGGAGGAATGATCAGGTGCTTAGTTTTATGCTAAAAACTCAAAGTTCTCAGAATGGATTGAAACTTAAAATACCGCGTAGTGCTCATCATTCTGAATCTGGAACACTTAATTTCACACAAAATGGACCCCGTAGGCTCCCAAAAATGAGTTATTTTTTCTTTGCTAAAAAGAAAAAAATTGGAAAAAAAGGGCCAGTCTATAGTCCGTACTGCTGACGTCATATGCTGACTGGGTTGGGTCAAAATTAGTCAATTTCCTCCAACTAATGGGGGAATGCCAAGAGTAGCATCTGATTGGTTCGAATTATGGGCGATTTGGAAATTTTTGAGTGGTTGAAGTGTGGGCTAATGCAGAGAGGACACGGGGTTCAACCTAGGGCCGCCACGTGCCCCCCCATGGTGGAGTAAAATTATTGTTGAATACCAAAAGGGTTGGTGGGGGTTAGACATGGGACCTCCACCCCGCCAACGCCACATGCCACCACCACACCATACATTAGTTCTTAACTATGTTACTTGCCCACATGTATTTGAACTTTCTAAATTTTTCTGATAGGGGGAAAGGGGGCTAGCCCCCAGCACATGGAACCGAGGTCCGAAGACCATTGTTGGAGTGCTAAGCACTAATCGTTAAGCATGGAGGTTTAAACATTAACCCTCATTTAATTAACACTAATCACCATTACTCAATGCTAATATGGAATTTTCCACTAAGCACCGATTAAGTGTTAAATGTGCTTAATTAAGTTAATGCAGATTAGTTTGGCGGTCCACCAAATTTGGTGGAACTACCCGTTTTAGCGCCAACTAACCGAATTTAGCTCCAGTTAGCTAAATTTAGGCCAAAAATTGTGGAAATATTGGATAAGGTCATAAATTTTGGAGTTTTCGGCCCAATCAGGAGAAGAAAGAGGTTAGATGACCATTTTTGGGCATTTCGAACTCATTGGTGCAGGTTTTAGGAGCATAAAATCATTGTAAAAAAATCATTTTGAAAATTTGAGCATAATATAGAGGCCTAAGCCATGGAAGCTGGACCAAGGAGATGTAGCCTGGGAGGGGTGAACTCCTTCAACACATCCCTGTGTTGATGTGTTGTATGGTGATGTATTGTACTTTTAATTGTTGTTTTTCAACCTTTATTTTATGTTAATTTGTTCATAAATATAACATAAAAATCACTCATGAGACTCAATCACTCGCAAGAGAACTTGAACCCTTAAACACATATAACACGTTGTTTAAAAAATCTAAAAGAGGAATTAACATAGAAATACTAACCTACTTCATTCATATCATAGCCCTAAACCTTTTAGGGTCTACTTTAATCCCAATATTCGCTATAATATGGCCCAAGAGGTTTCCCTTAGACACTGCAAAAATTCTCTTCTTGGGATTAAGAGATATCCTATATTTTCAACATCGCTAAAATATTTGCTTTAGGTGGCATATGTGGTAAAATCCATCCTTTGAAAATACTGTGACATTGTCAAGATACACCACCATTCTCTGACCAATAATACCATGAAATTTGATTCCCATCGCATGTTGAAAGGTCGCACCAAGATTAACTAGCCTAAACGGAATTATTTTGAATGTGAAAGTCCCCTACTTTGTTCGAAATGTAGTCTTAAGTCTACCAGGACCTGAGACCATAACCTGGTTGAGGATAGGGCATCCTTTAAGTAAAAAAAACATTTTTGACCCAGACACTTCCTCCAAAAACTTCCTATAATATCTGTTCCATTGACGACACAAGGTAATTTGCTTTGTCTAACACACAGTTGAGATTTCATAAATCTATACTCAGGCGTATTTACCTAGAATTATTCCTTACTAGGACTAGATTAGACACCCATGTTTAATGTCACACTTTGTATATGATACAAGCATCCAAAAACTTCTTCGACTCTTTTTGAATTAGGGGCTCAAGAGTCAGATGCACCTTCTGCAAATTATACTCAAAATTCTTTTCCCCTTCCTTAATCAGAATAACCCGTTGGATTATTCATGTGTCATATGTTTTGATCTCATCGAATGATCATGAGAAAAAATCTTGGTACTTCTTAAATAAGAAGATAAATGATTGTCACTCTTGTGGTGTGCATCAAGTACAGAGATTAACAAACTCCAGATCTTTCTATGTTCCAAGATTTATCTGCTCATGCGACAAAGTTGAACTGTGGTTTTGGCATTGATCAACCCTCTAAAGCGATTCTGCAAGTCATACAACTTTTCAAGTGATACCACACCCTTCAGCATGGGGATATCCTTGCTTGCATACGCTGAATCTCACAACACTTTGTCAATGGTTTCATCTTTGAATACATCAACATTTTCCATTAATTGTAGTATCTACTGGTCATCATTAAAAATATGTAAATTAGTGATATTATCAGGGACAAATTGTTTATAAATAATTTCAACCGAAAATTTGTCCCTAAGTGGTGACAACCTAGCAACAACATTTTCTAATGCATCTGCAATTTTGTTACGCATTCTAGGAACATATACAATATTAAAAGCTTGGAATTGAGAAATTAAACACCATACATCTTGTTGATAACTTTTTAAATTAGGTGACACACAATGTATAGTGTTTCGTACCTTCTGTATGACAATCTCAGAGTCACCTACTACTTTAAGAATCCCGAATTTGAGTTCAATTTTCTTCTGTAATCCTAGGATGAGTGCTTCATATTCTGTGGTGTTGTTAGTGCACTCGAATTCCAAGCGGCTAGAGATCAAGTGTTTGATCTGTCTTGGGTCTATTAAAACACAACCAGCTTAAAATCCCTCCTATGTCTTAGAACCGTAAAAAAAAAAATCCAAACATCATATGTACAAGGACTATCCCCTACACTAGTACTACTACTATCTACAATACAAGAGTCATTTGTGCTAGTTGGAATAGGAAGGAGTTCCAACTGTGTGTAAGGTGGGACAGCGTAATGTTGAGCAAGGTAGCACCCTAGGTCAGTGTCCAAAAAGAAACTTCCAAAGATGAGCTCTACGAAAGAAATTAGTTCATTCTTTCCCTTGAAGGATGTGAAAGCGTGCTTCATGTAAGGTTTTGAGTCCACCCATATTTGGTTATTTATGCCCTTATACGGAAGCTATAAATGTGATTAGTTGGTAGAAAAATACCCTTGTAATGTTTTGTACCAGTCCCTACTCAACAATACACCGTAGGCTTCTGGAATGTCCACAATTACTATTTTTATGCACTGGTTGATCCGAAGATCAAAATTATGCTAAAAAATGAAAGTTCCCATAATCTCCCAAAACCAACATCAAGTCATAGAGTTCGTCGTTCATGATTCTAATGACGCTTAAATCACCTCAATTCGATGTAGTATGAAAAATTTATGGTGTTCTGAAGTTTTTGACCAACAAAACAAATATTTGTAGGTGGGCTGAGTGGGCTGCTGATTAGGCATTTTGTACTATTGATATCATGATAACGTCAACATGCAAACTGGGCATATGGTGGACCAATCATATCTCGCCAAGTGTCAAGTTTGTATAGGGTAAGTTGGCAGCATTTCATTGTATGTAGCTATTTGGGTGCCCTAATAGGAGGTTGCCACATGGCACCTTGTCATTGGAAAAAAAAAATTTAACAGGCCTGAAGGCCTCGCCGGGGTTCGAACCCCAAACCTACTGCACATAACCTCAATGCCCTGCCATCTTGCCATTGGGATGGTTCTTAGTCGATCCAGGTCTCAATATTTAAATTTGAATTGTTTCACATATGGGGGAGAGGGTTGGGCATTAGCCCTGGACCCTGGTCACAAGACTGTCCACAGGCTCGACAATGGAGGAAAGTTGGAGGGCACAGGGACTAGCCCCAACCCCTGGTCACAACGTCAACCATATGACCCTTGGAGGATACAATTGAGCGCTTGGTGATTAGGGGTGGGATGGTAGCTCCAACCCTCAGTTTCATGGCACCCACACAACCACTAGAGGCACGAGTGGTGAGGGCGGGTCATTGGTCCTAGCCCTTGGGTCTCGGTGGGAGGTTTTGACCATGTGAAAAGTGCTACAAAGGAGGAGCGGGTTGTTAGGCCCCTCCCATGGTTTTCGGTGGATCATGTGACTAGTTGCAACAAGTGGAGATGCTTGACCGTCAGGGGTGAGCAGTTATCCTGAGCTCCCAGCCACATCATCGATAACCTGACCACAACCCCGATGAGGAAGGATCTAGCGTCGGTGGGGGCGGACCTTTGGCACCATCCCTAGGCCATATGCGCCCATGTGGCCCTAATTTTGTTCTTAGGGGGTTATTGGAAAAATTAATGAAGCGACAAAATTCACCTTTTATGGACCAAATTGTCGCCTCCCGAACTGTTTAAAGGGAGAAAATGCCGCACAGTTAGTAGGTTCTATCAAATTAAGGGATGAATAACAAAATTTGTTCAAGTAGGCATAACTTGTTCAATTTTTGGTCTTCTTGAGCCTAAGAAGAGCCTAGATAGGGGTTTTTGGGCATTTTGAATCCATTGGAAGCCTCAGCTTTTTGATTGGAGCACTTTTGGAAGGAATTTTTTCACAATTGAGCATTTTAGTGCCATAAACAATCATAGATTTGATGTATTTTTGAAGGAATTTTGAGCATGGAGAGAACCTTGTAGGGGTTTTACAACCTTCTTATTTTATCTGTAGTAGTTGTGACTTCTATGGTGAAACTCTTATTTATTTTTTATCATTATGTGTTTTTGAGAGAAGCTCTTTTCAGTACTTCAATGTGGATTTTTTGTAAATTTTATGCCTATTTTTTAGGTGGAGTACAAGGACTTGTTGTAGGGGGCCATAATTTTGGAGTGAGAATTCTTTGCAGGAGAATGTTTCCTTGTAAGGGAAACAAACCACTCAATTGTCAAAAAATTTCATGTACTCTTTTACCACTGAAATCAATAGAGTGGTCTAGCTATTGAAGCAGGCCTGAAGACGTAGCCTAGGAGGGGTGAACTCCGTCATCAAATTATGTTTTCCTCTCTTCATATTTTCCATTTTGAGTTTCATGTGAATATGTTACTTTTTAAAAGTTCATGTGAAAACTAACTCACCACCTTGAAGAGATTATAAAACTTGTTTACATTAAGACCCATTTTGTTTACTTGAAGGTTTAATGACGACATTGGAAAAAATATACGAAAAACCCTCGGCCTCAAATAAGGTATATCCTATGAAGCGTCTATTTAATATGAATATGTCAGAATGTGGATTTGTTGTTTATCATTTAAATGAATTTAACATGGTTACCAATCAGTTAAGTTCTGTAGGGAAAAATTTTGATGATGAATTTAGGGATATTTTGTTTTTGTGCTTATTGCCAAAAAGTTGGAATGGCTAAGTTATGGCTATTAGTAACTATGTATTTGGATATATTAATTTAAATTTTGTTGATGTTGTTAGTGTCATCCTTATCAAGTAAATGCAACGAAAAAGATCTGGTGAGACATCAGATAATTTTGTGACTGCAGAGACCAGGGGAAGAAAATGGAAAGAGGAAGGAGCCCATGAAAGTGGAGTAATTCAATAAAAGGTAGATTCAAATCAAAATTAGGGATAGTTTGATGGAAATGTGGGAAGAAAGGGCACCTAAAGAAAATCCAAATCAGGGATAGTGTGATGGAAATGTGGGAAGAAAGGGCACCTGAATAAAGAATGAAAATTTCAGAAAGGAAAAGAAGGAGATGGACATCAAGAGAACAAACATGAATCGAATGTGACAGGTGATGTGTTGCAATATGCTTTTATTCTTTCATTATAAAATATTATTGATGCCTGGGTGGTTGATTCAAGGGCTTCATTCCATGCTCCACCTAATAGAAAACATTTTCATGACTATGTTCAAGGAGATTTTGTACATGGTCGTTTGGGTGATGATAAAACCTGTAAAATCATTGAAATGGGTAAGGTTTTTATAAGGAAAAATAATGGAAACAAATGGCTATTGAAGGAGGTAAGACATGTTAGAGATATGAAGAAAAATATAATTCAACAAGACAGTTAGGTGGTGAAGGCTATTTAACTAAATTCATAGACAAAACCTGGAAGGTCACTAAAGGATCCTTGGTATTAGGAAAAGGAGAAAAGGTTGGTACATTCTATTTATGCAATGGTATTTATTATTATGTTAATGATTTGACCTCCACAGGAGCATATACGATATACGATATTGTGGCAACATAGGCTTGGGAACATGAGTGAGAAAGGGATGTAGATTCTTCACTCAAGAATTTTTTTCTAGGTTTGAAGCATGTTGATTTAGATTTCTGTGAAAATTGTGTTTACAGAAAACATAAGAGAGTAAGATTTATCAGAGTTGGGAAGGAAAAGAAGAGAGAAAAATTATATCTTGTGCATACATATGTATGGGGACTTGCTCAGGTATCATATCTTGGTGGCTCTCGCTATTATGTTACTTTTATTGATTATGCAACTAGAAAAAATTGGATTTATTGTGTTCAAAATAAATTTTATGTATTTGATACTTCCAAGAAATGGAAATATTTGCTTGAGAATGATACAAGAAATAAGTTGAAGTGTCTCAGAAATGGAGCTGAATATTGCAATAATGATTTTGACAACTACTATTCATAGCATGGGATTCAGAGAGAGAAGATAGTTCCAAGAACACCAGAGGAAAATGGTGTGTCAGAAAGGACAAACAGAACAATCATCGAGTGTGCAAGGTGCCTGAGATTGCATGCAAGATTTCCCTTACAATTTTGGGTAGATCCTGTAGATACTATTGTTTATCTAATAAACAAAGGGCCTTTAAGTTCTTTGGATGGTGGTATTTCTGAGGAGGCATGGAAAGGTAAAAAGTTAAACTACTAATTTGTAAAGAATTTCGGCTGTGAAGCCTTTGTGCACATTAATAGAGAAAATATAACAAATTTTGAGGAAAAAATCAAAGAAATGTACCTTTATTGGATATGGTGTTAATGAATTTTTTTATCGCTTATATGATTATGAAAATCACAAAATAATTATGAGAAGAGATGTCATATTCAATGAAAAGGTCTTGTATAAGGATCGAAGGCAGGAAAAGAAATAGGAAAAGAAAACAAAGAATATGTAGTGCTTGATGAGATCAGATAAAAATAAAAGGTGCGTGAAAATCATAATGATCAACAACCAAAAATAAAAACAAAAACCACAACCACAACAAACACACCCCAAACACTTTAAAGTGGTATTAGAAGATCTACCAGCATAAGCAGATCCCCTAAATGTTACTCTCCTTCATTATATTATGTATTGTTGACTAATTTTGGTGAACCAGAAATATATGAAGAAGCAATGCGGATAGAAACTAGGAAGAAGTGGGAGCAAGCCATGGAAGAAGAAATGGACTTCTTGATGAATAAACATACTTTGAACTTAGTCAAGTTTCTTGCAGGTAAAATGACATTATAGAATAAATGGATTTACTGGTTGAAGGAAGAAGATGGAGGAAAATAGAGGTATAAGACTAGACTTGTGGTGAAGGGGTTTGCACAAAAGAAATGTATATACTTTGATGAATTTTTTTCTCCTGTTGTTAAAATGACTTCAATCAAAATTATTTTAAGTCTACTGGCAACCAAATATTTGCATCTTGAGCAGTTAGATGTAAAGACAACCTTTCTCCATGGGTATTTGGAGGAACAAATATATATGCAACATCCACAAGGGTATGAGGTCAAGGGGAAGGAAAAATTAGTCTACAGGTTGAAGAAGAGCTTGTATGGCGTAAAACAGACTCCAGGGAAATGGTACCTAAAATTTGACAATTTTATGTTTGAACAAGGTTATACTAGATGTCATTCTAATCATTTTTCTTTTATTAAGAAACAAAATGATGGAAGCTATATTATTTTTCTATTGTATGTAGATGGAATGCTTGTTGTAGGGTATAACGTGTAGGAAATAAATGTTGTCAAAGGAAAATTGGAAAATTCATTTTCAATGAATGATTTGGGTGCTACAAAACAAATCCTTGGTATGAGAATAACTAGAGACACAAATAATCACAAATTAACATTGTATCAGAGTGATTACATAGAAAATGTATTGGAAATATTTAATATGAATAATGCAAAACTAGTTAGTAAACCTTTGGCTAGTTATTTCAAACTAAGTAAGGAGATGTGTCCCAAGACTCAAGAAGAGATGGATTATATGTGTAAAGTTCCATATGAATCAACTTTTGGAAGCTTAGTGTATGCAATGATTTGCACAGGGCCTTATATTTCATATGTAGTGGGAGTTTTAAGCAGTTATATGAAAAATCCAAGAAAATAACATTTTATGGAAGTGAAGTAGATTATGTAGTATTTGATAAGTACCACAAATCAAGCATTATGCTTTGGTGGTTCAAACATTTCCCTATAGGGATATATTGATGCAAATATGGCAGGTGATAGAGATAACAAGAGGAGCATCATAGGGTACATGTTTAATGTAGGTGGAACAACTGTCAAGTGGTTTCAAAGTTGCAATTTTTTTTTCACTTTTAATAGAAAAATAATAGTATGTTGCTACCATAGAGGCTAGTAAAGAAATGATTTGGTTACAAAGGTGTATGGATAAGTTGGGAAAGAAGCAGGAGATGGGTAGGTTATATAATGATATCCAGATTTCCATTCATCTTGAAAATAGCTCCACATTTCATTCCAATATTAAAAATGTACATCTCAAGTACCATTTAATATGGTCAGTGTCGGAAGATGAACAATTGAAGCTGGAAAAGAAATACAACAGACAAAATCCTACAGATTTGTTAACAAAAGTTATAACCAGGGATAAATTGAGATTCTGCTCAGTTTCAATTGGTCTTCAAGTATGATTATGAAGATGAGAAAGAACTAGGTCCGAAGTGGAAGCATTGTCTAGTAAGTGAAGAAAAAGTGGAGTTGTTATACTTAGTCTCCAAGTGGGATATTGTTGGGTATGGAGCCTGATTATCTTCCTGATTGTTTAGAGGTTTTTGTTTCAGTTGTGTTGGATCCTTGTTCCTACTGGTGTAGCAACACCACCTGATTAATTTCCATCAGGGGGGTCTAAGGTGGATGAGGGGGTTTGGGGGAAATGTCCCCAAAGCTAAAAATAGATGAAAATTTTCCTTGTAAAATATTGTAATTTTATAGTCAATCTAGACCATTCATTAGGCAGATAATCTGAAAGTAGAAGTTATGTTCATTTAGGGGTTTTTTCCCTAGAAATCAACCCTTTGTTTATATGAGGGAATTGTATTGTGTTTTTGTATGATTATTCTGAGTGATAGAGATATAAGAGATTCTGTGAGAGATAAGAGGAAATTACAATGGATTTTCTATCGATTGTATCTCTTCATTTTTCTAGATAATATAAAAGGAAGGATTGATTATTTCTCTGTGGACGTCGCCCAAATTGGGTGAACCACATATATCTTTGTCTCTCTTATTTTGTGCTTTTATGTATTTGTGTTTCGACTATATTTTGTGTTCATTTCTCTGTTAATTAATTTCTAAAAACGGGAATCGAGAGCAATGGTCTATTTGGATGATAAACTCTCAAGACATAAGGGTTCCTAGTTCTAGTGGGAGAAATGGTGGAAGATGGTAGGTTTAGGGTAGATAAATTTAACAACCAAAAATACCAGTTGTGTAAGATGAATATGGAATATTATATGTATCAGAAAGATCTGTACCTACCATTGAGCGAAAAATCAATGAATCCGGTGAATATGAAAGACGCAGAATGGGAGATTCTCGACAAAGAGGCACAAGGAAAAATACGGTTGTGTCTGAAAGTGTCAGTGGAATTTAACATTTCAAAGGAAATGACAACATAAGGTTTAATGATGGAATTAGCCAAACAATATGAAAAACCCTCAACCTTAAATAAGGTATTTATTATTAAGTGACTATTTAATATGAAGATGTCAGAAAGTAGATTTGTTTCTGCTCATTTAAATGAATTTAACATGGTTACCAGTTAGTTAAGTTTTGTAGGGGTAAATTTTGATGATGAATTTAGTGCTCTGTTATTTCTATTCTCATTTCCATAAAGTTGGAATTTCTTAGTTATGGATATTAGTAACTATATCTCTGTATCTAGTACTTTAAATTTTGATGATGTTGTTGGCTCCATCCTTAGTGAGGAAATGTGATGGAAAACTTCTTGTGAGACATCAAGTAATTATTTCAATGCAAAGACAAGGGGAATAAAAATGGAAAGAGTAAAGATCCCAAGAAATAATAGTAATTCAGTAGAAGGCAGATCCAAATCCATATTAGGGATAGTGTGCTGGAAATGTGGGAAGAAAGGATACCTGAATAAAGACTGCAAATTTAGAAAAGGAAAAGAAAGAGATGGATGACAAGAGAAAAACCATGAAGCAAATGTGATAGGTGATGTGTTTCAAGATGATTTTATTCTTTCATTATAAAATATTATTGATGCCTCAGTAGTTGATTTAGGGGCTTCAGTCCATGCTACACCTGATAGAAAACATTTTGATTACTATGTTCAAGGAGATTTTGGACATGTTTTTTTTGGGTGATGATAAACCCTAAAAAATAATAAGAATAGGTAAGGTTTTTATAAAGCAACAAAATGGAAACCAATGGATATTGAAGGAGGAAAGGCATGTTCCATTTCAGAAGAAAAATATAATTTCAACAGGGAAGTTAGGTGGTGAAGGTTATGTAACCACATTCACACAAAAAACCTGGAAGGTCACTAAATGATCCCTGGTAATAAAAAAATGACAAAAGGTTGGTACACTGTATTTATGCAATGGTATTTCTTTATGTTAATGAATTTACCTCCACAGGAGAAGATACAACATTTTGGCATCATAAGCTCGGGAACATGAGTGAGAAAGGGATGCAAATTATTCAATCAAAAAATTTGTTGTCGGGTTTGAAGCATGTTGATTTTCATTTCTATGAAAATTAAATTTACAGAAAATAAAAGAGTCAGATTTATTAGAGTTGGGAAGGAAAAGAAGAGCGAAAAAATTAGAGCTTGTGCATACAAATGTATGGGGACTTGGTCAGGTATCATCTCTTGGTGGCTCTCGCTATTATGTTACTTTTATTGATGATGCAACTAGAAAAATATGGATTTATTGTATCCAAAATAAATTTGATGTATTTGATACTTTCAAGAAATGGAAATATTTGTTTGATAATGAGACATGAAAGAAGTTGAAGTGTCTCGGATCAGTCAATGGAGGTGAATACTACAACAATGAGTTTAATAACTACTATTTAGAGCATGGGATTCATAGAGAGAAGACAGTTCCAGGAACACCACAGGAAAATGGTGTGTCAGAAAGGATGACCGGGACAATCATGGGGCGTGCAAGGTGCATGAGTTTGCATGCAGGATTGTCATTACAATTTTGGGACGATGTTGTCGATACTGTTGTTTATATAATAAACAGAGGGCCTTCAAGTTCCTTGGATGGTGGTATTCTAGAGGAGGCATGGACATGTAAAATGGTAAACTACTCATTTTTAAAGACTTTCTGTTATGAATCCTTTGTCCACATTAATAAAGAAAAGGGAACAAAGCTTGAGGAAAAATAAAAGAAATGTACCTTAATTGGATATGGTGTTAATTATTTTGGTTATCGCTTATATGATTATGAAAATCACAAAATCATTAGGAGTAGATATGTCATATTCAATGAAAGGTATTTTATAAGGATCAGATGTAGGAAAAGAAACAAGAAAAGGAAAACATATAATATGTAGTGCTTGATGAGATCACATCAAAATTAAAGATGCATGAAAATCATAATGATCAACAACCACAGTAACAACAACAACCACAACAGCAATAGACACCCCAAACACTTGAAAGTGGTGTTGGAGGATCTATTATGATAAGTAGACCCTTTGAATGATACTCTCCTTCATTATATTATGTATTGTTGACTGATTATGGCGAACTAGAAATATATGAAGAAGTGGGAGAAATCCATGGAAGAAGAGATGGACTCCTTGATGCATAACCAGACTTGGGACTTAGTTATTTTTCTTGCAGGTAAAACAACATTTCAGAATAAATCGGTTTACAGGTTGAAGAAAGAAGATGGAGGAAAATAGAGGTATAAGGCTATATTTGTGGTGAAGACGGAGGAAAGGGGTTTGCACAAAAGAAAGTTATAGACTTTGATGATTTTTGTTTGCTGTTGTTAAAATGAATTCTATTAGAACTATTTTAAGTCTAGTGGCAACAAAGCATCTTGAACAGTTAGATGTAAAAACAACATTTCTCCATGGGGATTTGGGGGAAGAAATATATATGCCACAACCACAAGGGTATGAGGTCAAAGTGAAGGATAAATTAGTGTGCACATTAAAGAAGAGATTGTATGGCCTAAAATAGGCTCCATGGCAATGGTATCTAAAATTTGTCAAGTTTATGTCTGAACAAGGTTATAATAGATATCATTCTAATCACTGTGTTTATCTTAAGAAACAAAATGAGGGAATCTATATTATATTGCTATTGTATGTATATGACAAGATTGTTGCATTGTCCAACATGAAGGAAATAAATGTGCTCAAAGGAAAATTGGAAAATTCATTTGCAATGAAGGATTTGGGTGCTGCAAAAAAAATTCCTTGGTATGAGAATAACTAGAGACATGTAAAATCACAAATTAAAATTGTTTCAGAGTGAGTAAATAGAAAAGGTGTTGGAAAGGTTTAATATGAAAAATTGAAAACTAGTTAGTACACCTTTGGATATCCATTTTGATATAAGTAAGGAGATGTGTCCCAAGAATCAGGAAGATATGGATTATATGTGTAAAAATCCATATGCATCAGTGGTTGGAAGCTTAATTTACGAAATGGCATGCACAAGGCCTGATATTGCACATGTAGTGGGAATTGTAGCAGGTATATGAAAAATCCAGGAAAAGAGCATTGGATGGTAGTGAAGTGGATTCTCAGGTATTTGATAGGTACCACAAATCAAGCATTATGTTTTGGTGGTTCAAAAATTGTTTTACATGGATATGTTGATGCATATATGGCAAGTGATAGAGATAACGGTTTGAGCACCATAGGGTATGTGTTTACTGTAGTTGCAAAAATTGTTAGTTGGGTTTCAAAGTTGCAAAACATTGTTGAACTTTCAACAATGAAAGAAGAGTATGTTTTTTTTTTTACAAAATAGGTTGCTAAATATATTCAAAAAATAAAAGGGAGCCAGAGCTCCAAGGTTACATGGTGAATTGCTTTCTTTGCAATGGGGAAGATAGTTGCATTAGGCCTTACAATTCTTTTGATTCTAGTGTTCGATTGGAATAAAAATACTTTAAAGTTATATATGCGAACAAACTGAGAAAGCAGTAAAACATATTTAAAGGACATGCTGATAGACAAGAGGAGAATTAGTCAATGTTTATATGACTGATTTGGCACGCAGTAGAATTCTTCGAATTTTCTTCATTTCCTGCGTTCCTTATGTTATTGGAATCAGTACTAGGATCATTGTTCTTTTGAAGCATATATTTTAATATTTGGATTGATTCTTCGGCGTGGGCACACTTGTTGGAAAGTTTATCAAACTGAGATTGGAGTGAAGACACTCTTGAGAGAAAGAAATTGACATCAGCTATGTGTCTATCTTCAAGGGCTTTGACATCATTATTTAACTTGGCTTCAAGAGTTCTCTAATGAGAACGGATTTGTTCTAGCTCTGCCTGCAATTCTTCACAATGAAAGCAATCTTCGTTCCTAGCCATGCTGAGAGTCAGAGAATGAAGAGACCTGGGAGAGAAATAGCACCAATCTGCACAAAAAAGATCAACACAGATCCAACCTTCAAAAGAACAGTTAAGAGGAGAAAGATAGCGGTAGGGAGAGGAGAATAATGAGTCGACCACACAGGAAGAGCTTAATGGAGACTGTAGAATGATTAAGAAAAGGATCTGAAGGCAAGAAGACAAGGATTTTTGAGCTTTACAATTCGGCCCGAAAACAACGCTCTAGATATAGGAGAGGGGATGAAGCAAAAGGCAGGGGAAACAGAGATATATGAAGGCACAAAGGAGAGAGGGCACCTTGCTGAGAAGGATCCAAGGCAGAGGAGTCACATGTGTAAAGAGATAAGAAGTACCAGAGTCACGAGCATATTTAGAAAAGCCAGATATGGGAATCAGGAGAAATCTATCAGCAGCAAAAATCATGATTAAGGCAGAGGGGAAGGGCATAAAGATTCGTTGCACTGCAGAAGGCTCGGAGATCAAGCACATGCATGATTAGAAAAAAGATCGGCTTCTTTGTTGAGGGTTTGAAGGATGTGATAGAAAGAGGCATCTTTCATTTCACTGAGAAGGATTCAACATCGGCTGATGATTTGATCAAGAGATATATTTGCGACAGGGCGATTGTGCACCATTAGATTGATAATTATTGAGGAATCACCCAGAATGATGGCATTTTGAATATTTAGTTTCTTGAGTTGACAAAGACCTTGGTAAAGAGCCATAGACTCAGCTCGATTATTGGACTGGACTCCCAAACTCCATTCAAAGGTAGTAAGGGTGATTCCACATTCTTTTTTTATAATACCACTAGCCCCGATAAACCCAGGATTGGATTTGGATGTGCCATCAAAGAACAACGTGAGTTTGCCTCTAGTCTTAATCCAATCAACGAAGTCGATCTCTCTGAGATGGATTTTCCAAGTGATATCAGATCTGTAGTGAGGTTTCAGAGGGGGATTCACCTGATTGTGTCTGACCAAAATATCTCGGAGAAAAATATTTTCCTCTGCACAGAGATCATTAGGATCTATTCTATAATTACTTTTAACAGATATGATCTTCAAGGTGAGACTCTAAATTTTATGGCACGACTTCCGGTAGGAGGGAATTTTACCTTTGAAAATATGGTTATTCTTGGAGAGCCAGATATTCCATAGTGCTACATGCGAGAGAGTGTTCCAAACCCTTCTCGAAAGATCGATCTTCCTGTTTCTCCAAGGGAAGCCGAGTTTCCAAGAAGAAAGCAGATCAAAAACAGAATTCAGAGTATTCCAATTAGGCTGATAGAAATTGGAGAGCTCTAACCAGCAATCAATGGCGAAGGGACACCAGATGAAAAGATGGGATATAGTTTCCTCTTCATTTTGACAATTTGGGCAGATTGAAGGTCCTATGATACCTCTTTTTTTAAGGTTTTCTGCAGTTAGGATCTTGCTTTTCAAAAGAAGCCAAATAAAGAATTTAATTTTTGGAATTTCTTCCGACTTCCAAATCATCTTACAGATGGTCCAAGTAGGAGAAGGATAAAGATCCTTGTAGAGATATTGATAGACTGATTTGATTGTTAGGACATTTCCCGAAGGATCCTATCTGAAGCCATCAACGCTATCTTTTTTGGTGGGTGTTGAGCCTTGAAGATGTGATTGCAAATTTTTTAGCTCATTTTCAAGGTATGAGGGGAATTTTGGAAAATTCCATCCAATCCACATTTGGTTCTGAGCATCCCATTGAGAAAATTGGCTCAGGAAATTGAGTCCCATGTTGCTGTAGAATTGCAAAATGTTTTGAGATCCGGGCCTGTCCATGATGGGAGATTTTCCCATGATTCTATCCATACTGATATGGATGGTATTACCACCTTTTGGAACTTTTGGCAGATTCTAAAGAAGAATAGGGATGGATTTTTTACAGGAAGACCAAATTTTGGAGCTTGGTCTATTTGGTATTTCATGATAAATAAGTTGCTGCTGGGTGGAGTTTAAGTATTTGACTTCCAGAACTTGCTTCCACCAAGTCTGGTTGCCATTAATGAGTCTCCACAACAGCTTACCTCCAAAGGATTTGTTCATGAGTTTGGGGGATCGAACACCAATGCCTCCATGTTCCTTGTCTTGAATTACTTGACTCCATTTAACGAGGTTGTACTTTTTTTTGTCATTCTTTCCACCTTGCCATAAAAGATGCCCGATGAGGGCTTAAATTTTATTATGAACACTGGCGTGGGCCAGAAGAAGAGTGAAGTGATATAAAGGAAGGGAGGAAAGCCTAGACTTGAGAAGAGTGAGGCGGCCTACTAGGTGAGCCAAGAAAATCCCCATTGCTGAACTTTCCTCTTCATTTTATCAATAGTCACATTCCAGACTTCAGCCTTCAGAGAATTTGCACTTACTAGCATGCCTAAATAAGTGAAGTGGTCCCAATTGAGCTTGCAAGGAACACCAAAAGTGTTGGCTATGCTATGTAGAGTTTATTCAGAGACATTCCATCCATAAACACAACTTTTGATGTGATTTATCAGATCTCCGAAGAAGAGCATAAATTTATCTAATATTCTTTTAAATCGTTGAGCAATGATATTGGATGCTCCTCCCATTAGCAAAGTGTCATTTGCGAATTGTGAGTGGTTCATATTTTTAACTCCGTTTCCATATCTTATGCCCGTTATGAGACCCACTCGTCTCATGTGGTCCAGAGCTCTATTGAAGGATTCCGACATAAGAATGAACAAGTAGGGAGAGAGGGGGAATCCCTGCCTTAATCCTCTTGTGGATTGAAAGTAAGGAGCAGGTATTTCGTTGATGAGAGGGGAAATCCAAGGTCCTGAGTTGCAGGCTTTAATAAAGTCAAGAAAAATTTGGTCAAATCCCAATTTTTGGAGCATAGCAAAGAGGAAGGGGTGCCTCACCCTATCGAAAGAATTTGCAAGATCTAGCTTCAGAATGAAGCCTTTTTAATTTCGGGAAATACTGGAATGGATTTCTTCTTGAACAAGGAGGATAGAGTCCGAAATTTGTCTTTCAGAAATGAATCCTCCTTGATTCTCAGAGATGATGCTATTCATATGAGGCTTGAGGAGAGTGGCCAATATTTTCGTGATGATCTTGTAAGAGGAATTGCAAAGGGAGCTAGGCCGGTATCTAGAAAAGGTAGAGGGGCGGTTTTTCTTAGGAATGAGAGCTAGGAAGGTTGAGTTAGTATATCCTCCCATTTTTTATTTTTTTTTCCGATGGGCTCATTGTATAATTTTCATGAGAACTTTTTTAATGAGATCCCAGTATTTTCTATAGAAAGATATTGGAAATCCAACTGAACCCGGAGCCTTATCTAGGTGAAGAGTCCAAATAGAATTTTCAACCTCAGCTTCATCTATTTCCCTATTAAGGGAGTGATTTATATCATCAGTGATCAGGGTCGAAAGGTGTTGAAGCAGCTCCAAATAATCTTCAGGCAAACTGGTCTCTGTGAGAAGTTCTTTAAAATGTGAAGTTGCAGCGCGTTTTATTTCTTCTTGATCTATTTGAAGGCTCCCATTTACATCACTTATTGAAACTGTGTTGTTTTTAGCTTGGCGAACTGTGGTTTTCTTGTGAAAGAAAGCTGTATTCTTATCTCTAGCTTGGAGCCATAGATTTCGAGATTTTAAACGCCATTTCTCCTCTTCTTTCCTATTTATTCCATAAAGCTGCCAATATAATTATTTTTCTTAGTTAAGGGTGTCTTGACTTGGCCCTTGACCATCCATAGAGGCCTGCACATCCTTTAGCTTTTCTTTAATTCCGATTTTTACCTTTTCAGGGTCCTTATAATGGTTTTTTTCCCATTCTTTTAGAGCCTGTTTTATTTTCTTCAGTTTGGTCTCCCATATAAATACGGGTGAACCTTCAACATGCTGAATCCACTCACTACGCACAATATAATTTGCAGCCTGTGTATTGGTCCATAGAGGGCAATACTTGAATGGAATGGGCCCAAGAGGGTGTTGCTCAGCAAGGGAGAGCATGATTGGATGATGACTCCTTGTAAGTCTGCAATTTTTTGGAGTTATATCAGCCAGTTCCTGTTCTTGTATTAATTTTTCAAGAAGGCTTCTGAAGGGATCTATGCCAAAATCGCCTCCCATTTTTTTGTTCGCATGAAGGATGAGATTAAAGTCCCCACCCAAAATAACATTACTATTTTCTTCACTGTTTATATCTTCCCTTAAGGAGTACTAGCAGGATTCCTTATCTCTATAGTGATTTGGACTATACACATTATAAATAATGATGTTCTGCTGGTTTTTGTTGTTTTCTAGAACAGTTTTGAGCCAATTTGGATTTATACTAGTGTCTTTAAGATGCCATGTATTTTTTGTCTAGAGAGTAGCTAGACCTCCTGATGCACCTATTGACTCCGTCAAGGTGCCATCATACTATTTTTCAGTGCTTATTATTCTTTTCATATCTGCCTCCCCTTGTTTTGTTTCCTGCAAGAGGATGATTTCAGGCTTTTCTTGGTTTATTAGGTCTCGAAGGGATATTGTTTTGGAGGGATACCCAAGACCCCTACTGTTTCAAGATAGTATTTTCATCATTGCATAAGAATAGTTTGAGGGGTTGGTTTCCCTCCCTGCTCCCTTTGGACCACTTCTTTACTATTCTGCCCCAATATATAGTTTTCTATGGGGTTTTGTGTGCCCAATGATATGTCTTTTCGAGAATTTTCATTATGTTGTTGTTTTATAGATCTTCTTCCAGGGCCTTGAATTTTATGAGATTCTAGGGAATCCCCATGCTCTTTAGCAGCGAATCTGGTGATATGAAGGGAAGCGGTTTCCTGGGAAGATGAAGGGAAATCAGGGATAAGGGGATAGGAAATGGGAGGGTCTTGGGGGTGGGGGGGAAGAGGGGAAAGGGAAAGAGGTGGATCTTCATAAAGGAGGGCTAAGGCAGAGAAGGGATTAGAATGATCCAGCTGATTAGAAATGGGGGTTGAAGAAGTTGAGGGAAGAGTACTTGAATCTAGGGCCTTATCAGGGGAAGGAGGCACTACGGATGGTTTAGATTGCAGTGTTGGTTGGGGATTATTTTTTTCAAACGGATTAGATTTTTTTTTTCTAACAGGCTCCCAAGGCTTTTCTAAATCCTGGCTTTCAACATCTATATTTTTTTAACAACGATTTTCAAAGTGGTCATATTTGTGACATACCTTACATTTGAATGGGATATGTTCATAGTTGATCTACTGGATGTGCATCCAATTGTCCACTTTTAACTTGATAGATTCAGGGAGGCCTTTGCCCAACTCAACCTCAACACAAATCGTAGCGCAAGCTAGCATATTTTCCTTAGGCTCACTCCTATCTATGTATTTTCCAATAGAATTTCAAATAGTTCGGACATGATCGTTTCCCCATCAATGCAGATGGAGGTGTGGAAGACACACCCAAACAGGGATAGCACTTGGCACGTCAAGCTCAGGGTCAAAATCAGGAGTCCATTTATTGAGATATAAGCCTCTAGATTCCATAAAATAAGGCTCATTTTTGAATATTAATTCTTTATCTTCTTTTGATTCGAAATGGGAGGTGAAGTATCCCTTCCCACAGAATTTGATCGAGATTTTACCAGCTACCTTATCAGACCAGTTTCTTTCAATCCATCTTTGGAACATCTTAGAAGAAGGCCATATGCCCATGAATTGGCCTATCATACCTTTTTCTCCCAATCGGAGGGCGACCATACGAGGCATAGAGGGGGGAATAACAACTTCTTGAAGACCTTAGAGATTTTTAAAAAATTTAGACAATGATGGTTGAGGTTTCAGAGGTCCCAAGGAAGTAATAAGATTGGCAAAGGCATAGGCCTGAGCCATGGTGGGGGTCACAACTGAAGGGGATTCAAAAGATCCCATGCTATAAACAGACCGGCAAAGCTGGACCCTAGGCCATAGGTGCATGAGAAGACAGGAGGAGGGGCCCAATCGCAGCAGCCCAAGCACTACAGGGGTGCAGGGCCATAGGGCAGGGGCCCAGATGCAGTGCAACATAAAGAAGTAGGGCAGGAGGCCCAGAGCACAAAGGCGCAGGGCAGGAGGCCTAGGCACAAAGGCACGAGGAACAGACAAAAAACCTAGGTCATCGAAGTGCCATCACTCCAACACTCCATCGCTCCCCAAGAAACTAACAAAAGATATATTCTATTAACCAAAAGAAACCTACTTATTATTATGTATAAACATAATATACATTTAAAATGTAAAGAGGTTTAGGTATGGTAAATAAATAAAAATATAAATAAACCCGAGGTATGGTAAATAAATAAAAATTATTTTTATACTTACTCCAAAGATATGGTAAATAAATAAAGCCTATAATTATATTTACTCCATAAACCTATTTATATTTACAAAAACTAAAAAAAAAGGTTTTATTTAGGTTTTATTTAGTGAAGCCTATAGGCCAAATACCACAAGACAAATTATTATTAATACCATGGGCCAAATACTATATTTATAAAAGATGTATGGTAAATAAATAAATATAAAAGAGGTATAAAGAGGCATGATAAATATATAAAAACATATCGAATATCATTTTAAATCAACATCTAATTATATACCAAGCTTATGGGTCAAATACCATGGTAAATAAAAGAGGTATGTTAAATAAATAAAATGTCTTTTTAATTTTACTCCATAAACCTCTTTATATTTACGAACACTCCAAAAACAAGTTTTATTTAGGTGAAGCCTATGGGCCAAATTATTGTTAATACCATGCCAAGAAAAAGAAAACAACATTATTAGCCTTAATATTAATATTAATATTAATATTAAGAGATTAAAAACATTATTATTATTATTATTAAATCTAATATTCATATTAATGGGAGGGAAGAACAAATACATATAGTGATAGAGGTGAAGAGATACGGGGTGTGATAACGGAGAGATGAGGATAAACTCAAGGAAAGGGGAGAGGAGGAATGAAGAGAGAGAGAGGGAGAGGAGTGAGAGAGGTAGAGGAGGTTAAGAGAGGGAGAGGGAGACATAAATATGGATGGGCAAGAGAGGAGGAGAGATGGAGGGAGATAGTGAGAGGATTGGATGGCTGAGAGAGAGAGAAAGAGTGAGAGAGGGAGAGAGAGGACTTGAGAGAGAGAAGGAGAGAGGGAGGGATAGATAGATGGATTTGGAAAGGGATAGAGGGAGGGAATAAGAAAAACATAGAGAGTGAGAAGTGGAGAGGGAGAGGGAGTGAAAAGGGATATATGGAGGAGATTTTGTATATTTGGGGGTGAGGTAAAGAGAAAAAGAAGCATAGATGAAGGGAACGTGGAAAATAAGGAGAGAGAAAGAGAAAGGGAGGGAGATAGTAACATAGTTTGAGAGAGAGAGAAAGAGTGATGGAGGAAGAGAGAGGATTAAAGGGCACAGAGAGAGAGAGAGAGAGGAAGGACGGGAGAGAGGAAGAGAGTGATGGGGAAAGAGAGAGGATTGTAGGGAAAGAGAGAGGGAGAGAGAGAGAGATGGGGGAAGAGAGAGGGAGGTAGGAGAGGAAGGGAGAGAGAGGAAGGAAGAGAGAGAGGAGGGGAGATGGAGGGATATAGGAGGATAGAGGGAGGGATAGAGCGATGGAGTTGGAGGGGGGGATGAGGGATGGAAGAATAAATACATAGAGTGATAAGTGGAGAGAGGGAGGGAGTGACAAGGAAGAAATATAGAGAGTGTGTGTATGTTTGGGGGTGAGATAAAGATAAAAATAAGTAGATATGGGGGTAGTGAAAACTAAGATATGGAGAGAGATTTTGTATATTTGGGGGTGAGATAAAGAGACAAAGAAGCATAGATGGATAGAATGGGGAAAGAAGGAGAGAGAAGGAGACAGGTACGTATATATTAACATAGTTTGAGAGAGATAAAGAGTGATGGGGGAAGAGAGAGGATTAGAGGGAAGAGAGAGAGAGAGAGAGAGAGAGTGATGGGGGAGGAGAGAGGATTGTAGGGAAAAGAGAGAGGGAGAGAGAGAGAGATGGGGGAAGAGAGAGGGAGGTAGTAGAGGAAGGGTGAGAGAGGAAGGAAGAGAGAGAGGAGGAGAGATAGAGGTATATAGGAGGAGAGAGGGAGGGATAGAGTGATGGAGTCAGAGGGGGGGATGAGGTATGGATGAATAAATACATAGATATTGATAAGTGGAGAGAGAGAGAGGGAGTGACAAGGGAGAAATATAGAGAGTGTGTATATTTTTGGGTGAGATAAAGAGAAAAATAAGAAGGTATGGAGGGAATGGGGGGAGAAAGAGATATGGAGGGATATAGTAACAGAGTTGGAGAGAGAGAGAGAGAGAGAGAGAGGAAGAGAGAGAGGATGTGAGAGACTGGAGAGAGGGAGGGAAAGAGAGATGGAGTTGGAGGGGGGGAGGAGAGAGAAGATGATTTCTTGAACTAGATGCATTGATTTCAATGTGGATGTTGACATATAATCCTATTTGATTTCTTTCACTATATGCATTGGTTTTAGTGTAGATGTTGAGAGAGAGAGAGAGAGAGAGAGAGAGAGAGAGAGAGGATTGGATGGAAAATAGAGAGAGAAAGAGAGAGAGGAAAAGTTAGAGAAAAGTGGGAGAGAAATGGAGAGAGAGGAAGGAAAAGAGAGAGGACTTAAGAGAAAGGAAGAGTGTGATGGGGGAAGAGAGAAAATTGGAGGGCAAAGAGAGAGAGAGAGAGAGAGGAAGGATGAGAGTGAGGGAAATAGAAGGAGATAGAGAGGGGTAGAGAGATGGAGTTGGAGGGGTAGAGAGGGAGGGAAGAAGAAATACATAGAGAGTGAGAAGTGGAGAGAAAAATGGAGTGACAAGGGAGAGATGGAGACAGAGTGTGTATGTTTTGGTTTGAGATAAAGAGATAAAGAAGGAGAGATGGAGAGAAGGGAGGAGAGAAGCAGAGAGGGAGGGATATAGTAATAGAGTTGGAGGGTGAAGAGAGAGAGAGATAGAGAGGTGGGAGAGAAATGGAGAGAGAGGAAAGAAGAGGGAGGATGTGAGAGAGTGGAGAGATGGAGGGAAAGAGAGATGTAATTGGAGGAGGGAGAGAGGGAAGAATTTTTCTTGCACTAGATGCATTGATTTCAGTGTAGATGGTGATTTATAATAATATTTGATTTCTTGCACTAGATGTATTTATTTTAGTGTAGATATTGATTTCTAATTATATTTAATTGCTTGCACTAGATGCATTGATTTCAATGTAGATGATTTCTAACCCTATATGATTTCTCACACTAAATGCATTTATTTTAGTGTAGATGGTGATTTCTTATCCTATTTGATTTCTTTCACTAGATTCATTAATTTCAATGTAGATGTTGATTTGTAATTAAATTTGGCTGCTTGCGCTAGATGCATTGATTTAAATGTAGATGATTTCTAATCCTATTTGATTGCTTGCACTAAATGCATTTATTTTAGTGTAGATGTTGATTTCTAATCCTATTTGATTATTTGCACTAGATGCATTGATTTCAATGTAGATACTGTTTTCTAATCCTATTTTCTTACTTTCATTAAATGCATTTATTTTACTGTAGATGTTGATTTCTAATCCTATTTGATTACCTACATTAGATGCATTGATTTCATTGTAGATGTTGTTTTCTAATATTATTTGATTATTTCCATTAGATTCATTTATTTTGGTGTAGACATTGATTTTTGATTTGACGTAATTGGATGTATGATGGTACATTTTAGAGCGATTGGATTAACATTGTGAATTTATTTCAGTGTAATCACACAAAATTATTGGCAATTTAAATTGATTTTTGTGTTATAGTAACTCAAACTATTAATATTGGAGAGAAAGAGAAACTATTAATATCGTCTCCATTGCTCGCTCGGACATGCATAGGGGACCTTTTCCGAACAATTTCACGTAGAGGGTGGGCATGATGCAACATGCAATTGACTCCATGTCTCGCTTAAACCTGGAACCCCAAAACAACATTAGATTTTTGTGAATTGGACCAAAATTTTCTGGGTCCCAGTTATGTGACCACCCCTCAAAGTGGCACCCAACACACTACATCTAGGAGATGAGATGCCATGTAAAATTTTGACGCATTCCCTTCATCAGGTGTCAGTGCTGTGGATATGTTCGACCTAAGGGATGCTATTACCATGTTGGCCCAGTTGAAACGGGTACCATACACAGTGTCAACATACGCTGGAGAGACCCAAGAGCCATTGAAGAAGGTGGCATTTGGGCGGCCATACATCCTACATAGCATTGCATCTACGAATTTGTAGACCTTCCTGAGACTTGTCGTCTGATATTCCTGGTCCTTCTTGAGCCAAAACTTCTCCAGGTATTCCCACCATCCTTTTAAAGTTTCTGATATAGGAATTGCATGAGTAGTGGCCCATTCATCAGTGAAGGTCTAATCTCAGGCGAGAAGCACATAATAGATTTCTGCATCTTGCCCCTTTAGGTTTGCGAAGGACTTCCTGGCATGGTCCCGAATGACCTAGATCTTGGGTTCGACCCTCTGTAGGATCGATTCAATCAGCTCGGTGCATGGGAATACTTGAAGATGAGCTCCCACATAGTGCAACTTGGATCTCTTCACCTGAATGTATGCCTGTCGGTCTCGAAGATCTTTGGGAAATTCAGGCTTGGTAAATTCCTGATACACTTGGTACTAGTTCATATTATCCCCTTTGCTGAATGTGCATGCAATTTCTTCATAATTAGGGGGAAACAAGTGATGTACTTCCTCCTTTGAGATTTCTATCTCTGGGCTTTTGTTTCTCTTGTGAACTACTAGAGGACCTATGTCACTTGAGGCTGACAAAATGGGTACACACTTTACCTTAGCTTCAATGTCCCCTGGCATGTTCATAAAATAATCCCATGATAAGGCAGATGCCATTATTTATAAATATGCAGGTTGTTCCTACCTCTTCTTAATCATTCTCAAGGAAGTGGGTTAACCTGTGACCTGGCGACCTTGCGAATTGGTCGCCCGGTTGTTGTGCTCAACTTAGTGTTCCTAAATTGAGGTCATTAATTATCAACCAGGGCTAGTAAACTGCTAAAGTGTGGTGCACTGTATGTGCCTAGGTATCTGTTTCTCACTACATTGTATTTAGTGTTTTTATGATGTTTTTGGTTTTATGGTTTTTATGTTGAAAAAGAGCTAAGAAGTTTACACTAAAACATAGTGAAACTATTCTAAACTAGGTGTGCAATAGAGGATAGAAAATGCAAAACTTGATAAGGACTCATAGCAAAGAAACAAATGAACTCATTAACCCATATCATGAACTTATCCAATTCATTCATTTAGAGATATGTTGGAATATTTTGAGAAAAGGATAAGTTTTTAGTGCAATTGAGGTTTTCCTAAGTCAACAATCAACTTACAATGTTACAACATCTCATCCATGGTTAAAGGTTTATTGGAACATAATTGGAAAAGAAAATTTGTAGCACAATAAGATTTCTACTCTAAAACTAACTTCTAATTCTGTTTTGCAACTCAATTTAGCACCACTAGGCCTCATTCAAAAGTTATAGATTTATTTTTAGAATAGTCTTTGAGAAAAGGCTTATTTTTGAAATGGTAAAAAGGTTGCAAAATACTCAAGGCCTTAAACTGATATTACTAGCTTCTGTCCAGATGATGATGTATTAATATGAAGTTGGAACAAAAGAACTTTTGTAGATAATGAAGACCGTGGTATCTAAATTTAACAACTAATACAATTTAAAATGCAATCGATAACAACTAAACTAGAATGCTAATACAGTAAGCTAAGACTAAACTAGAGTGCCATTATTAAGCTTGAAATATAATGACAGAATTAAACTAGAATGACATCTACCTCCGAAGTATTGACTGAGCTAAAATGCAACTAATTCTATGAAATACTACAGCCCTACTTTGTTCAATATGAGTAATGTTTTGGAATAGCTTGTAGAAACAAGTCTGGTTGTATCATTTCATGCATAAAAAATAAAATATAAATTTCAACAAAATGCGGTAAGCTCTGAAACACCACCACAACTATGTCTCATCCGGAATTAGTGATATTTTGGAAGAGATTAAAAACAAGACTAGCTGTAACAACTGATGTGATTGAGCATGAAAACATAAAGCTTAAAGAAATGTAAATAACTCCTAAAATACTACAGTTATGCCTCATTTCATATTAGTAGTTTTTTGGAAGAATTTGTGAGAACAAGACTAATCTGTAGCATCCAATTCAAATGAATATAAAAACATGAAGTTCATAAAATTGGTTAAACTAAGAATGCAGTTACTTATCTAAACATATGAACAAGGCTCCTCAGGTAGCAGGGGCCCTCTACCATCGGAGTAGCATGCAATATCTACGTCAAGATTGACTCAGTGCTTTCAATAAAGTGATGCTTATTGCATTAAAGGAGAAATTACTTCAAAACAGAGTATTTTGGATTTCTAAGATCTAACAGCCAAAAACAAAATCTAACTAACAGTTTCTCGGTCTCCCGATTCATACTTATAATGAAATTACATAACTACTTCTTGAGAAAAATAGGGATAAGTGTCTTTCCCATTCCTAATCAAATTAAAACTCTTATTAATAGTCTTGTGCTTTACTGTGGACATCTGTAGAGTCTATGTTTTGATAGGAAACTGCCTCTCTTCTTCGTGCATAACCGCTTTGATATTTTAACTCAGACTTCATGGGGAGCAACAATTGATGAGGGAATGATGTGGAATATGACCATATGTTTTTTTCCCTAATTTGACACCTGGAACCTGCGTAGACGTGAAGACAACTGCAGAATCGGCAACTAGCTATAGAATGTCTGCATTCTGTAGCTAGGTGTAGTAAAAAAGTACTACAACAACGAAATAATGAAAACGTATCAAGTTAGACATTATATACAATCTCAAATAAATTTTAACTAATCTTATTAATCATTTAAGCATGAAATTAATAATGGACAAAGGAAATGAAGTGGAATGTGGTGGAAGAGAAGAACATCTTTGAAGCTCAACACTGGTCATTAGGTCATGTTGGCTTAAAACTCAACAGAAGGGCAACTTAGCAACCTTGCCACTTATGACTAGGTAGCAAGGTCATAGGGTCGTAGGGTCACGATGGGCGAGATATTTATGAACATGCGACCTAGTGAGTTAATGACTCATGACTGGTTGCAATGTGGCTGAGTCGCTGGGTCGTGTCACTCTAGATTTTTCATGATCTGTGACCTAGCGTTTCTGCGACTTAGAAACCAAGGTCGCAAGGTCGTGGGGTTGCTCTAGGGCTTTGCGGACGTGTGGCAAAAAAAAAAAAGGCTTAGAAAACACACATCATGTCCACAAGATCGTTGTACAAGGTTGTAGGAGTCTTCATAGGTGAGTTAGGCAATGTCCTAGGGAAGGGGAAGGGGCAGGCAAGCTTCACACAAGATCTGAATGACTTGAAGAGAAACTGAAGGCGGGGAGGTTTGTAGAGGGATTTCCAATGGGTTTGGTCAAGATCATAACAGGGTTAAAATAGGCTAGGGTAAGGGAAAAAATAGTAACAATTAACTTAGAAAAGAAACATTAGCAGGATCACGAAACTTACCCAGGAAAATCACGCTCCAGCTGGCTTGTCAGAGGCATTTTCTTTCTCTATCACGCATGTCAAATGCGACCTATACGACCCTTCTATATATAAAGGGGTCGCACATGTGGGAAATCAATGAGGGTTTCAAGGTCACAAATGAGCTAAGTTAAAGAGATGTACGACCTTGCGACTTTGTGACCTTTCGACCTAAAGGGTCGCGAGATCGCAAGGTCGCTGATGTTTGATTTCGGACTGATGTGCGACCCAGTGACTTTGCGACCAAGGTCACGGGGTCGAAACTTAGGAGAGTTAACCATATTTGTGACTTAGCGACCTGAGGTTTTGAAAAGGTGAATTTGGGCCTGACTTCTCTTTTTCACAAGTATTAGGGGCTCAAAACTTTAAGGAGAGAAAAATTTGGGAGGGTGTTGTAGCAGCTACAACAGTGGGAATGCTCAATTTTTCCATCACACTAGAGACTATTTTTGCTGCTACAGAGATTCCAAGAGGTTAGGAGAATTGGTTCAAAGGTTTCAAGTTTAATATGGAGAAATGCAAAGAGTTCAAGAAGCCTAAGCATACTGAAATGGACCTCACCAATGCTATTCCAAGAAGTTACATAAAAGACAACTATTCAAAATTGTTGCTCATCATCCAAAAGTACTTTACTTGTGAAGGAAGGTACCACAAATTCTATTCATATCATTTCAAATTACTTCTGAATTTTACTAGTAAGGTTTCCATTGATCTACCTTTCTATTTGCATACAAGTTTGTCAAAAATGGCAGATAAGGTCCAAGAAAAGTCTGAGTGGAGTGAGACTTCTTTATTTCATCATGGTTTAATGAAATTATTGGTCTTAGATGAACTTCAAAGGTTAGGGGGAGATTGGTCCTCATTCTTTTTTGTTAGTGGTTTTGAGCCGGATGCTCTTACTCCTTCAAGAACTCCTAAGTCTAGGAGAATTCCATCACCATTAGCAGCAGAACAGAGGGAATCATTGATAGCAAAGCCTAGTGAACTTGCAAGAGCAGAACCAAGTGAAAAAATTAGGAAGGAGCCATAGAAAATGCTGATTTTTGACACACCAAGTGTACCACCTGCAAAACAGAAGTCAAAGGTGGTCAAACCTGCAAAACAGAAACAAATTGTTAGTAAACAAGGAACCAAAAGGATGACTAGGAGTCAAACAGTGGTTTTGGAAGAGAAGAAAGTGGTTGTAGAAGATAGAGAAGAAGCTAAGGGAAATCTAGAGGATATTTTACATGCCATTGAAATAGAGGAAACCCCTATTGTCCAAGCTGAGTTTATAGAGGAAGGTGGGAAAAAGTTAAAGAAGGCTAAATCTGCAAAGAAATTAGAATTTGAGGGAGAAGATGCAGGTTTCATGTTCCAAGAAATAAATCCTATGACAAGGCATGCTAGGAATATATTAGAGAGAATTAAAGAAGTTCAACCACTCACTGACATAGCTCAGCCACCTCGAGACGTTATTGACCTATCATCACCTCCAGAGAAAGATATAGTCAACAAATCAAAGAATGGAAAAGAGAAGGTGATGGAAAAAATAGAGTTGCAACTCCTTGAAGAAAAATTGAAATTAGCCAATCTTGAAATTGTTGTCATGAAAAGAGAAGCAAGAAAACACAGTGTAGAGAAGACTCAATTGGAAAAAATGAAGGCAATTTGGGAAGAACAAGTGAACACTGTCTCTAAGAATTTGGACAACACATAGCAGCTCATCAAATGGACTATTCCAACAAGGAAAGAAGCCAAACATGTCAGGAAGATGAACACAAAGTTGAAAGCCACAAACAGAAGGTTTAAAGACCAGGTTAAATACCTTCATGATCAACTTGAACTAATTCATGAGGAGTTAGAGGAAAAAGGTCTTAAAATGACTGTAATTGAAGAGCCAATAGCTCAACCAATTGTAAATGAGGAGGAAATGCCTCAAGGAGCATAAGGTGGGATGGTTTATGGTTGTTTAAGGCTAATGACATGGTTAGAGATAATATTTTGGCACTTACAGGGTTCAATTTTCAAAATTACACAAAAAACTGCATTTTCAGCACTTTTCAGTAGTTTCGTAGCGTGCTTGGGCTTGAAGGGCAACGATATGCTGCAAAACCATTGTAGCTACTCTTTTGACTTTTTGAACCAGTTTTGGATGAAATCAGGAGGTGGAATTGGTGTGGGAGATGTGTTTAATGATGATGAACACTATGCTAAAGGAAAGAATCAAGAATTTTGAGGTTAAAAGGTAGGTTTTGCAGCGCTATGAAAGTACGCTACGACACTGCCTTACTTTCGTAGCGTACTATTTTTCAGCATTTTTAGTAGGTTTTGGAGAATATTTGGACATCTGGACATTATTGAAGGGTTAAATACCATGTCAAGCACTTATTCAACACTCAAGGACCACAAATTGAAGGTAAAATGACAGCCAAAGTATTCGTGGAAGAAGAAGACTATTTGCCTAAAAAATAGGGGTTTATTTCCTAGTTTTGAGGAGGTCAGTTAAGTGGTCATAAAGTGATGAATTCCATCATCTAAATTTGAAAATGTGAAAGATTACTTGTCAAAGAATGTAATTTCTTTAGTATATAAGGTTGTTAAAAGCAATAATGAGTAGTTTAAGTCCTATTAGGAAAAGGACTGTCAAGTAGGATAGGTGTTTGTTTGTCATTAAGTTGATGTTTTATGGTTATGCAAGGTGTCATCAGGCAAAAATTCGATGAATCTAGCCAGGAGGCAGATCATTAGATGATGTAACAAGTCTATTAAAGGCCATTGAGTCGAATTTGTCAAGGGTTTGAGATTTTTGGCTAAATTGCAACTTATTGTAAATTGATTGTTTCAGTAATACAGAGATTTGTTACTTGACCAACCTAAGATTCTGAATGAGTTTTTAGTGTTTGCCTATATTATCTATACTTTTTATGTATCTCATTGGAGTGGTTTTCATTTATAATAGTAATAATTCATTCTTGCAATGCTCTAAATTCCTTTATAGATGAATTTATTGTGTATTTTCCTGTTTCATGTGTGTGTGACCTACTACTAAAAACTCTGACCTGCCTCAGCTTCCATGTCAAGTGAACTCACTAAATCACTAAAAGTGTTGACTCCATAAGCCCAATGTTTCCATACTGATATTATTTTCAACCTACACTCATCATAAGAAAGTTATTTCCTAAATAGAGTTAGTTATATATATCCTTATTCAATATCATTAACCTTTGAGAGAGCCCTCTCAGGCTGAGGAGGCTAAGCCTCAGTCATAATATTGTTTTGAAATAGTTGCATGAGATTGACTGATTAGCATCCTATTAGAAACAATTTTGTGATAACACTACAGATGCTGCAAATCTTGATGCATGGCAAAAGAAAGTGGCAAAGGCGAGGAGGATCATGTTGGATGGAGTACGAGACCACATTGTCTCAAGTCTCCATGGGAAAGCCATGCCATATGCAATGTGGAAGGTGTTGAGCATTGGAAAAGGTATGAATTTGCCATGTATTTCTTTATATTTTTTCCTTTAATCATAACTCCTTTATATTCTAGAATGGTAATATATTGAAGAATTATAATAGAATTAAGGAGATTAGTGATTGTTGCAAATTGATTAAAGATTTTCTTTTCTTATATGTAGAAAATAGATGAAGTGGGAAGCCATCATTCGGGGGAAAAAGATAAAGTAGAAATAACTGTTGTCCCTTCAAAAAAATACCATATCCAGACAAGAAGGTTGAGATCAGAGTGCATAGCCAAAGCAAGGAAAGGAACAATGCAACATCAGCGCAAGAAGACAAAACGATAACTAAATATGGAAGATAGAGCGAATCCCTCAGGATCTCTCGATCCTGAGGGATCGTTGCTCAAAGCTTATCTATCTTTCTTGTTTCGTCTGTTGGCTGTTATAAAAGGACAACGCTTGTAGAAATCGAAATGTAATAGATGGTGTATGATAATTATTCAGACTTCCTATTGTATTTTTACGATTGCTCATTGACTCTCGTTGGTTAGAACAGAGTGCGATTGCTTGTAAGCTCTATTACATATGATTAATATATAATCCGGTTGTCGGTCCATTATTTGATACTAGAGTAGTTAGGTGGTGCTTCATTAGCGGCTAAGGGCCTAGCCCTGGTGGATCCACCTGCTATCTGTACCATTACTTTCCGATTCCAGTCATGTGATGGTTTGCTTTAGTTCTCATTTCCTTTAAATCACATTGCTTCACAGTTTCCATGTTGTATAGCTTACTATTTCAATGTTTTATGAAATCGGATTATTGCATCAATTGTGAGTGAATTGCGTTGCTATTCCTTTTCAACATAATAGGATTATTTATTCCTCTGTAACTTGTATTTTTATGCTTTTCAAATATAAAGCTTTTTTGTTTAGAGTTTGCTGTTCATTTCCATTAAATAGTTTGTTGTTCATTTCCATTAAATAGATCTGTTGTTCATTTCTGATAAATAACTTTACTATTTATTCCTTCCCTGTAAGTATTTGGTTTGATTTGGAATGTTATTGCAGAAAGCATGTTTATTATATTTCCATTAGTAGCATTATTGATTAAACTCAGTTATCATTTCCAATTAGTTGTTTATTGTGGAGTGTAAGATCATCAACTGTAAATGACATTGGCTATTACTGTCTAAGTCCTCAGATTGGAGATCTTGTTTATGCTTGATTTCATTTACATTAGTTGACAGAGGAAAGAGTTATTACTACTACATCCTTGACTGATGATTTTTGAGTGAGTGATTGGATTTTAGAGCTTTAAGTTTCATGTCATTGCAATTAGATTTCATTTTCAAGCATCTGTTTACTCTTGTATTTGAAACATTGTACTTCAAATTGAAGAGCATTACTCTTAGATTAAATTTCCACCTCAGACTGAGTACACTCTTGAGATAAAAAGTCGTACCTGGATTGATAATTAATGTAGGATAAATAAGAGTTAAAAAGACACCTTTTATACCTCAACATTTTGGCACCATTGCTGGGGAGAGTGTAGCTATTTAGAAAGAGTGATGTATATTTGATTTTCTCTGCTAAGGAAGAATTGGGTATTAAAAACAGAGGTAAGAACCTGCGTAACGAACAAGGAACATGCTCGTTCACTTGCCCGCTTCATAGCAGAACTACATAGAAGTCTAACGTAGGAATGAGTTCTTGTGTTTTTTGAATGAACAGAAAATTTAATCAAAACAAAATTCCTCCCAGACTTGAAAAACCTAAGGGACCGGTGACCCTTGGGCGAACAACCTTTATCTACAATATCATTAAGAAAGCTGAATCTCAGCCATCAGTAAGCCCTAGAAAAATTGCTTCTAGACAACCTACTAGCTCCCTTCAGGCCACAAAATCACCATCTGTAGCTTTTGCTGAGGTGCATAGCCAAACAGAAGAGACTGAGCAAGATTCTCAAGAAATTGGGAATTCTCGCCCAATTTATTTACAAGAAGGGAACTCTAGTAATCTCTGCGAAGGAGGGGGAGAAACAGGGGAAATGGAAGAACCAAGATCTGCTCTTGAAGTAATCCAAACACCAAGAAACCTAGATAAGGGAAGTTCTGTCAAAATCATCCAAAACAAAATTGAAGAAACTGAAGAACCAAAATCCCCTCAGATAATAGTTCAGCAAGGGACACTCATTATCCCTGACCAAGGAAGTGTTGTTAAGGTCACCCCTACTCCTTCTAGTCAGCCTAGGAATAATTCCCTATAAATCCCAGAAGGATATTGGCACTTATTTGATCAAATGGCCGAGAACCAGCAAACACCCCAAACTTCCACACTGCAATATCCCATTGTGGACACTGCAGTTAATGCACCTATGAAGGCCATTCCTCTCCAGCATATTCCTACATTCCATGGCTTAACATCAGAAGATCCAAATGCATTCCTGTTTGAATTCAATGTATTATGCAGGGGGTATGACTATACCACTGATCCCCAAAAGCTAAAATTATTCCCCTCCACATTAAAAGGTGAAGCTCTACGATGGTTTATGGGGTTAGGTGGAGGTGTTATAAATGACTGGGATCAGATGAAAGCTGATTTTCTAAAGAAATATCAAGATTATTGTAGGTCCAGGGAATTAAAGGATGAAATATTTCAGATGACAACAAAACCTAATGAAATATTGGAGGAATATGTAGAACGCTTTCAATAAAACCTCTAGAGATCACCTTATGCATCTTTACCCTTACCTGATAATGTGTTAAAAACTACATTAATTAAAGGGATGAAGGAACAATGGGTTGAAACATTAAACATCATGGGCAAAGGTGACATATATCAGGAAAATTTTGCTAACATTATTGATTTATGTATCAGGAGTTCGAGAGGCAGCACAAGACTAAAACCAGTAGAATTTGACGTGATCACAAGGGATAGCAAGACCTCCAGTGGAGGTATAACCTGCACAAAAATTGGAAATCTACTAGAAGATTTCAAAACTGATATTCTAGGGACTCTGACAACACAGCTCGATATCATTCAAGATAGACAAAAGCAAGCAGAAGCAGAACAAAATTTGGCAATATTCTGCCATAGATGCAAAAAGAAACATAGCCATAAAGAGTGCTCGCTGGATACAGTCCAAGTCTGTGCCATCTGCACGAAAGATCACTCCACAAAAATTTTCCCCTCACTCCCAGGATTGAAAGCAGTCTACAACAAAGCGGAAGAAGAAACAAAAATGGTATACCTACTCAATCAGTGCCGTCAATGGTAGCCACGAAAAACAGGTATGCCCATTGATCCTTTCTTTTTATTTTCAATCTCCTCAGTATAATGTCAACAATATAATGGAATGTGGAAAAATCAGCCACCCTTCCCTAGTTGGTCACAACAACCATTTCCTATACCACCATGGCCAAATCAAACAAATCAAACCAATTGGCCAAACTTTCCTTACTGTCCACCATTTTGGCAAAATAATATATATCCAACACAATGGTCCCCCTCCACCTCGCAGAGTCAGACCTGGCAGTCGAACTGGAAAATATCTATGAATCAACTAGCTGGAACGATTCCTCTCCCTCCACCTACACTGCCAGCACCATATACATTGCAACAAAATCACCAGACCAACTTAAGACTGCAACTCCAAGCCCAACCCAACCCGAACCCTAATAATAGACTGGTTCAATTTGTTCAAATAATCGAAGCACCAGAACTAGAAACTAGTTTAAGGGAGTGCAACGACCTTCAACTAAGGTGTGGGCGCATAATAGAATCAGAGGGAGAAAAAAATGTTCAAGTTGAAAATCCATTACCTTCAGAACAAACATTGAAAAAGGAGAATGTGGTTAGACAACAAACTCATGAGCAAGCAACCACTTCTTCTCCACCATTCCCATAACGACTAATCATACCTCATCCAATAGAACATCCTAATTTTGATCTTCTGGGAGAGCTAAAAAATCTATGTATAAAAATCTCACTCCTCCAAGCTATCCAAGATATTCCCATTTATGCAAAGACCATAAAAGAACTATGGATAAGAAAGCCAAAGAGGAGAACAACAACTAACCCAACTGTCCAAGTAGTCGGCACTCTATCTGACTTACTATTAGGAAGAGAACCACCTGTAAAGTATGAGGACCCAGGAAATCCTATACTTACGGTGAAAATCAATGGACAATATTTTCCAAATGCGTTAGTTGATTTGGGAGCTGAAATCAATATCCTAACAACCACCACTTGTCAAAAACTTGGCATTACATCATTAGATCCAACAACAACCTTATTGGAATTGGCTGACCGATTGGTAGTCAAGCTAGAAGGCACACTACATGATGTAATGGTGTCTTTAGACTCCTGGGAATACCCTGCTAACTTCTTGATTATTAACCCCAAAAACTGGCTAGATGGACATCCTTTAATCTTAGGTAGACCTTGGCTGGCAACTGTTGATGCTTACATTGGCTGCCGACAAGGCAGCATGCCTATAACTAGAGGGAGTTATGTCAAGAATTTAGCCTTATACCTTCCAGACCAGCCAAGCTTAACGATAATAAAAACAAAGAAACAACCTATCATCTAACGATAATAAAAACAAAGAAACAAATGTTCATCTAACGCATCTAATAAATTACCTAAGCATCTAACGCCTAATGAACGAAAACAGATAGTACAGCGCAGTACCCGATTCTCTTGGATTGGGGGCTACCGATTTCATATAGGAGCAGATATGCACATCAGAAGATGCGTCCAAGAAGACGAAATATTTGACATCCTGAAAGCATGCCACGACGGGCCATGTGGCAGACATTTCGCAGATCATAGGACCAGTCACAAGGTTTTACAAATAGGCTATTACTAGCCTACAATTTTTAAAGATGCTAAAAAGTTTGTACAAGCTTGTGATAGTTGCCAAAGGGTGGGACACCCTTGACAGTCCAATGAAATTCCTTTGAATCCACAGTTAGTAATCAAGCCATTTGAGCGTTGGGCGCTCGATTTTGTTGGTCCTATTAGCCCACCATCAAATCAGAAAACATACATACTAGTTGCAACAGAGTATGTTACTAAATGGGTTGAAGCAGAGGCACTTCCAAGAGCTACAAAGGACTCTGTAATATAGTTCCTTTTCCAAATATTTGTGCGATATGGCCTCCCAAGGGACATAATTACAGATGGAGGACCGCAATTTGTAGGTAATAAAATTGCTGCAACATTAAAAAATTACCACATTCAGCACAAAATTACAACCCCATACCACCCATAGGAAAATGGCCAAGTAGAGAGCACGAATAAGGTGATAGAGGAAATACTTACAAAAATAGTTGCATCACACAGAAGTGACTGGGCTTCAAGATTGCCAGAAGCCTTGTGGGCATACCAAACAACATGGAGAAATACCACTGGGTATTCACCATATCAGTTAGTATTTGGAAAAGAACCCATATTTCCAATAGAATTTGAAATTCAGACATTAAGAACAGCCTAGGAGGTGGGTTTGAATTTAAATGAGGCCCATGTCAGCAGATTACAGCAAATCAACAAGTTAGATGAAATTAGGCTCTCCGACGTCTAACACACAGCATTAATTCAACAGTAGAGAGAAAAATGGCACGATGCCCTCATTAAAAGAAAAAGCTTCCACGAAGGAGATTGGGCACTCCTATATGACTCTAGGTTTCAGGATTTCCTCGGAAAACTCCAGACACAATGGCTTGGACCTTATGAGATATAGAAAGTGCATGACAATGGCACCATTACGTTAACTACCATTGATGGATCTGGTCATTCCTTCAAAGCAAACGGTCATCAAGTATGACTTTACCACAAACCGCTTAATCGGGAATCCTTTTACTAGCAATTACGGGGAGAGTCTACTATGCAGATTCTTGTTGAGGAAGACAACTCCTCCTCAAAATTCATTCATTGAACAATTCCTTTATTTCTGAAATTTGTACATAAGATTTTCTTTTAATTTTGCTTGTATGAACTATTTTTTGTACAGATTTTATTTTTCATGCTATTCTTCTTAAGGAACAGTTGTTGTTCCTCTTAAGGAACAACAGCCGTTCCCCTTAACAAAAAACAACAATCTTGTGTGCCTTTATTTTTCGTGCTATTCCTCTTAAGGAACAGTTGTTGTTCCTCTTAAGGAACATTAGTCGTTCCTCTTAAGGAATAGCACGTCTGCGTGTTCATCTTTTTGCTGTTCCTTTTAAAAGGAACAACATTTCCACTGATTGTTTTTGCTATTCCTTTTAAAAGGAACAACATTTCCACTGATTGTTTTTTATGTTCCTTTTATAAAGGAGCAACATTTTCGCTGATTGTTTTTGCTGTTCCTTTTAAAAGGAACAACACTTCCGCCGATTTTTTTTGTTGTTCCTTTTAAAAGGAATTGCATTTCCGTCGATTGTCTTTTCTATTCCCTTTAAAAGGAATAGCCCCTTCGCCATTATTTTTCACTTTCTGTTGTTCCTTCTAAGGAACAACAGTTTCAATTTGGAGTGTTTTATCTGTTGTTCCACTTAAGGAACAACTGCTGTTCCTCTTAAAGGAACAACAGCTTGTGTGTTTTTATATTTTTGTTGTTCCTCTTAAAGGAACTGCAGTTTTGCATTCAGATGTTCTTTTTTCTATTCCTCTTAAGGAACAACAGCTGTTCCATCTAAGGAACAACACTTTTTGAGTGCATTTTTCTTTTTTTTAGAACAAAATTTTGAGAATTTTTGCGAATTCTTCATGATCCTTTTAAGGAAAAAATACAATTTTATGCAAGAACACAAAAATGAGAGGTTACTGAAATCAACATATCAAGGAGAAATTGTAATCTTTAAAGAAATTTCTGTGTATTGATAAGAAAAAATGAAAGGACACAACTATCTATATCACTTTGTTGTCTTTATTTTCACTAAAACTAATTTGATTGATTATTTTATCATGTTGGTTATTCCCTAATCCTCATAATTCTCTTTGACTTTTATTATTGAATAAGAATAAGGGCATATTTTCCTCTATTGAGATGTTCATACTTCTTCCACCATCCCTACTCTTAAGGAGTGTTGAGCCATCCTTTGCACATAAATAGGCAAGTGCTATATAAAAGAAAAAGAAAAGAGAAAATATATATATGTATGTATATATATATATATATATATATATATATCTATATGATTCCTAACAATTCTATGATATGTCAGATGGAGGATAGGGGGTCTCATCAAGAGCCAGCCTACCATGATCATAAGGCAGCAGTGAAGTGGCATTCCCATTATGGCCACCACACCAGGGATATGATCCAATGGGCAACTCAGAAAAATAAAAAGCCCTTGGAATAGGAGGTCTCATCACAAATCAGCCTACCGACCTTTCACTACTTCCTGGTGAATGGAATTTTGATTCATCTAGTTCCCAAGCCAGCACAGTGGCCTCCATCATGACATCACAAAGCACTTTCCTAGGCATATATAAAGGATTATGGTTCCAAGGGTGAAAAATAAACTTTGTGAAGGTTATAGACACCTGTGGGCAACAGAGCTCTGCTGATGGTATTGGAGTCATATTTTTCACAAATCAATAGAAATTATAAACCCTTTTCTTATATATTTATCGTAATTTCAAATGAGATTATGCTCCTAAACCCCTTTTTTGAACCTCTTATACATGAAATTTTTTTTTATAAATCAGTCATAATGGTTTAAGTGGATAATGACCACATACGCACTTTTATTTATGTTAGCTGTCCTTTTCCCTATTTGCGAATCATTACATAGCATTTCCATATCTATTCATGATTTTATAATATGTCTTGATTTCAGTAATTCGATAATTTTGGATCATGTCATGAATATGTACGACTACTGTCCAATATGTTGCTCCTCCATTTGACGGTCGAGGGCGACCTATCATATTTCAGGGGGGCGCAGGTGACTTCCAACATATGCCTACATACGAGTCAATTCCCTATTTTCATCAGATCCCAGAAATAGCAAGTTTTAACGGTATTTTCCGATATGCACGAGGTTTTGTTCCATTGTCATTTCCTTGTATTATCGTGAAACATTAACAGTGTGCAGGGTTTAGACGAAATGGGAGGGCGAGCAGTAGGTAGTGAATCTCAAGTACTCATAGTTTCCGACACTACATGAGAAATTTTGGAGAGATCAGGGTGGATTACCTACCTTACATGACTACAACAACCCCATGAAACTGTGGCCATTGAATTTTTTCAGAACTTGCAGGAGAACTATTCTATAGTAAGAGGAAGGAAAATAACAGTGACAGATGTAGTAATTGCTGATGTATCCAGTCTACCAGCACCCATTTGGACCCACAAGAAATTGAGACTTCAAGAGGCCATGAACATCTTTCGGGACAAAGGACAAACCCTGACTGTCAAAGGAAAAGGGGTCCAGACGGAAACTCTGGGGGAACCATGGGCAGAACTGGCTAGAGAAGTGAAAAGCTACATTACATGTGATGGAAGAAAGGATGTGGTAAGACCATGCCACCTCAAATTATTAGCAGTACTAAAATAGAAATGAAATGTGAATTTGCCTGCATATTTAAATTTTTTACTACATGATGCTGCTTTGAGCATAAGGAAATCCCGTCATACAAGGATGGTAGTAAGCCACCATTTTTTAATTTGATTAATAGTTAGTTACAGTCTTGCTCAGTAGTAGACTAGTTGGGAAGAATTTTTATTTTCAATAGATGGGGGAACAACCTTACCTACCCCGAAACAAAAAAAAATCACCAGCACAGCAAATAGACCCCTAAAACGCAGACAGTCCTCCATATTAAGAAGAAGCAGGGGAATGTTGGGAAACCTCCAGAGTAGCAGTAGCCAACCCTTAGAATTACCTCGTTCTGGATATGATCAACCCCCACAACTGGAAGGAGGAGAAAATCAGGAAGAGGAAAAAACTAACCGAGCCAGTGAAGAAGAAAGAGAGGAAGCAGAACCTTCCGAAACCTCCAGCGCAAGTCCACCACAGAGTCCATTGCAGGAGGACGAATTGGCCCAAATTTTGGCCAATATGTGTGAGTATATGAAACCTAAGAGTCCGCTTAACCTCAATATTGAGGCAGAGAAATCACAGGAACATTATGTCCATAGCAAGGATACATCTGAGGAAATGCATGACGAGGAGGAGGCAGAAGCAGAAGCCCCTTAGGAAATAACAGATCAAACTAGGGTTTCCTCCCCTGAGGAACCTAATCATGATATTACGAACACTGAAGAAGTGTTCCAAATAGAGAATTTGGAAACAAGCCAGGACAAGGCACAGTCCCTGAAGAACAAAACCCAGCTGAGCAGCCAAGTCCCTCCCAAGAAAAACAAGAAGAAGACAAATGAAATTAAGCGGTTGCGGAAGGAACAACGAAAGCTGCTAAAATTAGTAAAACAACTCAGACAGAAGATAAGGGTTCTAAAAAGGGGGAATATCTCTAAAAGAACCCCAAAAACAAGGGATGCAACCATCCAAATAGAGCCCCATAATACAAAGTCCACGGAGACTCAAAATGAGCCAATATTCATTCAGGATAGCAAGGAACAACATGCAGTTGTTACAGAGGCAGATGCCTAAACTGAAAATGTGCAAATCTGTAATAAAGATGTTCAGACCGAGGCACTGTCTTCTAGTAGTATGGCCAACAAAGAGACACAGACTGTAGGCACTCGACATTGCAATAAGAAAACCCAGGTAGATCTTCAACCCAAAAATGTTTTGATAAAAAAGACCCTAGTATAGAAAAAATCCGAGAGGATCTGGCACAGGCTCAGCGGGCTAGAGAAAAACTCGAAGAAGAAACTGTTCCTAGGAATAAATACCAAGAGTTATAGTAGAAATTGAAGGAAATCAATGCATCAGAGGTAGAAGCCTTCGATAAATATCGAAAGGCAAAAGAAAAAGTTTAAGAGGTAAGGAATAGACTATGAACAATCAGGAATCAAATGGATACTCTCTGTTCTCTATATACAGATGTTCTAGCATGTAGGTCCCTTGCCAAAAATTATGCTTTGTTTTTGTTAGAAAGATATTTGTAGTTAAAAATTAAAGTTGTTAAGGCAGGAAAACCTATAGAATTAGAAACTGTAGATGATTTTATAAATTTTTGCAAACTCTATGGAGTAAAAGTTTAGCGCTTTCTCTGTGAATTTTATTTGCACAATTTTATATTGGTAGAGGAAATGGATACAAATCCTAGTCCTTTTGTGGGTGATGTCCAATATCAAGCATTTATTTCATTTGTTGTTAACCAGTTAAAATGGCTCAAGGCCTATAACACTTTTCAGAGACAAGAAAATGGGTTAGACCTTTGGGTTAGGGGTGAATCGAGACACCCATTACCATTATGGGCTAGGCAGAAAAGCTTAATGACACAAGAGGGTGTGATCCAGACATTGGGACCCATCCCCAAAGCAATCATCCATGATGGGGTAGAATATTTTCTGTCCATCAGAGACTAGGCCATAGTAGCAGCTAAACTTCGATGGAAGATTTCCAATCGGATATTCAAGACAGAGAGCCATTCGATTTTAAAAATTTTGAGTTAGCTGTCAACTGCCCGGTTATCTATAGTAACCTCATCTTGTGGGAAGGCTCATATTGGTTAGGTTGTAGATTTCGAAGCCCTATTATCTGGTATCCTGCAGCAGACTATAAGGCCAAATATGAATTACCTGAAGGGCAGACAGGGCATATTTTTGAAGTTTTAGCTGCAAATCATGGTTTTATACCACTTAATGAAAAACCCTCTCCAGCATATTCTCTAATTGCTTTACATGTAAACTATGGTTTTCATGAGGACATGAAAAAGGGTAAGTAGGGGGGTGTGTTGAGCATTGGAAAAGGTATGAATTTGCCATGTATTTCTTTATCTTTTTTCCTTTAATCATAACTCCTTTATATTCTAGAATGGTAATATATTGAAGAATTATAATAGAATTAAGGAGATTAGTGATTGTTGCAAATTGATTAAATATTGTCTTTTCTTATATGCAAAAAATAGGTGAAGTGGGAAGCCACCATTTGTGGGAAAAAGACAAAGCAGAAATAACTACTGTCCCTTCAACAAAAGACCATATCCATACAAGAAGGTCGAGATTAGAGCACATAGCCAAAGGAAGGAAAGGAACAGTGTGGCATCAGTGCAAAAATACAAAACGATGACTAAATATGGAAGATAGAGCGAATCCCTCAGGATCTCTCAATCTTGAGGGATCGTTTCTCAAAGCTTATCTGTCTTTCTTGTTTCGTCTACTGGCTGTTATAAAAGGACAACGCTTGTAGAAATTGAAATGTAATGGATGGTGTATGATAATTATTCATACTTCCTGTTGTATTTTCACGATTGCTCATCGACTCTCGTTGGTTAGAACAGAGTGCAATTTCTTGTAAACTATGTTACATATGATTAATATATAATCTGGTTGTCGTTCCATTATTTGATACTGGAGTAGTTCGGTAGAGCTTCACTAGCAGCTAAGGGCTTGGCCTTGGTGGATCCACCTGCTATCTATACTATTACTTTCCAATTCCAATCGTGTGATGGTTTTCTTATTTCTCATTTCCTTTAAATCGCATTACTTCACAGTTTCCATGTTGTATAGCTTATTGTTTCAATGTTTTATGAAATTGGTTTGTTGCATCAATTGTGAGTGAATTGCATTGCTATTCCTTTTCAACATAACAAGATTATTTATTCCTTTGTAGCTTGTATTGTTATGCTTTTCAGATATAAAGCTTCGTTGTTTAGAGTTTTTTGTTCATTTCCATTAAATAGTTTGAAGTTCATTTCCATTAAATAGATCTGATGTTCATTTCTGATAAATAGATTTACTGTTTATTCCTTTCCTGTAAGTATTTGGTTTGCTTTGGAATGTTACTGCAGAAAACATGTTTATTCTATTTCCATTAGTAGCATTATTGATTCAACTCAGTTATCATTTCCAATTAGTTGTTTATTTTGGAGTGTAAGATCATCAACTGTAAAGGACATTGGCTATTACTGTCTAACTCCTCAGATTGGAGATATTGTTTATGCTTGATTTCATTTACATCAGTTGACAGAGGAAAGAGTTATAAATACTACATCCTTGACTGATGATTGCTGAGTGAGTGATTGGATTTTAGAGCTTTAAGTTTCATGTCATTGCAATTAGATTTCATTTTCAATCATCTGTTTACTCTTGTATTTGAAACATTGTACTGCAAATTGAAGAGCATTACTCTTAGATTAAATTTCCGCCTCAGACTAAGTACACTCTTGAGATAAAAAGTTGTACCTGGATTGATAATTAATGTAGGATAAATAGGAGTTAAAAAGACACCTTTTATACCTCAACAGAAGGCTTTAACGAATCTATTCCAAAGTAGCAACGACCATAGGAAATTGGCGCTCAAAGATAAACTCAGGGAGATCAAGATGGAAAAGGGTGACACCATTCCAAAATATCTAAAAAAATTTGTCCAATATCAAGATGAACTGGGGAGTGTTGGAATAATTTTTTCTGATGATGATTTGGTGAGCTTGGCTCTCTTAGGACTTCCCAAGAGTTGGCATAATTATCAAGACTCTGTTAATGGAAGGGAAAAATTTCCAGATTGGGAAGGACTGTGGTCGGATTTGGTGTAGGAGGAGTTGATATGGAACACCAGAGATGGATCTTATCTAAGAATGAGGATGAAGAGGATTGTGCTTTGGCTGTCAAGGTGAGGAAGGGGAAGGGGAAAAAATTCCATTCAAAATCCAAGTCCAAGAATGGCAAGAAGCAGGACATGTCCAAGGTGAAGTGTTTTCATTATCACGAGCATAGGATTTTTGCTATTAACTATCCACAAAATAAGAAGAACAATAAGGATGGAGAATTGGTAGCTAGTGAGGCCCTTGCCTTGAAATTTGAGCTTGACTTCTCATTGATCACATGCATGGTGTCTAGTGCATTGGGATCTGTGTGGTATTTGGATAGTGGCACTTCTTTTCACATGATGGGAGATAAGGAAATTTCCAGTGACTTAGAGGAGAAATATCTCCAGATGCATATTGAAATGGGTGACGAAGGATGGTACAGTGCTATCGGAATTGGTACCATTACCTTTCAGAGAGATTCAGGTAAACCATTTCAATTCAAATATGTGATGCATGTACCATGTTTGAAGAAAAATTTGGTTTCAGTCGCAATGTTGGAGGATAGAGGCTATGACGTTATTTTTAGTGATGGAAAATCTTTCCTATGACATAAAACAATGGGTCAAGCCAAGAGGATATGGATTTGAGTTAAGAATCTCTACAATATAGAGGTAGATAGATGCGTAGCAATGATGGGAAAGGAATATCAAGTGGTGAGCCGAGATGAGGGTGAATTATGGCACATGTGATTGGGCCATATTCACCATGGAGCCTTCAAAGTCATGCAGCAGTTTCTACTAGTCTTCCCAGGGGTACACTTCTGCAGTCGGACACATGAAAGGGATGTACTACGAGAAAATATGTAAATTCCACCTTTCATGAGAATGAAAATCAAGCTTCTAGGATCCTTGAGAGAGTTCACATAGACGTGTGTGGTCCTTTCTCAGTTGCTTCAACATAAAAGCATAAGTACTATTTAATATTTGTTGATTACGTTTCTTGTAAGTGTTGGATCTTCTTCATGCATAAGAAAGAGAAAACATTCTCAATGTTCTGTGAGTTTAAGGCAATGGTGGAGAAAGAGTCAGGGAAGCAAGTGAAGGCTCTTAGGAGCGATAATGGTGGAGAATACATCTCTAATAAATTCAATAACTTACACAGCAAAGAAGGAATTCAAAGAGAACTCATAGTGCCTCATAACCCACAGCAGAATGGGATCGCGGTGAGGAAGAACAAAACTATTATGGGTGCAGCATGAACAATGTTTTATGATCAAGGCCTATTGATGCAACTGTGGGTGGAAGCATGCAATACAATGGTACATATGAAAAACTGTTGTCCTCATAGAGTACTTAGCATGAGTACACCTGAAGAGGTTTTCACTGGTAAGAAACATGATGTTTCACACTTTAAGATTTTTGGCTCATATGTTTATGTGCATGTGACCAAGGATGCTAGGAAGAAGCTAGAACCAATAGCTGAGGGTGGGATTTTTTTGGGGTACACTGAAACACCCCATAATTATCATGTGTATTTTCCAAACAGCATAATGATTCTTGTGCGACAGGATATGAAATTTGATGAGGAGAAATCCATACAGTTGTCCCTTGAAAGGGAGCTAGACTTACATGCAGAGGAGGAACTGCTGGTTACCAAGGATGAGTCTCAAGATGTGGATTAGAAAAATGAGAAGGTTCATGGATTGGAGGAAAAAACTCATGTAGATCCATTCATCAGAAATGGTAGAATGCGCACCACGGAAGCTGATAGGCTGAGACTTGATGTTGCACAGAATGTAGGAGGCCCTACTTCATAGCGTAGACAAAGACAGTCTCTTGGCCTATTTACTGGATACATGGCTCTTATGAGAAAATTTATTGTGACTGAACCATCTTCCTTTTAGAAAGCAGTGCAGTAGCCTACTTCGGTTGATGCAATGATGGAGGAGTATGACTCCATTGTCAAGAACAGTGCACGAGAGATAGTCTCAAGACCGGTCGACAAATCGATGGTTGGATTGAGATGGATATGCAAGGTAAAGCAAGCTGCTGATGGGAGTGTGGAGAAATACAAGGCTATATTTGTGGCCCAAGGATTCTCACAGATCTAGGAGATATATTATGATGAGACTTTTGCACCTGTTGCAAGGTACTCTTCCATAAGACCCATCCTTGCACTCTCAATGCAGATGGGCTGGCACATTCATCAGATGGATGTGAAAATTGTGTTTCTCAATGGGATAATTGAGAAATAGGTGTACATAGAGAATCCTAAAGGTTTCAAGATCTTCAACAGTGAATCGCATGCGTGCAGACTCAAAATAGCATTGTATGGGCTGAAACAAGCACCCCGTGCTTGGTACACTTGGATCGAGAATTATTTCACCGTACTAGGCTTCACCAAAAGTGAAGCAGATCCAAACCTGTACAATATTGTGGTTGGGGGTGAGCTATTGATCATTTTTCTTTATGTTGATGATCTAATTTTGACTGGTGATGAGCATCTGATACACTCATGCAAGGAGGATCTTGCAAGGGAGTTTAAAATCAAGGACATGGGACTCCTTCATTATTTCCTTGGATTGGAAATATGGTAGCCGGATGGTGAAATTTTTGTGTCTCAAGAAAATTATGCAAAGGATATACTGGGTATGTTTAACATGGAGAGCTGCAAACCAATGGATACTCCTATTTCAGGAAATTGGAGGAAAGATGATGCTACTTCTGGAGAGGTAGTGGATGCTACTGCCTATTGATAGTTAGTGGGTTCGCTAATGTATCTAGTGAGCATGAGACCGAACATTTGCTACACAGTTAAACATCTGAGTTAAGCTATGGTTAAGCCTACCAAGATATTTTGGAAGGTAGGGAAGAATGTCCTGAGATACCTAAGGGGCACATCAATGGTCGATGGTACAGACAGATGGATGGAGTGAATTTGCATGGCTTCACAGATGCATATTGGGTTGGAAGTCCATCAGATGGAAAGAGAACATCAGGGGAGATATTTAGCATTGGATCAAAAGCAGTTTCCTGGTACAGCAGGAAGCAATGATCCATGGCACTTAGTTCAACCGAAGCAAAATACATGGCAGCAAGTCAAGCTGCATGTGAGGCTATTTGGATGAGAAAGATCTTGGTTGGTTTGTTTGGTTCTCATATGGATCCCACAGTGATTCATTTTGATAATTAGAGTTGCATTAAACTCTCGATTAATCCTGTGTTTCATGATAGGTCCAAGCATATAGATATTCGGTACCATCATCTTAGAGATTATGTGTAGAGAAGGATCCTGTTGCTATAGTAAATTCCCATGGAAGATCAGGATGTAGATATTCTGACGAAGGCGCTCACCAAGAGAAAATTCGAATACCATAGAGACAGGATTGGGGTGAAGGATAACCCCTTTCTTGTTGAGAGGGAGTGTTGAGATTCAGCAAGAATATTCAGCACCCACTCCTACTGCATTAAGCATCTGATTGCATTCAACACCTGGTTTTATTAAGCACCTAGACTAGGGTGGCGCCCACAGTGCTATTTTTGGGTGCATGTATATTTTTGTTATCCCTTAATTAAGATGGACATTAAACTGTAATATATTCTAAATGTGGACTTAAATGAGTTAACTGTGTTGGGAAAAAATACTGAGAGGGGGGGGGGGGGGGGTGAATCAGTATTTAAAGCTTAACAATATTTCTTTCTTTTCTCTTAAAACCATATGTTACAGTACTGCATCCAACATGTATGTCCAGATATCTTATTATGTATTTATTAAGCATGAACAGAAATAACAGAACAAACCATCAAACATGAACTACACATATGGACACCAGGATTTAAGGTGGAAACCCAATTAGGGATAAAACCACCGCTGCTGCAATCTCAGTATTCAATATTTTATTATAGAGAAAACTTATTACAATATATGCTGGTGCAGACTTATACCAGCACACAGACACCCACCTGCGGAAGGCTATAACCTTCTCTCATTTACCAGCCTCTCCTGGAAGGGAGCTTCAACCCCCTAAATATAACACAAGTTTCTACTGGCAGAAAATTTCTACTTCCAAACTGAAGGCTTCAACCCTCAGACTCACTGCAGACCATTGTACCCTAAACATCAGAAGTGATCCAGACTTCAGAGAATATATGCATTCATCATCCCGTGTATCCTTCTGTGTATATTAATCTTCAGAAATTCCAACCGGATCCATATGTGTTCTTCAGCAGACATGCGCTAGCTCTTAATCGCTTCTTCTGTTGAATAATCTCAAGACTCATCACCTTTAGATCAATATCTCGATGGGCGCATCATGGACTCAGAATCATCAATTAAGCACATCGTCTGTCCATACAGATATTCCTTAGAGGAAATCCTTCTTCGTCAACTCTCTCACTCCCTCGCAAATCGAATAATGATCTTTTTCCTTTATATAGTTCTCGCCTTTATCAAAACCATGAGTCAAAAACCATTTCAACCGCTAATGGTATTCCTTTGACAATATTTCCAATAGTTTGGCCCTCGGGGTTTTTATTTCTTTATTAATTTATTTATCAATTGATAAACAAATATTGCATAGTCATCATTACGTCACTGCGGGGGTTCTTGCGGTACGGATGAAAATTTTTGGCTGGTTCCCCCGCACTTAATCTCCACCGTCGATTTCCGGTCAACTCTTGATTACTAGTTCAACTGCGGAGGCACCCCTTCTGGTTTTTTAAATATTTACACTGCCCCCGTAATATTACTTTTAATCAAATTTCAATGAATTTTTTTTTAACCCGGACTTCAATCCTTGACCCCGGGCCCACATCGTAGTTGGCCATTTGCGATGTGCGATATGCAATGGCGCGATCAAACAAAAGTGCGCAAAGTTAACATTTGCGATTTGCGATGGGATCGCATCGCAAATTGGCGATCAAACATAGGGTGGAACACTTTGTAATATGCGATGGTGCGATCGTGCGATGGCGCGATGATCGCATATCGCAATTATCCACATCAACAAGACATTTAAACACAAAAAACTTGCGATCTTGCGATTTTTGCTAAAGTGGTGGGGACCACTTGTCCTCCCTTTTCAGAAATTTAAAGTCTTTGGTCGTTTTATTCAATTTTCTTCTGCAAAAAGACTTCGCCCATAACAAAAATTAATTCTCCTCTGCAATATTTAGCTGTGGCCCATCAACAATATGTTCTCTTTCTATTTTTCCAAGTCTTTACCTTTGTTCTCTGCAATTCTATTGTTGTTCTTCATTGCCCATGCCTTTGCCAATTCCTTTGCCACATCCTTTGCCATCAATGACAATATTCCAACAATCTCCCCCTTTGGCATTGATGGAAATACTCTTCCTCTGATGACCTTATAGTCGCCCTTTGTTGCTTTTCCTCCCCCTTTGACATCAATGGCAAAGAGTTTGATCAAGAACCGTTGAACCGACAGTGCCATGCTCCCCCTGAGATCATGTTGCATCTTCAAACATAATATGACCAACAATTCATCCTTTTCATATGACCAATGCTCCCCCTGAGCCTGTGCATTTAGAGATGCCTGACAGCACTTCACAACCAATGTATTCTTCTGTAATTAAGTAGAGCTGATCCTCTGCATGGCAGAGACTACTCCCAGTTTCTGTCTGAGATATTCGAATGCTTCCCTGGGTAGAGGTTTGGTAAATATATCAGCAACTTGTTCTTTGGAGGAAACATATTCTAATTTCACCTTTTGCTCAAGCACTTGTTCTCGTAAGAAGTGATATTTTATGGGAATGTGCTTGGTCTTGGAATGCATAACAGGATTCTTTGAGATACTGATGGCACTTGTATTATCACACATAATGGAGATAGGGGGTGAACATTTGATTTGAAAATCTTGTAGGGTTTGCATCATCCAAAGAAGTTGAGTGCAACATGATGCTGCAGCCACATATTCTGCTTCTGCTGTAGATAAGGCAATAGAGCTTTGCTTCTTGTTGAACCAAGATACAAACCGGGGCCCCATAAAGAATGCACCACCACTAGTGCTTTTTCGATCATCAACACTTCCAACCCAATCTGTATCAGTGTATGCATGAAGAGTAAGATCAACATTCTTTGGATACCATAGTCCAAAGTCTTGATTTCCCTGTAGATATTTGAATATTCTTTTCATAGCCTGAAGATGAGACTCTTTTGGATTGGCTTGAAATCGTCCAACAATCCCAACTGCATGCATGATGTCTGGTCTTGTCCCAGTGAGATAAAGTAGACTTCCTATCATAGATCTGTATTCTGGTTGATTTACGGTGGGGGAATCATCATTAGAACTGAGATTGCATCCAGTTATCATTGGTGTACTTACAGGTTTGCAATCTTCCATGCCATACTTCTTCAGGATTTGCTTGAGGTACTTTGCTTGTGATAAGAATATACCATATGTTGCTTGTTGCACTTGCAAGCCAAGAAAGAATGTTAGTTCCCCAAGTAAAGACATTTCAAATTCTTGCTGCATATTAGAAGCAAATTTCTGACTCATAGACTCTTTATTACTTCCAAAAATGATATCATCAACATATACAACTACAATCAAAAGTTTTTCATTTTCAGTTTTTGTGTACAAGTTGCTATCAGCAGACCCCTTTGAAAATCCTTGTTGATGAAGATATTTGTCAAGACGATAGTACCATGCTCTTGGAGCTTGTTTGAGACCATATAGAGCCTTTTTAAGTCTACAAACAAGTTTTTCATCATTTCCCAAAATGAATCCTTCTGGTTGTTCTATATAAACTTCTTCTTCTAGATCACCATTGAGAAAAGCATATTTAACATCCATTTGATAAACTTTGATTTGTTGGAAGCTTGAAAACACAAGAAACATTCTTATGGCTTCAAGTCTGGATACAGGAGCAAAGGTTTCTTCAAAGTCTATACCTTCTTTTTGAGCATACCCTTTGCACACAAGTCTAGCTTTCTTTCTTATAACATCCCCATTCTCATTTAACTTGTTTTTGAATATCCATTTAGTTCCAATGACATTTTTGCCATGAGGCCTTGGTACTAACTCCCAAGTGTGATTCTTTTCAATTTTATCAAGCTCTTCATTCATGGCTTGAATCCAACATTCATCTTTGCTAGCTTGAATGACACTGTGAGGTTCAACAGTGGACAAAAATGCCAGATTGCTAGAAGATCCCACAAGAGTCCTTCTTTTTTGTACACCTAATTCCTTTTCGCCCAAAATTTGAGATTCTGGATGATTCTTTTGAACATATCTAGATGGAGCCTTTTCAGACAAATCCTCTTCAGGTTCTTCACTAGGTGCACTGTTTGTATCATTACTGTTTGATGTAGAAGGATATGTGTCCTCATCATCTTCATCTGTTGTTTTCTTTTCTTCTTTTGGGGCTGTAGGAGACTCATCAATAAAAACATCAATACATTCAACAATCTTTAGAAGTCTTTTATTGTAACATTTATAGGCCTTACTCCTAGAGGAGTAACCAAGAAATATTCCCTCATCTGCTCTAGGTTCAAACTTGCCAAGTTTTTCATCATTATTCTTGATAAAGCATTTGCTCCCAAAAATTCTAAAATGCTTTATAGTGGGAGGATTACCATACCAGAGTTCATATGGAGTTTTATCACTATTTACATGAACATGTGCTTTGTTGAGAATGTTTGTTGTTGTATGTGCTGCTTCTCCCCAAAATGTGTCAGGTGTTCCAGAATCATCAAGCATAGCTCTAGCCATTTGTTGAATTGTTCTGTTCATTCTCTCTGCAACACCATTCTGTTGTGGAGTGCCAGCTACAGAGAACTGTCTTTTTATGCCGTGTTGTTCATAGAATTCAAGAAATTATTTGGATGTATATTCTCCTCCTCGATCAGATCTAAGACACTTGATTTTTAATTCTAATTCATTCTCCACTAGTGCTTTGAAAATCTAAAATTTCTCAAATGCTTCATCTTTGTGTTTAAGCGGCCCAATCCAACACATTCTAGAGAAATCATCAATGAATAAGATATAGTATTCTTCACCACGGGGTGAATTTTTCTTCATATGTCCACATATGTCCGTATGAATGAGTTCAAGAGGCTTACTTGATGATCCTTCCTTGGCATTAAATTGTACCCTGGTTTTCTTACCGAATTGGCAAGATTTGCATATGATATTTTCAGGTAGAGTAATATTGGGAAGGTCACGAACAGCTTTAAGTCTACTTGATTTGTTGATTTGAGAGAAGCTCAGATGCCCCAACCTTATATGCCATAGCCAATTTTATGAAGATTTACTTAAATAACATTGTTCTTTGGGGTTCTTCAATATATACAGGTTGTTTGGAGTTCTTTTTCCTTTTATAATTTCTTTACCTGTATCAAGATCACGTACCACACATTCTTTTGAACTAAAGACAACTTCAGTTCCTTGATCACACATTTGACTTACACTTAACAAGTTATTCTTTAATCCATCCACATACATGACTTCATTGGCTTTCACCTTTTATTTTAGAAAAACAGACCCTTTTCCCTTAATGACCGCAGGAGTATCATTTCCAAATGTAACATTTTTTTCTTTTTCTAGAGCACTATATGCAAGAAGTTTGTCTTTATCACCTGTCATGTGTCTTGAGCATCCACTATCAATGTACCATTAGTTTTCTTCATCTTCTGCAAATAACGCTATGCCACAATTTTCAACCTGTAACTCCTTCTTTTTCCATACTTTGGAGCTTGAAGGAACATATTCTTTTGGCTGAACTTTTCTCCTGCATTTAGATTCTTCATGGCCAAAGTTATTGCAATAAGTGCATTCAACTTCATTTTGAAGAGGATAAAAGTTGTTATAAGTATTCTTATTTTCTTTAATATCAATCTTTTTCTTTCTTGCTTCTCTTGTCATAATAGTTTTATATGCTACACATTGAATAGCTTTATGACCATAATTGTGACATGAGAAACATTGTCCATTGAAGAAGAAATTTCTGCGATCATAATATCTTCTATATGAATTTATCTGTTGATTGGCGTTTCTTTGAAAGACATTCCTGTTAGTGTTCCTTGAATTGAAATGATCATGCTTTACCTGTAAATATTCTTTATTCCCTTGCTGAGTGGCAGCATGTTGTAAACCAGCTGTAACTGCTTTTAGATAATTTGGTGCTGAAGCCTGAGAAGATTCTCCAGTATATCCAAGACCTGTCTTTATAAGAGGAGAACGTTGTACCTTGATAATCTCATCTAAGGTTTCAGACCCTTTAGCAAATCTAAGATTCAGAGACTTTACTTTCTCAAGTTCTTTTCTTAGATCTACTACTTCACATTCTAATTTCTCATTGTGTTTCTCTTTATCTTCAAGCTGATTTTTCAGAGTTTTTATGATTATTTTGCTCTCTTCTAAGCAAATTTTGAGTTTATTGTTTTCATTAAGAAAATCACTGTCTTCTAGAGCATCCAAAAAAATATCCTTTTCTTCTCTAGATTCTTTTTCGAATGCCATGAGAAGTCTAAGATCTTGTTCACATTCTTCCTCACTATCAGATAACCCATCACTATCTTCATGAGTATAGTAACTCTTTCTAGTGCTAAAACGATTCTTATTCCTTTTTGCTACTTCCTTTCCCTTTTTATGTGTTTCCTTATAAGGACACTTAGTAGCATAATGACCAACTCTTCCACAATCAAAACATTTGAAAGGAAGCTTACCTTTGAACCGTCCTGTGCCAAGTTGAAGTTTCCTTACAAAGTTTATCTCATCTTCTTCTGAGATATATCCTGATCCTTCTGGTTTTTGTACTTCCTTCCCTTTTGTAGAGGTTATAAAGACTGCTTCTTTGAATTTTGATGATCCTCCTCTTCTCATTTCATATGCAGTTAGTATGCCATGAAGTTGCACCACAATAAGATTTTGAAGATCTTGTTTTTCTTCAAGAGCAGAGACCTTTGACTCAATTTTTTTTGTTAGTGATCTTAAGACTTTATCAACCAAGGTAGATTCGGTTATTGATTCTCCCAGATTTCTCATACAATTTACAATATCATCAAGACGTAAAAATAAATTGGCAATGCTCTCCTCATTATCCATTTTTAGATTCTCATATTGAATTCTGAGAGTTTGGAGTTTAGCACTTTTTACCTTTGCATCACCTTCATAACTTATAATGATTTTGTCCCATATTGTTTTGGCTATATTCAGCTGCATGACTTTGACAAATTCTGATTCAGTTAGACTTCCAAATAGAGCATTGATTGCCTTTGCATTTGTTTCATAATTCTTTCTTTCCGTTGGATCTGTTGGTACTGCAGCTGGATATTGATATCCTTGTTCAACAATTTCCCATACCTCTGCTCCCAGAGACTGAAGATAGGATCTCATCGTTGTTTTCCAGAAGATTAAATTGTTTCCATTAAAGAGCGGAGGCCTGATAGATGCTATTCCATCTTGATTGCTCATCTTGCTTGATCTTCCTTCTAGCGACTAAGCTTTTTCAGAAGGACCCGCTCGGATACCAATTGTTGGGAAAACATACTGAGAGGGGGGGGGGGTGAATCAGTATTTAAAGCTGAACAATTTTTCTTTCTTTTCTCTTAAAACCATATGTTACAGTACTGCATCCAACATGTATGTCCAGATATCTTATTATGTCTTTATTAAGCATGAACAGAAATAACAGAACAAACCATCAAACATGAAATACACATATGGACACCAGGATTTAAGGTGGAAACCCAATTCAGGAGAAAACCACCACTGCTACAATCTTAGTCTTCAATATTTTATTATAGAGAAAACTTCTTACAATATATGCTGGTGCAGAATTATACCAGCACGCAGGCACCCACCTGCGGAAGGCTATAACCTTCTCTCGTTTACTAGCCTCTCCTGGAAGGGAGCTTCAACCCCCTGAATATAACACAAGTTTCTACTGGCAGAAAATTTCTACTTCCAAACTGAAGGCTTCAACCCTCAGACTCACTGCAGACCACTGTACCCTAAACATCAGAAGTGATCCAGACTTTAGAGAATATATGCATTCATCATCCCGTGTATCCTTCTGTGTATATTAATCTTCAGAAATTCCAATCGGATCCATATGTGTTCTTCAGCATACATGCGCTAGCTCTTCATCGTTTCTTCTGTTGAATAATATCAAGACTCATCACCTTTAGATCAATATCTCGATGGGCGCATCATGGACTCAGAATCATCAATTAAGCACGTCGTCTGTCCATACAGATATTCCTTAAAGGAAATCCTTCTTCTTCAACTCTCTCACTCCCTCGCAAATTGAATAATGATCTTTTTCCTTTATATAGTTCTCGCCTTTATTAAAACCATGAGTCAAAAACCATTTCAACCGCTAATGGTATTCCTTTGAAAATATTTCCAATAGTTTGGCCCTCGGGGTTTTTATTTCTTTATTAATTTATTTATCAATTGATAAACAAATATTGCATAGTCATCATTACGTCACTGCGGGGGTTCTTGCGGTACGGATGAAAATTTTTGGCTGGTGCCCCCGCACTTAATCTCCACCTTCAATTTCCGGTCAACGCTTGATTACTTGTTTAACTGCGGAGGCACCCCTTCTGGTTTTTTAAATATTTACACTGCCCCCGTAATATTACTTTTAATCAAATTTCAATGAATTTTTTTTTAACCCAAACTTCAATCCTTGACCCCGGGCGCACATCGCAGTCGGCCATTTGCAATGTGCGATATGCAATGGCGTGATCAAACAAAAGTGCGCAAAGTTAACATTTGCGATTTGCGATGGGATCGCATCGCAAATTGGCGATCAAACATAGGGCGGAACACTTTGTAATATGCGATGGTGCGATTGTGCGATGGCGCGATGATCACATATCACAATTATCCACATCAACAAGACATTTAAACACAAAAACTTGCGATCTTGCGATTTGCGCTAAAGTGGTGGGGACCACTTGTCCTCCCTTTTCAGAAATTTAAAGTATTTGGTTGTTTTATTCAATTTTCTTCTGCAAAAAGACTTCGCCCATAACAAAAATTAATTCTCCTCTACAATATTTAGCTGCAGCCCATCAACAATCTGTTCTCTGTCTATTTTTCCAAGTCTTTACCTTTGTTCTCTGCAATTTTTCTATTCTTCTTCATTGCCCATGCCTTTGCCAATTCCTTTGCCACATCCTTTGCCATCAATGACAATATTCCAACAAACTGAAAGTGATAAATTCAGTTAGCTAGTGGATTTTGAGTTACAGGTTGTTGGTGAGGCATGCAGAGTAATTCTAGTTGTAACAAATTTCGAAGTGTAGCGGTGCATGATTTGGTGCAAGTTGTAAATCAGTTTAACTAAGTTAAGTGAGTTAAACTCAGTTTATGCTAGTTGTAACTGAATATACACTAATGAGAGATTCAGTGAATTAAATATTAATTAATTCACAATCACTGATATCACATGCAACTGAGGATTTACTATCATTAATTGCATGCATGTCAGATCTAGTGGAGACCCATTTGAGTTCTAGGTGAAAGGGAATTTGACTATCAGTTGTAGGATTATTGACTTGCACACATGTAGGCAAACACCCATTGGAATTCCCATGATAATTGCATAGTCAAGGCACTCAATAATTCCTATATTTTAGGGTTCTTTACCATCAGGGATTGCGCAAGAAACACATGCTATCTGGAGGCTGAGAATTGGCTATGTGTTGGTCAGTTTTGCATATGATAGTGTGAGGAAATAAGCTGAGTACTGGAGGGCTCTTGTGAGAAGAGTTTTGTATGTAATTGTCTCATTATCCATGCTTAATATACAATAGAAGATAGTGGGGTTTCTAGCTGTAATCTTTCCCCAGGAAATTATCTGTGTTGTGTGTGATTGATATTTATTCATGTTCATGTGATTAGCGATTGTGTTTTTAATTCCGCAAAATATTTGTAGAAGCGATTCAGTATTTAACTTTAGTACATTTTTAGATTGGGTGAATCCAAGATATACATGCATGTTGTATAATTTCTACAAGTGCTTCTTCATACATATGGCACAAAATATTAGAAGTGGTTCTTCATCCTTCTTATGTTCTTCCTTCCAATCATCCAATGTTGAAATCAAATATTTAATAATGTTATTTTTATGTTCAAGAAAATATTAAATTCTGCACTTGTGAGTTATTCATTGTATGATTTTTATATCTCTATGACAACATCAAAACTCCTCATTGAATGATTCCTTGAAATACCATTTTCCTGTCCTCAACAAGCCAACTAGTATATTATGTCATCACATAGATGAGTAGATAAGGGGGGGTTCTTACAACATCCAATAAATTTAAAAACTTTTAAAAATGTGCAAGAAAGAAATACAAACTTGCATGAAAAACTAGGTGATAAAAAAAACCAAATGCAACAGGTCACAAAGGTCAATCCCCTAAGTGCATCCCCAACAATGGCGCCAAAATTTTGGGTGTAATATATGGCATATTAATGGACCAACATTTAATTTTCAATTCGGTATTTCATGAAATTCATGGTGTAGCACTAGAAATGCTAGAGAAGGACTAGTTAATGCAATGACACCACACACCACACTGGAAACTAGACTCTCACTAAGAAAACAACAATAAAATAATTTGTTGGAAAAATACTTCAAAAATAAATAAAATCAAAATTCATGCCACTCAATAAATAAATTGCAAAACTCAAAATATTTGAAAAGAAGATATATTCATGTACCGCGATTCTTGTACTAGGAAAATAGAGTATGTTCATTTTTGTGTTATGACAATTTTGTTCCTATACCAGAATGACCATGTTCCTGTACTGGAATGGTTATGTCCCTGCACTAGGAAAATAGACCAAATCCATTTATATATTATAATAAATATGTTCCTGTACTAGACTAACTATGTTCCTGTACTGGAACAAACTTTGTTCCTGTACAATAACACTATGTTCCTATATTGGAACACTTTTTTTCTGTACTAGAACGTGTTTTTCCTGTACTGGAACACTTTTTTCTTGTACTGGAATGCTCAATTCCTATACTTAGAATGTTTTATTCTTGTACCAGGACATATTCACATTTAATAATCCTTCATTCATGAATTTATTTTCTATAAATAGTAAAAGAGAAATTCACAAAAGTAGGAAAGAAAGCTTCAAATTGAACATTAATGGGAAGAACCCCAAATCAAATGCCAAAAAGGGAAAACTACAAAGATTCAAGGAAATTATCACAATTGCAGAAATTTCAAACTCTTGTGTTGTAATAAAAGATCGCTAAAATATCAAACTCAAAACCTTTATGAATCTCTTTCAAAGTGTGATATACATATACTATGCATAGGAATGACTTTAATCTAATCATATGAAGTTTTTAAATTCAGAAAATACCATTAACGATTCTTGTACTTAATAATGTTTGATTCACAGTCATTTAAAGGATATATTTACATCTTAAGTTTATACACAGAGAAACCATCACACAGTTACAACTCGTATTTCAACCAGGGTATGCTTCACCACAAAAGGAAATAAGATTTCAAACAAAACTTAAATAATTAAAACCTGCAACCCTGAATAACTTCTAGAAATTATTCAAGAAAACCTCTCACAAAATAAGAGACATATTTCGATGCTTCAAGAAAGAATAAAAATATTGGAACTGAAATGAAAAAAACCCACTTAATGTACACAAAGACTCCTCAGATCGGAGATCACGTGTAAAGAAAAATCACCCACAAGAGTTTCACGATAATATGGGGAGAATGAGATGGTTTTGCTGGGCCCTAGCCAACTAGCCAGCTTGTTTCCCTTTAAGTAAAAGTCTTAACTTCTGCGAGAAAAAATAACAATACAGAAAATAGACATAAGAGACACATGAACCTGGCATTAAATTAAAATCTCAGTAATTTACAACATCTGCAACAGTCCAGACTCCAATTAATCAGAGGGAAGGGGTTAGAATTCCCAACACTCAGCTCAACAGCATTAAGGTACTAAGAAATGGCCTGCTCCCCTTGGCTTAGAGCCATAGCTTCGTTTTTATACATTTTATGGTACAAATTTGGCTTTAGGCTAGCCAATCCGTTACAAAACAAGATGAGAAATTGAATCCTGTCTGTTTTCCATCAATAGGAGACTATTAAAACCATTTTTCCATCAAGAAAATGCAGATATAATATGAATTTTCCATTTTTTGGCAAATCTGGGCAAGATCATAGAATTATGGAAAAACAGTCTTTTTTTATAAAATTGCTTCAATGACCTGCGAGTAAATTTTATACTAATTAAAATCTTGGGAAATAGTTTGGGTTATAAATAATTTTTTATACTGGTAAAAAACCAAATTTCTCTTATTTTTTAGATTCAGTTCCAATTGCATGCAACTCGAGGTCAAACTTGGCAGTTTGAAAACTGTGTGAATTTTTAGCAAATTTGTTGATTTGATTCTAAAGACTCACACATGCGACCTGGGTTCAATATAACTCATGGGAAAGTGTTAGAACATCATTTTTGATAGCAATTATCTTTTTTTTTCCCCGAAAGTGTGCCGAGATGTCAAAGCCCCAAATCGGTGCAGGAATGCAAGTATAGGAGTGTTAGTGCATAAACAGAACTTGGTGCAATTAATTTTTGATGCATGTGTATCATTTATCATGATTTCATACGTATTCCTGAAACAACACAAGCACCATCCTTAACAATCATTTTGATGCAAATCTTATCGAAATAAGGAAATATGTTAAATAATGAAAAATTACCTGATTATGCTCCAAGTTTAAGATACTAGCCGAGAAATTGTCCAAAATGATAGTAATAATAATGAAAATAATGAGTAAGCATAAGGTGAGAATGTGAATTAAACATGAAAATTTTTGGGCCTAATAGTTGTGTACAGTCTATAGTTCACCCTGGTGGGCTAATTCTCGAGAGCCCTAAAGCCCATAAATATTTTGAAATGGAATTTAAAGAAAAATTACGGGCCCCAAGGCATCAGAGATCCATCTAAACATCATTATATAATATGATATTAATAATTAGGAAGCTCTTTGGTTGTTTTACCATATTTGGCAATGTGTCACAGTTATAGATGAGTTGACAACTACAAGGCATAGTATACATAGGATGTATGAGTCAACAACTAAATTAAATGCATATATAGAGAGAGAGTTGGGTGAGCCCATTATATTTATGGTGACTATTGAAACAAGCCTCCTATTGGAAATTGGATAAACTAGTGCTCCCTGTGTTTTTCATGACATGTGCTTAACCGCCTCTCGTGGACCCATTTACTCTGGCGATGTGTCTTTTTACTAACAATTGCGAGTTTTTGTGTAATGGAAATCGTGATTCCAACAATTGGCATCATAACCAAAGGTATCGAGTTTGAATCACATCCTTCTCGTGCTAGGGGGGAGATTTTTCTACATTGGATAAACCAGCACTCCTCATATGTTTCATGACATGTGATTAACCGCCTCTCATGGATCCTTTAACATTGTCGATGTGTCTGTTTACTAACACTTGCAGGTTTTTTTGTAATGGAAATCATGATTCGAAAACCTCCTTTTGTATTACTTTAATTCCACGATAAATTAAATGAGGAAGATGGCTTAGGGACACCATATGAGTGAATTGATGAGCTTCGATGGTGTGTTGCAGCGAAAGCGAGAATGAGAGACATACCAGGAGTACGAGCTTAGCTCTATGATAATTTAAAGTGGAATGGAGGACCATGTTATTTGCGCAGGAAGAATTAAACTTTTTAAGCGTGCAGGGTTGAATGAGATTTATTTCTTAGTATGAGGAGACACTCAGATGCCCACTTTGTGACTTAATTCAACTATGGTGGTTAAGTGAATGAAGTCTATTTTCAGAGCTTAATGTAATTGTAGTGGTATATCACTTTAATGGGACCAAAATATGGAGAGCCATGCAAAATCATGCTATCAAGCACTCACAACAATGAAAATAGAGATTGCAAAGACAACATCAACCTTTGTGTAGTAGAGAAACAAAACCCATGAATTTCCATTGATCAAAATGCGATGCAACATTTTTGTGTGTTGAAGAGTGGATAGATGCAAGTGCCTAAGTGAGGAGCAGGGAGCTAAGGGCCGATATATTGACTATTTTTACAATAGAGAAGAGGGGTCGAGACTAGAGCTTGTCACGCTATGGAAAAGGGAGTGGGAAGTGGAAATTTTTAGCAGAAGGGAAGGACTTGGTGTAGCTATAGATCGGGTTTATATTTTTAATAATTTGTATTGGCCTTTGTTTTTAGTTTCAAAATTGTATGACAAGCATAAAAATAGCTAGAGCATATTGTGGCTTACATTCATAAGAGGTTGGTGCCTCTTAGCAAGTTATGGCTTACTATCTCTAGGGGGTTGGGGCATCCTGTGATTTGGTGCTCACAAAAAACTTGATGTAAATAAGTGGATGCCTAATTTACATCATAATAACAAATGGATTGGTGGTTTTCTCCCTTTGGGTTTCCATGCAAAAGTACATGTGTCAATATGTGTGTGTTGCTCAATTGATGGTATGTGTGCTCATGTGAATGGTTTTCTTTACAACACATATATATTTTAGTCTGTGTGTTATCAAAAATAACTAGAATAAGTCAAAGGAAATATAAGAATTGAGCTTAAATTTTAATAAAATAATTATTATTGATTCACACCCCCTCTCAAAAATTCCTTATTCCTTCAATTGGCATCAAACCTAGGTTCCTTCACGAATGGCTTAACCATTGGAAGGTAGATCTGTAATGAATTATGTCTAGGCAAGAGAGTTTGGATGCTTACTCAAGTAAGATACCAGTCTTTGATGGGACAAACTATGCCTTTTGGAAGGTTAGGATGGAATCATATCTTATGTCCATACGAGTATATGTTTGGAGCTCTTTGTTGGTATATTATGATGTTCCTGATGTCCCTACCACAAATTCAGATAGTAAAAATGTGTATGGAAATAATCCCAAAACCAAGAATTCCATTCTCTTTTACCTTAATCAATTTGAACTTGTAAAATTTATGCATTGTAAGTATGCTAAGGAAGTATGGATCAATATCAATCATAGTCATGAAGGAGATGATAAATTCAAGTTGTCCAAACTTCAAACTTGAGAATTAGGTTTGAAAGCTTCGGAATGAGTAAAGAAGAAAGCATATCAAAATACTTCCTAGAGTTGATGAAGTAACCAATATGATTAGAGGACTTCGTGAAGCCAGCAAAGAAGATATAATTGTTTAAAAAGTATTAAGATCTCTTCCTATGATATTTAATTCAAAAATATATGCTATTTAAGATAAGTTTAATTTGAAAAGTCTCACAATGGACCAGGTGGCTTGGTACTCTCACAACCGATGAGATGAGATTAGGAAAAGAGAATTATAAACCAAAGGAGACAACTTTCAAGGTGTGCAATAAGGATAAGGAGCACAAAGATAATCAAGATTTCTCCAACTATGAATCTGATTAGAATTTGACTCACTTTTCTAGGAAACTAAAGCATGGCTCAGGAAAGTATAAAGGGAATATGCATTCAAATGCTTTGAATATGGAAGAGTTGAAAATTTTCATCCAATTTCCCTTACAAAGAAAAGACAAAAAAGGAAGATGATCAAAATTTTAGAGGCAAAGCTCAAAAATATCAAAAGAAGAGGTTATCTAAAAAAAGGGGTCTCTACTCCAAAGATGATAGCTCGGCACAAGATTCAGATAGTGAAAATTCCTTAGAATATGAGTCAAATAAGTGGTTACAAATGACATTTGAATCTAACTAAAATAAACAAAATATTACAGACTCCAAATAAGAATAAGAATGAAAAGGAGTGGTGGAATTTGAAGGGGAACCCATCATTAATCTTGATGAGTTAAATAAGGCCATAAGAAAGAAAAATCAGATAAAAGAACAGTTGCAGGATGTTGAAGAAGTTATCTATAACTCAAAAAATGAATCATTGTTTCATCAAAAATAAAAACCTAAAGAAGTCTTTAGAAGAAAAAATGTCTTAGCTATTTGACTAGAAGCAAAACAAAAAGCATGTGAAAAACTAGAAGAAGAGAACATACATATAAAGAATGAGATGATAAAATTAAAGGAGATGATCCCAGAGATATACGAAGAAGATATTTTGTCCCAGAAAGTCAAATTAAAAAAATTGAAATGAAAGGAATGAGTTCTAAATGATCTAATTCATGAATGGGAAGAAAATTTTCAAAGTCTCGAGGTAGAAATCATCTCTCTAAGAACATATCTTGAGAGAGTGGATACCCATAAAGGTGTAAATGAAGAGTTTTAAAAAGGGAAAAGAAATATAAATTATATTTTGAACAGTCAAAAGTCTCCATAAAATAATATAAGTTTAGGATATTCTAGACCAAAGGATTCTTGTATGAGAAAGAGGAACTTCAGGTCTGCAGGATTTGAGAAACCTTAGAGCTATGCAAAGGTGATTCAAGAAAGAATCAATGAAGATAAAAAGGTAGTAATAAAGAGAGAAACCTATCACTAGAACAAGAATTCCAACTTCTCAAATGAGTCATACCAATGGATAATGAATCAATCAACAAGACAACAGAGGTACCTTCATGTACAAACTCATGAAGCTTCCAACTTTGGGTATTCTAATTTATTTTATGATAATTGTTATAAATTTAATATATTTGGACATAAATTTGTTGATTTTAGAAGAGTCAAAGTTGAAAGAGATGAAAATTTTAGATACAATAAGTATCAAAATTTTAGATCTCAAAACTCTCCTTTTAGAAACAGAAATCCCTTCTCTCCTCTGATGGATGATGTTGAATGCTTCAAATGTAGTAATTTTGGGCACAAGGTGAGTGAATTCAAAAGTAGGCACTACAAGGAAGAGACCCTCTAGAGGATTTTTTTGAGGAACCTCTTATAAAAAATATCCCAGATATCCGTTTGTTGCGGAGGATACTAGAGAAAGTTGGTGGGTGGAGATTTTTGTGGATGTTTTTTTTCCGGTGCATTTCTCATCCTAAACAGCACTGGTGCATTCCACTAGAGAAAGCATCGGTACGTACTACAAATTGGCACACCAGGACACCGTGCGCTTGGTAAAAACCTGCTTGGTGCATCTAATTACTATAGCACATTGGTTCTCTACACATATTCAGCCACGATGCATCATAAAAACCCACACCAAAACTGAAACATCGCGGTTCGACTGTAAGAAACCATCTGATGCACCTCAAAAACCTGTGCACTAGAACAGGGTTAAATGTTGGAACACCTAATCCTACATGGGTAGGTGTGGAATGCGAAAAGTCACAATGGAGTCCAAGTGACCTTGGAATGTGAAACCAAGAGTCACACCATTGTATTATAAATGTAAATCTTTGTATAATGGAAAATAAGAAAGCCTCACGCTTATCTTTCATTGTGTGTTGTCTCTTGTGTGTGTTATTCTTCCTCATACACCATGTGTGTGCTTCAACATGGTGTTTAACATGGTATCAGAGTGGGCGATTGCTGGCCCTGCTCCAAATTGAGTGAGCCATTTGTGTTTATGGCCTGCATATCTGCAAAAATTCTTGACAATTTTGCAGCATTTAGAGACTTTCTGCAGCAGTGTTTTTGCCGCCATTCAAAAGTGTTTTGAAGAGGAGCAGCTTTCCAGCATTGGTTTTGAAGAGGAGCAGCATTCAAAATCCATGGCAAAATTCAAAAATTTGTTTTGAAGAAGAGCAACAGTGGTTTTGAAGAAAGGCAGCACTGCCCATCTGAAGGTTTTCATTCTCATTTTTTCCTGCAATTTCTATTAATTTCTGCATTGATGAGTTGCTGGAATACACTGTTTAAAGAGGGTTTCTGAAGAAGTTTCTGGCTTTTATTAGAAAAATTTGTGAGTTTTTTACTGGAGAAATTATGCCACATTTCCTGAGAAAGATTTCTGGGTTTTACTGTTGAAATAATCTGGAAAATTCCGCAATTCTGGGTTTCTCTGCTGCTGGAAAAATTCTATTATTGCCCTCATTTCTGCACTTTGTCCATTCTGCTATATATTTGAAAGGAATAAAATTCTGCTGCTGGAAGAAAATGTAGATTCTTTGTTCTTCTCTGTTGTTTTGATTTAAAAAATAAAAATAAAAATTCCTCTGCATTCCAGGCCTTTCGGCCCCCAATACATCCCCAAACCTTGGCTTTACAACACTCTCTCCTTTACGCATCTCTCAACTCGCCATGCCTTACCACTCACAATCCGCTCTCTTCTTAACTCTCAGCATAGCAACCTGGCCTCTCGGCCCTCCCTTATCAGCGCTTCCCCTTACCCTACGCGCCCATCTACAACCCTAGCCACGACTCCCTATTTGCACACCCTTACCATATCTCACATCTCTTCCCTGCATCTATCCTACCATACTCATCGCTCACAGACCATTCCCTTTTCCCACGCTCGAAAGCTCGGCCCTCTCCATTCCTGCGTTCAACAATATGATCACGCTCACGCCATATCTACCCCCCTCACATTATCACAGCCCTACGCTCATACTCACATTACCTCACGGTTTCCTGCTCCCACACAGCGTATCCGCCTACTCCTCTATCCGCCTACGCCCCTCCCTCGAGCTCTCAACCCGCCCCCTCTCTGCGTCAGTTCTCCCCCTCTCCTACACTCTCCCCTGCAACCACCGTCCCCGCCCCCTTTCCAGCTCACCACCACGCCCTTCCCTACGCCGCAGACCTCACACCCCACTGCAACCTTCCCCTCTTCTCTACGCCTATTCGACTCCCTCATTTCAATACGCACTATTCCTTTTCAATTTTTTTAACATTTTATAATACCGCCCTTTCATATGATTAATTCCGCCCCATCCTATTTTTATATCTCCCACTTTTAAAATTCGATTTTAAAATTTTTTCCCCTTCCCATATAATACTACCCCCTCCCCTTTCAATTAATTTCCCTCCCTTTTAAATTTTTAAATTCCCTCCCATTTAAATTCGACCTTTTAAAATTTTTTACATTCCCCTCTCCCATTAATAAACCCCCCCCCATATAATTTCCTTCCCCTCCCATTTCAATAAATATCTCTTTTTGCATTATTAATTAATTCCCCTCCCCATTTTTAATAATTCCCCTTCCCATTTTTTATTTAATAAAACTCCATATAATATCCACCCCCCATTCCTTTTAATTAATCCCATTCCCTTTTATTTTTAAGTATTCCCATTTTTTTAATTAATTTTTTATTAATTAAAAAAAAAAAAATTAGCAGAGAGAGAGAGGAAAGAGCAGATATGAACAGCAGAAAGGAAGAAAAAATGACATATCAGAAAATGAAGTGAACATATAGAGAAATTGCAGATTTGACATTGATAAAAGGTTGATTTTTTGAAGAATTGACATTTGAAGACAATTTTCCATCATTGAAAACCAGTTATTTGAAGAAATTTCATTTGCTTTAAAGGCTTCTTTCATAGTGTTTTCAGCTGCACATATTTTTGTAGAGATTTTGTATTGAACTCCCATTGTGAGTGGAATTTGTTGCTTCTTCATTCATAATCAGTATTTGAGTTGAAAAATTGTTGATTGCCCTCCATCATTTGAGGAGCAGATTTTGTACTTTGAGATTTCCATAGTTGGAAATTCTTTGGAGTCATTTGTATTTGTTGTTGAATCACATTGTAAACGGGTGCATTTTCGGTTGAAGCCGACACCCTTTCATTTTTTGAGCCTAATTTGTTGAAATGGCCAAAATCAATGAGGCATTAATGTTGTTGAATGACCTCATTCATTCAAATGTTGATGATATGATAAAAATGAGCAAGGATGCTCTTTGTAAAATTCAGAGTTGTTTGCTATATGCACATGAAAAGATTGAGTTTTTGCAGTTGGAATCTCAGCTTCAGCAAGACGAACTTCAGCAAAAGAGTCACCATTCTGAACCTGTTTCTGTTCAGAAGATTGAGAAGGACTCCCATCAGCAGCAAGTCAGTAAAGTTCCAGTTGATTCCCATTTAGTTCCTTGTACTAGAGCAGATTTACATGCAGATGCAGCAGTTCAACCTGCACTTCTCAAGCCCATCATCAGACCTTGGGAAGAGCTTGTCCACAACAAGCACAGAACTGGTCTTGGATATGACAAGGATGTCTCCTTTCATATTCCAGACTACACCAAGCCCATCATATTTCAGAGTGCCGGATTCCTGTATGACAGTTCACCTACAGCTGTTCCAGATCTTGTTCCACAACAACAACAGATTGAGAAATGCCAACACTGTGATCGAGTTGGCCATATGAAAGATCACTTTTTTGATCTTCATCCATGCAAGTAGTGTGGTCGGCACACTCATTCTTCAGACAGATGCTTTAGACACAAGCCTCCTGCAAGAACCAAGATTCATCTTGGATGGATCGGTTCTTGGAAATGGGCATCAACAGCCAAGAAGATGTTTACGACACATGTTAGAAATTGTTCATGGATATTGAGTAAACTTGCAGTTGAGTTTTTTCCATCATCTCACCTTGTCCCTAACAGGGGGGAAAATGGTGGTCATGTACAAGCTTCGACGACAGATCAAGCGAGCCTGAGCCACAATCTCTCATTCCATGTTCAGAGTTGTAGCCACAGTTCAAGCAAGCCTGAGCCACAATTCGTCATTCCGGATTCAGAGATGTAGCCAGAGACACGGATGCCTATGAGCATGCCTTCGGTTGGTGTATAACCTAAAACCATCATTTTCGGTTGGTGGATAACCTAAAACCATCATCTTTGGTTGGTGGATAACCTAAAACCATCATTTTCGGTTGGTGGATAACCTAAAACCATCATCTTTGGTTGGTGGACAACCTAAAACCACCCGGGTAGTAGACCTCCCTAAGCTTCTTTTCAGGTCGGAGTCTCCTTTTTTATGAGGACAATTCCTCTAGCGAAACCTTCGGCTTCTTGCCGGTTTTGGAAGAGTTCGGGAGCGCAGCAGTATTGCATTCCAGTGTTGGTGGTCATCCTTAAACCACCTCTTTTTTCCAACATTTCAGAGAGTTGATTTAGCCCAAGTGCTGCCATGTATACTTTGTAGATTTGTATTACAACTCTTTTCTTGGACTCACACATACTCCTTCAGATTAAGGGGGGATGTTGGAACACCTAATCCTCTATGGGTAGGTGTGGAATGAAAAAAGTCACAATGGAGTCCAAGTGACCTTGGAATGTGAACCAAAAGTCACACCATTGTATTATAAATGTACATCTTTGTATAATGGAAAATAAGAAAGCCTCACGCTTATCTTTCATTGTGTGTTGTCTCTTGTTTGTGTGCATTCTTCTTTTCATACACCATGTGTGTGCTTCAACATGGTGTTTAACATTAAATAAAAAAATTGTGGCCAAAAATCCACATTTTTCACTTTTCAGTACTCCAGAGCTCTCAAGCACTAGTTCAAATTTACCTTGTCTGAGGAATCTTGCCATCAGTGCTCCCATTGCATGCACTACTGTTGTCCATTGCCCACCATCTCCATTTTGAATTTTTCAAAACGGTGGGAAAATTTAGTTTTGAAAATTGTACAAAAAATATGCCTCCTCGACGCTCAAATGTACAGGTATTTTACTTTTTTTTCCATAATTAAACATTTTACCAGATTAGTTTTGTAAAATAGCTTAAAATTCACCTTCTTTAAAAAATAAAAATAAAAATCCTGTGCAGTGCGCTCGAGCCGTTCGGCTCACACTGGTTCGCGGTGTTTCCTGTAAATTTATAGGTTTCACCATGATTGGTGCTAAAGGTATCCGCACTGGTTCCAGAGTGTTACCGAAATGGCACACCGTGCCTTTTTTAAATTTACAGAAATTACAGTGCGATCGATTACCCATCCACATCATTGACCATCTCCAAGTGCCGTGGGGCGGTGCGTTGACTGAAATATGCACCCCGAGGTGGATGTTTTGGTCAGTGCACCACCCTCCCAAACTTCGACAGAGTCAACAGTGCGGTCATGTAAACAACCACATCGTTGAATATGTAGTGATGTCAGGAGGGCGATGCTCTGCCTAAACTATATGTCTGGGGTGCATAGTTTGTTCGGTGCACCACCCTCCCAATACTGGTACATAGTCAATGGTGTAGTCGGCTATACCACCACACCGTTGACCGTGTAATGATGCCAGGAGGGTGGTCTGCTGACAAAACTATCAGCCCCGGGGCGAGTATTTTGGTCAGTGCACCGCCCTCCCGAATTTATTCATAGTCAACGGTGCGATCAGTTAAATCACTGCATCATTGACCACTAGATGATGTTTTGCGGTGCATTGATAGAATTATCCACCGCGAGCTGGATATTTTAGTCAATGCACCGCTTGAGAAAATACAAGTCATGATGTGCGGTGCTATTAAAATTTCCAAGCACACCATAACCGGTGCGTGATAAAAACAGATGCACTGGTACCAGCGCATGCCTATTTTTTTGGGCGCACCGACTGTGTTTTTTTTTTTAGTTATATATATATAAATTTCTAAATACATGTATCATTTAATAAAAAAAATGTATTTAATATTTCAATATTTCAGTGACGTCAAAGGAGAGAAGAGAGGGAACAACAACAACATATGGCAGACTAGTATAACATGGTTCGCCTGTGGGAGGCACGAGAGAGGGAGAGAGATATGTACCCTCGCCCTATTATAGTAGCCAACCAAGAATACCTAAGGGAGGTAGGCCTTCTCAAGTTATATGAGGAGGCTGCATCCCTGAAGGGCCATGGTGGGTTATTGCGACAGCTTATCTTCAGGTGGAATGCCCACCGACAGGCTTTCCTGGTTGGTCCTAACTACTGGTGCGCACCCACTGAGCAAGACATCTGTTTTATTACTTGTAGGTTTTAACCCTATACAGAAATTAACTACAAACGAATCTTAAAAACAGAAAATAAACAATAGCGAGAGCATAAAACATAAAACAGATATACACAGAGATTCTCCCCCGGATCCCAAATCAGGACGACCAGCTTGATTTTTCATTATATTCCTTTTAGTGCTACAACACATATATATACATGCCAAAGCATACATAAACCCCAATCCATTAACCCTGGATTAGAACATAGTCGTAGTTCCCTTGACCGGATCTACAAAACACCAGGGGCCGAAAACCATCATGCCCCAAAACCATGTGCAAACCCATGCACAAAACCATGGGCAGGTCTGCCCACCAGAAAATGAGGACCAAAATTTTTTTCCGGGGCACTACCCCGGACCTCAACATGGGGGATACCACCCCCCCGTGACCCCCTTGTACGTTGCACTCAGCGCAATGTACAAGGGGGGCTATCACCCTCCCTGTTACCCCCCTGCGCATGATTAGTCGTGGAAAGAATATAACACAAGCCCAACATTACTGACCTATCGAGGAAAGGGCAGGATTTTCCCTCGTTCCTGGAGGTCCCCGTCAGATATGTAATAGGTGTACTCGTAGAGATACATTAGTGTCGATATATTTTCTCCTACATATTTTCAGGTCTCTGGTGGTAAATTACGGATTGCTTCATTTGGTGGAGAGGAGGTGAAGTGCCTCTCACTACTAATTTCGACCATTTCACACCACACCAGTGATGGGAAACGCATTAGTTGCCCACTTTTATTTTATGTCAATTCTTTATTATAGGCACCACGACTTATGAGGTGGTGTGCCATTTTTTTGCAGCAGTTTTGTGCAACTTTAGATAAATGTCATGCTCAGGCACAAGGGAGGCTGAACTTCCCTTTTGCTTCAGTGTTATTTTGTTTATTTTATTAGAGGTTTCCAAAGATGAGGCCTACTTTTTTTTGGCAACCTCGTAGGTCGATGCTACATGTACAGATACAGATGTGGGGACAGATGATGCCCAAGAAGGGTGAGTCAAACGTTTCCACGAGGATATCGCATGATGCACTAGAGTTGATAGCCAGTGTTTATGATCTGCCTTCATTTAGGTCCCCTGTCTGTTTGTTAGTTTGGATTAGTGAGGGTGTGCCAACATCCTCTTCACAAATGGTGAGTTGCCGGATGATAGAGGTAATATTATTGTTTTATTTAAATTTATTCTAACATGTTCTTTAACTTGTTTTTATTAAACTTTTTAATGAAATTGTCTAATTATTGTTGTGTACTTATATATATTTTGCAGACATTGGGTCATTTGATGGCGATGAGATTCCACTTCCACCAAATTATCTAGGTGTAGATCCTGATGATGATCAGGAGATGGTATATTTCGAGGATTAGGTCGGTGCATACAGAACTGGTCCTCATGTTGCATAGGTACTGGCTAGTGTGAGGCATAGGCCTGACACTATATTTAGGATGGAGTTGGGCGACCAACTCTGTGGACTGCTTGTGGAGGAGGGAGTCAGACCAACCACTATAAGAGAGATACAGGCCGATGTGAGGCATTAGTGATAGGTAGAGGCATGCCACATGACATGTTGACCATGATGCGGCATGTCATAGGAGCTACCATATTAGTGGCGCAGTTGAGGAGGGCCCTTCGACATAGGCATGGTCGAGACATAGTATGTCGACAATCGAGTAGTGGTGCAGTTGATCCTGATCAGCATGAGGCACCACCATATCAGCAGGCACGTGATGATCGGTATCTATCTAAGCTTGTCGAGGCTGCACCATTGACTGAGCAGGCCTCGACTAGTACCACTATTGATGATGTACCACGAGCTGATATTTGACATTTATATTACAATTGTATATTTTTGACATTATATATATATATATATATCTATATATATATATATATATATATATATATATATATATATATATATAGTCCATGTATTTTATGTTCATGTTGTAGTTGTACTTAATTTACATGTTGGTGATCATCATGATGTGTATATTGTTAGGTCATGTTAGATATGTTCATTTAATGTGCATCTTGCTGATAGATGTGTATGTGATAGCAGTTATTTGACATGAGATGTATATTTGATGTTTGTGTTGTGATGGTGTTATACAATGCTTGTGTTTTGTTAGATGATCATGATCACAATGATTAGATGATGTTAGGGAATTTGAATGTGTTTCTTAGTCGAATATGATGTTTTTACGATGGTTATCATAATTGTGATGTTTATTTTTAATATTAAATCATGATATTTATTAAATACTATGTCGTGATTCTAATTGAAATTTTAATTTTAATTGTATGTAAAATTATAATTGTATTTGTAATTTTAATTTTAATTGTAATTGTATATATGTAAAATTGTAAAATTGTAATTGTAATTGTAATTGTAATTGTATGTAAAATTATAAAATTGTAATTGTGATCTTAATTTTAATTGTAATGTATGTGAAATTGTAAAATTGTAATTGTAAGTCTAATTCTAATTGTAATGTAATTTTAATTGTAATTGTATGTAAAATATTTGTAAAAATTTAATTGTATTAATGTGAAATGATTGTAATTGTACATATTGTAATTTTAATTTTAATTGTAATTGTATGTGAAATTGTAAAATTGTAATTGTAATTGTATTGTAATTCTAATTCTAATTCTAATTCTAATTTAATTTTAATTTTAATTTTAATTGTATGTAAAATATTTGTAAAATTTTAATTGTATTAATGTAAAATGATTCTAATTGTAATTGTAATTGTGATTGTAAGTAAAATTCTAAAATTGTAATTGTAAATATTGTAATTTTAATTTTAATTGTAATTATATGTGAAATTGTAAAATTGCAATTCTAATTCTAATTCTAATTGTATGTAAAATATTTGTAAAATTCCCTGGATGCGGGTGTTATATAGTCTCAATGGGCTACAGGGGGTGGCCATGTGGCTCACCACGTGGCACGCCCATGTGCCATGGCCTGGGGATACCCGAAGCCTTTATTGCTTGCGTGGGCTGGGCTTTAAATTCCCATGTGCCACCCTTCCTTCAACGTACTCAGTGTCTTGTTTATTTACTCCTTCCTACGCTATGAGGTTCACCATTCCCGCTCCTCCCTCGGCTCTTCAACCTGCTCTGCTTGCCTTCCCTGTACTTGTGTGGCTTCGGCCCCCCTCGGCTCTGGCTAGAAGCCTCTAGGCTCTGTCTTCTGTCTGGTCTCTGTAACAATACTGCACCTTACCCAGGATCGATAAGATTCCACGGTGCCATCGGCAACATTGCAGGCAAGCGGGGGGGAGGGGCTTCCCTGCGCAGCCCCCTCTGCCTCATGCTCTCCACACGGACTTGAATCTTCCTGTCGACTGGGATATGACGGACTTGTCACCCTCCATCCTCGCTTCAGCCTCACCTCCTGCTATGTTTTATGACCCTTTGGCTCCTCCCATGCAGCTCTCTGATTCATATGCTCTGCCCTCCTCCTCCCGTTGCAGTAAGAGGGCTCATAAATCCACCATTGTTGTTGAGCCCGCCTTCCTCTCCCGCAAACTTAATGCCCTCCCCGTGCAACTTGTTTCCAGCTCTAATTCAGGTAGCAGTGATTTTGAACCAGCAGCAAAGAAGCTACTCCCAGGGTTGAGCCATTCGGGCACCCCCTCGAAGAAAGATGACCACAATGTGATGGCCTCTCTGGAAAATCCAGCCTTCTTGCAAGATATTGCCTCTACAGAATCACCGGAGAAGCGCATCGGTCTTCCTCCTTCTCCGCATGAACCGCTTGAGGACGTGAACTAAGGCCTGGACACTCTGGATTATGGATATATCTGCCACATTCTCGAAGAATCGCCTCCCCCCAGTAACTCGCATGAAGGTTCTCCATAGAGTTCACTCTTTGAATTTCTTCGTTTACTGTTTTATCTGTTATCTTTGTTTAGCTCTGTTAATCTTCTTTTGTACTGCTACTAAGGCTAGTTTCTCGCTATGGGCAGCATGTTATGGTTGTATTTTCAAGGTTGGTTTCCCCTCTAGGGGCAGTCTAGCTTTAGACAGTAGCATGTTGCCTATTCCCTCTGTCATGGATTCATCCATTTCCAAGGATGAGAATTGTAACTCTGGTTTGACTGCTTAATAGATATAGTTTTACTTAGAAAAAAAAAAGAAACTTGTAAAATTTTAATTGTATTAATGTGAAATGATTGTAGTTGTAATTTTAATTGTAATTGTATATATGTAAAATTGTAATCATAATTGTAAATTTTATGTAAAATTCTAAAATTGTAATTGTAATTGTATGTAAAACTCTAAAATTGTAATTGTAATTGTAATTGTAATTGTATGTGAAATTTTAAAATTGTAGTTGTAATTGTAATTGTAATTGTAATTGTTATATGTAAAATATTTGTAAAATTTTAATTGTATTAATGTGAAAATTTTAATTGTATAAATGTGAAATGATTTAATTAAAAATTTTAAATTTGTAAAATTGCATATAATTGTAAAATCATAAATCTATAATAATATGAATTTTTGTAACATAATAAAGTTTAGAAAATAATGCAAATAAATGCATGTACTTTAGAATGATCATTATTTTATTATGATCTTACATACCGAAAAAAAAGAACTTTATACAGTACGCCATTGTTTTTGAGATGAACATAATTGCAAATTATCAAGTGAAATGATTTTAACATTAACACAATGAAAATTACCAATTAATTCAAAATACATATTATAATGTTTAGAAAAAAAGAGTCTTAGTTATAAGGTAATTAAGACCTCTTCTTTATAAAATCCCATCTTAAAAAGTATAAATGATGAAATAACACATGTAGCATCTCACTATCGGTTCTCATGATCACCCTCATTATCTTCCAGCTCACTTGGCATGATAACACTATTGTTCTCAAAAGTATGTTTTGATCTAGGGTCATGTCTCAATACGAACTACCAATCCCTATCCAACGCATTTGGGTAAAAAAAAACACATGGTTTTAGTGTTTTGGGAAAACATAGGGCTCCTTAGCTTCATCCCACATCTTTCTAGAGTTGATACATATCAGCATACTATCGCAGTCTTCCTTTACATTATTCTGATCAAAGGTGTCCCACCACTTGCACCTAAAAATAACACATTGGAAAGAAGATAAATTCACTTCAATGATCTGATGTATCTTTACAACGAAACCTAATGTCCCTCATACTAGGTTTTGATCATGGTGGCTAGATCGACTAGATTGATCGAACTCAACTTCCAATCCACAGTCTTGTGTCATGTGTCCATCATCGAAATTTTCTGCGCAAAAGTGGTGTCCATATGCCCACTTAGATGGGAACAAATGCACCTATAAAAAATTTAAAAAATCATAGTACCATGTGTCTTATAATAACCCAATGGTTAAAATATGAAATATAGATGTAGTTACATTTGAAAGGTGCATTATTAAGTTTCAAATGTACATAATTAAATAGATTATTACCGAGTGAGTGCACCCAATCCCTACGTTTAGCGCATCCTCTTTAGCACATGGGTAATGACTGGTTGCACCATATTTATCTCTGATTTGGTTAACAACCCAACTGTTTGGGCATATTTTTGGCATATTTTTTTTTAAAAATAATCGGGATAAGGCACACTTCTACCATTCAACCGTTTGTCCGTACAATGCGACCCACGGTTGTGTCGCTTCAAAATTGTAAAGAACAAATTTATTGATTGCTTCAATTTATGCATTCGTTGATGAAATCAAATCGACATATAGTACATATGAGACAAAAATATACATTATATCGAAGTTAAACATGAATATTTACTTTGTGTAAATTTGAAAAATTATAAGTCACTTACTCTTTATCAAGCACCTTTTTCCATTCGTTTGGGGTAGCTCCCCTTCTCTTTTGTCTTCATCCCTTTCATCGTCCCAAATCACCACACTTGGTTTGTTGTCGATATTCTTAATGTACTCACTGGAATAGTAGAAAGACTCATATGATATGTACCCCTTGAGCTTTTCCCTTTGTCGAACAAAACCTTTCAATTTCTTCATGTACCTCTCTAAGAAGAACATCCAACAAAAAGAAACCACTCCAACTAATTCAACCTCATATACTAAGTGGATTAGAAGATGAAATTGCAAGTCCATGGAACTCGTTGGCATTTCCTTCTCAAACATATAAAAAATCTCAACTATCTCTTGACACCACCATGGAATGCTAGCCACATGAGTCTCCTTTCACGTGATCCAACGTACAAATGTAGTTAATTTAGATATGGCATGTCCTAGGTCTTGGGGGAATTCATGTTTCACACACCCACACATGAACAAAGGATAATGACATTGTAAAGTTATAAACATGTGCAATAATATACAAAAGTAGTTATGTTTTATGATCCCTACATGGGATAAAATTTATTAATATAACAAACAATAAAATCATTCTTTTGACAGTATACGTACTCTTAGAAGATTCAAATGGTCATGAGATTTCAACCCCGAAAAATGGTCATCCATGGTGAATTAGCGTCGTAGTGAAGAACCGTATGAAGATGGAACCCTCACACCCATTATAACTTCCTTTGCCAAAGAAATATCGTCTTTTTTTAAAATCCAAGGGACATCACCTTCTTTGAGATACCATGAATTAGAGGGACCATTGCCTGCCTCTGATCCTGTACTTTCTAATCGTCTTGGCCAATGTTTATTTTTTATTTTTGAAGTAATAAGATCTTCCTAACAGCCAATGTGTCACTTTTTTTCGATGATATGTTCCTCCATAAAGAATATTAAATATTTTTAAATATATGCATGAGATATAATAAGTGGGTAATCTTAAGATGCTCCCAATATGGAAGGTTATAAAAGATAGATTTCCTTTTCATCCCAATGGGGAATTTGTCAACATAGGTGTCGAAGAATTCTGGATCATCGAACATAGGCTCCCCATTTGAATCAAACATTTCTATGAACTCCTTCTCCTTCTCTCTCTCATATGATCTAAGTCATTCAATTGGTGTCATTATTGGAGGCCTTTGGGTTCTCTCTCGTTTACCATTGAAAGCATATGTTGCTCTTCTATAAGGGTGTTCTTCTGGGAGGAATACCCTGGAGTAGTCACACATTGGATTTCATAGGTTTTTGGACCATCTAGCTTTTAGAGAATGTCCATAGCATTTTCATCCAAAATACCCTTTTGTTACAAGACCTACAAGATTATTGTATACAATTTATATGCATGGCACCTTAAAGAATATCATTGTAATGTTCCCATTTTAGCACATGGCTAAATGGAACATTAGAATTTTTCTTTTATAATATTGCAGCTAAATAAATGGGTAAGGATGTCCATGGTTATGAAAAACATCAATAAAATCCCTCACATTATGAAAGAGGAGCATCATTGGAGCTTGTTTGCACACCCCATGTGTGAAAAGGGTTAATTGCAAAGAGGGCTAGGTCATGTTGACCAAGTCAAACTGCGCAATAGATGGAGGTATGGCTTGCTTGGGAAGCCTACAAAATTGCATGAGGAGGAGGAAACCTTAATGTGTGGGGTCCATGGCTAAGGAGCCTTCATTTGCATAAAATGAGGGGAAAGCATCCATTTTGAGCTAGCTTGGATATTTCGAATTTCTTTCCATAGTTGCACACTATGATAGCTATGCTGCTCAGCACAAGGGATTTCTTGTTCAATAATTCCCTCCCTTATTGAGAAGCTCTTGAAGGTTTGATCTTCATCTTCTCCACATATTGGCTCAAGGCCAAACCTATTCCTTTCAGTGCAGTGATTCTTGCAGCAAGAGCCATTGTGTTGCTGGGGTTGCAGTGGAGGTTCTCACACCATCATTCCGGAGCTCAGATTTCAGAGGAGGAAGCTTTTATGCATCTGGGAGATCAATAGGGGATATTTCAGCCCCATTTCTCATATCTTGGCAGGAGGCCAATCTCTTCCCATCATCTACAACGCAGTTCCTCTCCTTGACTGCGCAGTTCTTGAGTGCAACTGTAGTGAGGGGTTGCACCGACATTGTGGAGGGTAAGATCTTTGGTGAAAGGATCAGCCCTTCACTCTAGATTTCCATTGGAGGAGGTATATACATTTTATGTAGCATCATTCATCCATCTCCTTCATGTTCTCATTTTAGAGTTGCAGCTGCTCCAGCAACTCCGGCATTTCTGCAGATTTGCCATTTTGTATGTATTGTAACCAATCCCTTTAGGGATTGTTTATTGTAGTTTCCAGGGGTTGAGATCCTTCCCCCCCTTCTTTATTTGAGCTCATTATTTCCATATCTTCATTGTATCATCATTTTGCAGCAGTCTTCCTTCAGTGACTGCATAGTCACAGTTGGGCATAATATATGTAGCAGTGTATTTCATGTTCATTGTACTTGTGTCTATGCTTCAGCTTTAGTGAACACTTCATCAAGATCTTGTACACATTTCTGCTACCATATTATCAATGAGAAGACTATGAGGGTTTATTGCATTTTTTGAATTTTATGCACTCACTGCTAATTTCCAGTTCATGTGTATGTATTGTTGTAGCTCATTCGTTTGAGCAAGATCTTCCTGAGGAAGAAATATTTGCATAACTATAGGTAGAGTTTGAGTAAGGGCTAGGAAGCCTATGGTTCTCATCCTCTCTTTAGAGGTGAAATAACTGGTAAAATCCCTCTCAATCCATCTCTGAAATAGCCTTGTTCATATTTCCGACAAAAGGATTTCTTTAGTAGTGAAAAAGCTGTTGATTTCCATTTCGGGATATTACAGTGGTATCAGAGCATCGAACTTGGCACAGCCTGTGAAGTTCGAATTTCAGAAGCAAAGAGCCCAAGGATGAATAAGAATATATTTCTCTCATCTATTTTCAGATCTAGGGGAGACCTCTCCAAAGAGGTCAAGAAAAATGGAGGAGGAGAAGAGGAAGGACCATGCACTTCCTATTCTCACAAAGCAGCAGAGCAGAAGCATGGAAGACACTTGGAATTCGAAATTCTAAGTGATTACCCATCTCAATACCAAGAAAACCCTAGAGTCTCCCAAAATAATTTATCTTTTCCACAATTTATTCAGCAGAAAGAAGAAAAATGACCCCACATCCACAGGATGATGAGAGGCAATAGATTTCTATTGTCCACATTTTATGGATCACTCACATGTGCAGCAAAGGTTTCGGCAAAGAAGCTAGAGGCATTTTTCTTGCTACATCCTATAGTAGAAAAAGAGGCAGTAGAAGTTGCAGCGCTGCACTTTGAAGGTGAAGCAAGGAGTTGGTGGATCAGCCACCTGAGCCATACAAGGGTTTCAAATCTTGTTGAGTTTTCTCAAAGATTGATCAGTAGATTTGGCAAAAAGAGGGAGGAGCCCTAACCACCATTTGATGAGGCATGTACCAATGCTGTTGAGACCATGGAGGAGAAGCCTTCATCTTCAGCAGTTTGGGAGGCCAATACTCATGGGGAAGCAACACTTGTAGCTTTGCAAGGAGCTTCCAAGTTTCACCAAGGTATGATTGGAGATCAATTTCTTGTCATTTCAGAAAACACCATGGATGGGTCTACATCATTGCATTCAGGTGACCTAGAGTAGTGATGCAAAGGAGATCTCATAGAAATATTTCAATGGAGGTGCACTCCCACACTTTTTGGAGTGCAAGGTTCTTCAAAAATTGGAGGAGGGTTTCTCCTTCTCACACGAACAAATAGGAGATGTGGGACATCTTAGGATGGATATCTTCTCTCATGACTATGGTGGACATTCCTTGTGCCACACATATCATGATGGGAGGTTTTTTCCTACCAACTATTTGCATCCTCATAGGGTCAAATTGATCCTCAGGAAAGCTGTATTTCAATTTCCCATGAAATGTAGAGGTTTGATTTGGGATGAGGGTAGTCCTCAAGGAGGAGTACTAGGATGAAGGAAGGAAGGAGACATCCACCCATGGCTGAGTGGATGTGGTGGAGGAGGAGCAAGAGGCTAGTGAGCCACTTGCAGATTTATGACACCAGGCAGCAAGAGGCTTGGCTACGCTGGTTACTCTTGAAGGAGTTTGGCCACCACTTGGCATACTCTTTTTCCAAGGGTATGAGGATGGAATAAATGTGGTAGGATGATGGCATCATGGGGTAGCAAAGAGCATGGGTGCATGGTGATGATGCAACACTCATGTCATTCACTATGTCTTCATCACATATCTTGTATGATGACAGCATGAAGAAGCAATAGAAACAATTGTTGCTGGGATTGTTCTTGGGAGAGAGGGAGCATATTTGCTCTCATTTCTTGTATGATGTTGCAGGAGCAGGAGGTAGCACTATCATGGTGCAAAGGGGATGCTCCTTGGCCTTTGATGATCAGGGATCACTACAACCTTGGGGAAGATTCCACATTTGCAGCAACATTATTGGAGGGTTGCCCAATTATGTTGGAGAAGCTAAGGGAAACAACAATGTGCCATCTAGAGATTATCTAGCACCTCATGCAGAGGAATAAGGAGCTCTTGCTCCAGGTAGAGGGATCCTTGCATCCTTGCAAGTAAGTCCCCAGGATCTCAGGTATGGAGATCGAGGCACAACTCATGTTTTACATGTGCCATTGTTGAGGAGGTGCGGAACCATGGAGACACCAGGAAGAGATAGGGAGGATGACCATCATGATGTGATGAGGAGCACACATCCTTTTCTATATTATGAGGTTGATGCACCTAAGAGGGTTATTGGATTGCGTAGTGGAAGCATGGACATACTTTTTCATTCATATATGTAGTCACCTTTTGATGATGATGTCTCATTGCATGGAGACATTTTGCCGGGGAAACCACTAGATCAGTAGATGATGAGAGATGCTTCGCCTGTTGAGGCACCATTCATTGATTTCTGGAGGGTGGAGACCTTGGGAGATAGCTTTACAGTGCTGAGAGTCTTGGGTAGACTCAGGGAGGAGAGACACACTCTCTCAACATCATTTGTACCCACTCTCATTTCATATTCTGCATTGTGGCAGAAGCAGCAGGGGAAGGATAGAAACCTTCCAAATTGCATCTTTGGCATAGGAGATGTCAAAGAAGGAGATGACCATGTGACAGATATCCTTCATGAGGAGTCATCAGCGCTGTCACTATGGAGGATAGATCCATTTGGGAGCTCCAGGTTGATGGTGGAGTATTCCCAGGATCATCTTGCTTGCATGATATTGACAGATCGGCATATGAGGAGATGCATAGATCATGTGTAGATGGAGGAGTCAGCACAACCACCTCTTTTCTCTTTGAGGATGAGGGGAGACTTATTTTTGAGCCACTCCATTTGCATGAGTAGAAATTCTGGTAAAGGAATTGTCTACTTTCATGATGATTTATATATTCATCCCTTAACCATATATGTATAGGATGTTGCTCCAAGGAGGGGCATTCTTCTTTTTGGACCCCATGGTCTACTTGAGGCCATGAGCACTATTGGTGACCACTCCCTAGGAGGAATTGGGGAGGAAATGTATTTTGGAGGACCTACTCACCTTGCACCATATATCATTCACTTCCTCCATACATTTCAGGAGAGTCGAGTAGCAAGCAAGTGGTTGAGAGGCCACACCTTTTGTCACACTCTTATGCAATTGAGGGTCAAACTGCATTGGTTATAGTTGAGGGACCATTGTCTTTCTCCCTTTCTACATATGATAGAAAGCATGGTTTTCATTATGGTTCATTATATTACTGATGTCTTTGTATTTGTTGAGAGCATGATTGGGAGAATGGCACATTGGTTGGATGAGTCCCTTGGGGGAGAGATCTCCCACATTATTTGCATTGCATGTTCTAATGGGAACACGAGAGGACATGTGGCCACTACAGCAACACATTTTTTTACATTTGAGGTGAGCCATATGATTTATTGGATTCCATATGATGGTGAATTCCAACTCACCATGTATGAGATGATTTGGGACAACATGTTTCATAACGCTGGAGGAGATATCCTTGAAGGTCTAGACTTCATGTTTCCTCTTGAAGGCAACATTGTGGCAGCCCAATATCAACATATACTCTACAATTATCCTAAGTGGAGAGGAGGAAAACGTGGGGTAGACTATTTTGTCTACCAAGATCAGATTTTCAGCCCACCTACATTGCGGGGGCCAAAGGTGGAAGATGATTGTCAGGAGTTGCCATGTTGGAGGGTAACTCATTTTGTATGGATCTATTATAGCCTCTACAACACCCTCCAAAAAAATTCACACTTTAAAATTTTTTGGAGCCCCTTGAGCATAAATAAAAGTTAAGTTAAGATCCAGGAGGGTTGAGTCGCTGAGTCGCAGATTTCTGAATTTATGGAAAATCGCGACCCCGCGACCTTGCGACCTCGAGACCCCGAGGTCGCAAGGTCGCACCTCGCTTAGACCACCACAAAATGCGACCCTGTGACCTCATTAATGGCTCGAACATGTGACCTTTTTATAAAGAGAAGGTCGCTAGGTTACATTATGCACATTCAGCGGATAGAAAAAAACGCCTCTGACAGGTCGACTGGAGCGCGATTTTCACGGGTAAGTTTCCGTTTTCCTCCTGCTATTTCCTTTTATGGTTTTTCTTGCCTAATTTTCCTTCCCCGGCCTTTAAATTTCCCCTGTCTTGGCCATTGTTTTTATTTGAGACTTAGAGCTTCCCCCTTTTGGCTCTAACATTTACCCTGCTTGCATAACCTTATCACAGTTTCCACCCAGACTCTCATGGCCTGTGTCTTGCTCCAAAAGCTCTCCCCTTGCTCTGTCTTGGCCCATTTAGACTTGTAATTTTCAAGTTAGAGGGAAAAATACTTCACGTGGCGCATGCCAAAACCTCGACAAGCCCTAGCGCGACTTGCAACCCGTGCGACCCTGCGACCAAGTCACTGAGTCGCCAGGTCGCAAATCACTTTTCGTTTTCTTTTCTCGCAACTTAGCGACCTTACGACCCGATCGCAGGTCGCAGAGTCGCTCTCCTATTAGTTTTGTCGCATTTTCGACCCAGCGACCCGCGACCTGGTCACAAGGTCGCAAGGTCTCACTTCCATCGATTTTCCCACAACTAGCGACCCAGCGACCTCGCAACCTGGTCGCAAGGTCACAAAGTCATAAAGTCTTCAAGAATATCAACATCGTGACCTTTGCGACCCTGCGACCTAGTCACAGGTCGTTAGTTCAACTCTGCCTATGTCCCCAGTTGAAATGATTAGTAGTTGTACCTAAGTTTGTATTATCCTGTCATCTTTCTTATCCTGGGACTCTTTCATGAACATGACAAGTGAATTCAAAGCAGATTTAGAGTGTATCCCTGTCTCCTTGGATTCAAGCGACATGGGACTTCTAGTGTCTCGGAAAAAGGGCAAGAGCCTGGAAGCAGAGGACATAGAGATGGACATACCTATGTCCCCGCCCCCGATTTATAGAGATACCTTGTGCACATTTGCCAAAGGGGACAACATGTGTTGGTACCAAGTGTACCAGGAGTTCGAACGACAGGAGTTCCCAAAGGACCTCCCTGATCAAGAAATATACACACAAGTGAAAAGGTCAAAGCTCCATCTTGCAGGTGCCCATCCGGCTATATTCCCATGCACGGAGGTTATAGAATGGATTATACAGAACACTAACCCATAAAATTTTGTAATCAGGGACAACGAAGGCAAGGCTTTCGCGACTCTCAAGGGCTCAGATGCTCATGTTTACTATTCATTCCCCGAACGAGAGGAGTAATTCACAAAATATTGGGCCATCGCCCATGCAGTCCCCATAGTAGACACTCTAAAAAAGTGGTGGGAGGAGCCTGAGAAATTCAAGGCCAAGAAGGATCAATAATATCTAGTGGCAGGCCTTAGGAAAGTGTAAAAATTGGTCACTGCTATGCTTTGCAAATTGTACGAGTGCCCCAATGCTACCACCTTCAGCGGTACATGGGAAACCCTCATGGAGTATGTCACGGTGCAAGGCGTCCGTTTCAACTGGGCCAGCATACTGGTGGCCTCTCTTCATACAAACATATCCTCGCCATTGGTACCAGATGATGGATTTCCTTCTGAATTCTACATGGCCTCTTACTTGTTGGATGTTGTTTTCTCGAGGTGCCACTTTGAGGGGTGGGTGCATAACCGGGATCCAAGATAGACTCGTCCAATCCACTTACAGACCAAAGTATTTTGGGATTCCAGATATAAGCAGGACATAAAGCCGATCTCTCAAGTTTTCATCCCAGCTCTCTACAGAAAATTTTTCAGCAAAGACACTCCTTGCATGTATTGGCGAGCCCAGGAGACGCTAGGCAAGGTGGCGCATTGGTTACCACTTGCTGAGTACACATTCATTTGAGTTTTTGGCTCAAAAAAGGCTCCCCATGCTATGCCCTGGTATGTGACAGCTAAAATTCTCATTCAAGAGGACTGTTTCCAGATGTCTTCCGGTTCCTCTAGGGTCCTGACTAAGGGTAAGAAGAAGTTGTGGCCTATGCTACCCCTCACTATCGGTGCCTACACGATCAAATGTTTCGGGGAGGTAGAGGCAGAAGCGGAAGAGATGAAAATTTACCGCCTTGGGTCATTAGACCACCAGACATATGACCCCTAAAGGATAGTCCCCGATCACTGCAAGTAGGCTAAGTTCAAATGGAGCTACCAGCACACGAAATTTCTGGGTGAGGATGAAAGAAGAAATTGGTATAATGCAGACATGCAGCTTGCTCTGGGGGCGTGTTCTGATCAAGAAGACCCAGATGACCAAACATTGGAGGACAGAAGCTGTGAATTAGGAGGTGCTTCTTCTTCTAAGGCTAAAAGGCCTCGCACTGGTATAGGGCACAACACTTCTACCCAGCAGAAAGAACTAGAAGCCAGAGCCCATCAAGAAATGGAGAAGAAGATGAAAGAAGATGAAGATAAGCACAAAAGGAGTCTGAGGTCAGAGCAGAAGAAGAAGCAGGAAGAAGAGGCCAAGAGAAAAAATGAGGAACAGGAGGCAGAGGCTGAGGCAGAATGGAAACTTAAGGAGGAATTAGATCAAGTGGAAGCTGAACGCCAGAAGAAAGCAGAACAAGTAGCAGCAGCAGCAGTCGAACATAAAAGGAAAGCTGAACAAGAAGCAATGGCAGAAGCAGAGCACAGACAGAAAATAGAACATGAAAAGGCAGAATTTGAATGCCTTCGGAAGGAGGAAGAAGAAAAGAAAAGAAAAGAAGAGGAGGATAAAATGCTAGAGAACATCAAGGCATCTCCCCAGGGCGCAGGATCACAAACTGAGCTACCTCCCCTCGAGGTACCTGTAGCTAGTACACGCGCTACACTCTTTGATCTGAGTTCCTACGAAGGGCAAGGGGAGGAGGTATTCAATCTTACTAGGCTCACATATGATCAGTTCTCCTTCAAGATCCGACAGGAGAAAAGAAGATACCTAGCACAAAATCCTTCTGCCTCATCCATGGTCGCAACGAAGAAAGACAGTCTTAGACACTAGGACTAACCCGGTGATGATAGCATCGGCTGGCACAGCTTTCGCCGCGGCCATAGAGGAGAATGTAAACAGAATGAGCAGAGATATTCTCTCTCTACAAAATAAGTTACAAGAAGTGGAGCAGAGGGAGGCAAGGGTAGAGCAGGAAAAGGTAGCATTAAGAGAAGAGATTCAACAACTTCAAAAAAAAGCTACCCCTATCAATGAAGTACCGCTTTCCGTCCAAAGGGAGTTAGATATATTAGAGGCCACCATGAGACAGGTCTATGGGGAAATGTTTACTATAAAACAAACAGTTTCCCCTTTGGTGAGAGCCTAAACATAAACCAAGCAATGGAACAAGCAGCTGAAGGAAGCCTCAGCCGCCTTGGACAGAATGATAGATTGGATATTCCGGTACCCCCAAGCTCCCGATAACCTGCCAAAGAAAGACTGGATCCACACACAAGATGCCAAGGTCCAGATTTGGATTAAAATGCAGTCTAAAGATAAGCTATCCAAGGACCTAGATAAGGTGATGTTCGCATATGAGCATCTGATCAGCAACATCGATTCAATTCACATACTACATCACATTCCATCACTGGGCGCATTGGATGAAGAGAAGACATGGGAACAGGTAGATCAGGAAATCCAGGCATTTTTGCAGCCCATTAAGCAAGCCGCTGCCACTTCTGAGCTTGTAGCATCACAGGAGAAACTCGGCAAGTTTCTTGTCACACCATTCTGGATCTACACCAAGCTCGCCTCCCTGTCCAACTTGGTCACGCAGAAAAGAGAGACTCTAATCCCAAACGCCTTGGAGTGTCTCCATTGGTTAAGAGAAGAAGTTCCTTTGATTTCCCCCAGAGCGGCAGATTATCACGCTTGGTAGAACTTCCTCAAAGAACAAGAATTTGATGCTCCTGACCTCATGATCACGCGCACATCCTCATGATCAGGTGGTAGCAGGTCATAGGTCGCAATTCCCAGCTTGGTCGCAGGTCGCATTTCCCAGCTGGATCGTAGGTCACAACTCTCAATTCAGGTCGTAGGGCAGCTCAAAAATTAGGCAGGCGAAAAGTCAGGAAGCCCAAAGGGAAAATTTTGGTCTATAAAACTCCCTCTAGGAATATTGAAAGAGATCTTTTTCTTGGGACTCAAAGAGTGAGAGAGCATTGTATAGAAGGATAACACTCTTTTGCACATGAATACAGATACTTATCAAAATTCCTTTTGAATCTGATGTGTTTTGCTGTGCGAACACTATGAGTATTTCTTGTACAGTTTCAAACATCTTTTGATTAATGAAGTTGCACTTTTAATGGCATCATTCATGCATGATAGTTCTCTGTACTTGTGTTAATGATATTCAGTTTATCTATGTTTCCCCAATGAATGTTAATAACTTTGTTTACTGACATTTTTGTTTTCATCATAAACATTTGAGGAAGTGAAGGTTGTTCCTGCCATAAATAATTGTTTCTTCTGTGGCTAGAACAACGTGCAAGCATGACCCCTATGATATGTTGTTAACAATATCTCTTTTGGCTTCATGTCTTATTATTCGCCTCGCTACACATAGTGTTATATACATGTTTAAACTCATCAATCATGTATCTTTTATCATTTGAATAAGTGTGTGTCCGCAGGTTCATTGAGTTCTTTTGAGACCCGAGGAAAGGAGACTTAAGTGCTAACAGGACCCACACCCCGGACGGGATCCCTACTCCAAACGGTTCAAGGTCTAATTGGGACCTTTTACCGGGGAGATCCCCTGTTGTTGGCTGGACAGATTTTCCCATCAATAGAATTGGTGCTAGAAGGAGGGCCTAAATGGCATCCTTCCAGCACACAAGCAACAATCCATCACAAAATTCCCATGGGGAGGTCATAAATGATGATACTCTCCCTCCTCATTTGGAAGATGTTCAAGGGGAGGAGGCTCCATATTATGAAATCACCAGAGAGTAGTTGAGAGCCCTACGCCCAGTTTCCCGCAATCTCATCAGGGATTTGCGACACGCCCCAATCATGAATTTCTTGACCCATACTAGGACCCCTGCTGATAACCTCACTCGTAACGGTGCTCTGGTGAGTTCCATACCTCAGTTGGTAAATTTGATGGTTGAAGACCTCGCCATCTCTGTCCAGAATAACGAACCGATTCCTGAGCTCCAAGGCGGTGAAGAGGAGGAACCTGGCATGAGTGAACCCCATCCTGACCCTTAGCCTAACCAAACCAAACATAAAAAAAACCAAGTCTGCTCCCCACCTAGGGGAGGTGAGGGAAATAGAGCCGACTGAGGAAATGAAGGCGAGGTAAATAGAGCCCGCAGAAATGAAGGCGAGGGAAATAGAGCCCATAGAAATGAAGGCGAGGGAAATAGAACCCATAGAAATGAAGGTGAGGGGAACAGAGGCCGAGGGAATAGAGGTAGGGGAGATGGAGGCCATGTCCAAGGAAACCATGCCGCCCACTGCCATCAAAACAAAAATAGGCCACCTGTCTACAATTGGGGATATCTCAGAAATATGGCCAACCGTGAGGGATATCAAGATGAACACTCTCGCCATGGGGGAGAAGCATTTGCGTCAGGCATGGGGAGTGAATCTGAATCTGAGATAAGGCACCACGAGCATGCCAGGAGAGTGCAACCACTTTCCTGGATGGCCCAGTCCCCATTAGATCTCTTGGGCCCCCTCCATGACATGCCTAGGCACCCAGAGAAGCATCTCCCCAAGTTTGACCAAGAGAAAGGCACGTTGGCCGAGGATCATATAAGCATCTTCTATCTTTCTCTGCAAATTATGAGAGTTCAAACATATGATGTTAATTGTTGCCTTTTTCCACATACTCTTGAAAACAAAGCATCCACCTGGTACCGATCCCTCCCAAGTGCCTCCATAACGTCATGGGACCAATTCCGTCGTGTTTTCTTGCATAAATTTTCGGAGGACAAAACCCCTTCCATGCTCCTCACGGAGTTAAGCACCATTAAATGCCATAAGAAAGAAAAGTTTAGGGATTTCAATCAGTGTTTTTCTACCATTCTGCAAAATTCCCCCCCAACTTGGCTTTAGATGACTCCATTACCATATACTACTATACAAAATCTCTCCCCAAGGATATTATCGTCTTCATAAAACATAAAGCTAGGGCCACCCTTGCGGAAAATTACACAGCCACCCTCACCATAGAAAATGACTTGCTTTCTATAGGAGCCATCAATCACGAAGGGACAGATGACCACAAACCAATCACCAAGAAAAGTCAGTCCTCCACACCCAAGACCGTGGATAAGGATAATGATGCTTTTTACTTCGAGAGTATAGAAAAGACCCTTAAGCTATTGACAAATGAAGTCTATGACCTGAAGAGAAAGGGCATAGAATCTATGACTAGCACTATGGCCCCAAAGCCATTTTTCAGAAAGAGTAACCCCAACACCAACCAACCTCCCTCTAACCCAAACACTGTTCTCAACGTGGAAGAAATAGGAAAAGATAACTTTTGTTCTTTTCACCAGGCTTCCCACTCTGAAAAAACATGCCCAAAATGGATTGGCAGCATGACTGCAGTAGTAAATCAGCTTCTAGATGATCAAACCCCAGGGGATGCAGGGGAAGATGATGTTCCTGACCATGAAGAAGATTTTCCCCCTAATGAAGAACTGGGGTCCTCTGTTCTTGCGTTTGACATAATATGCGGGGAAAAAAATCTTACCATCACTGATATCAATATGGCAGACGATCCTAAGGTCAAACCCATACGAAATTATAGCCTTAGAAGCAAAGGACCAGTCCCCGAACAATCCTTTGAAGAGAAGAAAAGGGCTTTCTTAAGGAAAATTCTTCCCCCTAGGAATGAACAACAAGTTGTTCCTGAGAAGCCCAAGAATAACAATACCCGAGTAACTCAAAAGAGAAAGCTCCCGGTGGGGTCCCTCAAAGCCACTACTGAGCCTAGTCCTCAGGCTAATTCTAGTTATAACATTGTTGACGACATGAAAAAAACTAGATCCAACATCTCCCTCTACGAGCTTTCCCGCATCAAAAATCAACGAGAACTCATTCTCAAAGCCTTCACCAATACCTCAACTACTAAGCCTGTGAGCAATACATCCGCGCAAGCTAGTTTGAGTGCTCAGTCTATTGTAAATGCCATAAATGCAAATTCCAGGGGATCCACTCCTCCCTTCCTCTTATCATTTGAGATCGCAGGTGCCGGCTGTAGGAGAGCTGAATAATGTCATCATCTGCCTTTCGTCCGACTCCAGAGTCCACCAATGTATAGACATTGTAGTGGTATACATCCCTGAAACCTACGACCTATTGCTTAGCAGAGACTGGTCCAGCAGACTGCAAGGGTATTTTGTCACCGACTGGTCCCACCTATGGCTTCCTTACAAGGGTCGGAACAACCAAATCAGGGTCAAAAGCGAACCTTATATGAAATATATTGTGACTGATTTGGATGCTACTAACGAACCTGTCAATTTTGCTCAGGAGGAGCTTGGCATGTGTTTCTTGGAGGCCATTTTCGGATGTTACCATCCTCCTCAGTCCCCAGTAGACCCAGAAATCCAGTCAAAGCTAACACTCGTCACAGAGGACCTAGACACCCCCGTCTCACACCAAGCCGAAATCCCTCCCAAACCTATAGCTCCAGAGGATCCAGAAAATGATGCGTGGACCCTGTATTATGACGATTCCAAGACCCATGACGAAGCTGGCACGGGCTGCATCCTACTGGATCCTCAGAAGAATAATTTCTTGATTTCATGTCGGCTAGAGTTCCAGTGCACCAACAATATGGCTGAATACGAAGCTTTAGTCCTCAGACTCAAGAAGGCACTAGACTTAAAGGTAAGATGCTTACAGGTCATTGGAGACTCTAAAATCATCACTCGGCAGGTACGAAATACCATTCATTGTTTTTCTTCGCACTTAAAATCTTATCAACGAGAGGTATGGCGTCTTATTTCTGCTTTTGATGCGTTTGGAATCAAATCTATCCTTAGAATGCATAATGCAGCAGCAGATACTCTGGCTAATGCTGCTACTAGATTTACTCCTTTGAGGGATGGCTTTTCTATTGAAGTTATGTATAGACCCTCTATGCCAGATAATATTACTAATTTACGCATCTTTGATGATGAAAAACATATATTGGAATTCATGCTCAGCACCGAAGTATTCAAAGACGCAGTAATAGATGAGGCGGATCACGATCAAGCTTTACAGGAAGAGCATGATAAACGCAAGGAAAAACCCATGGCCAAGGGGATAGAGTCACTTGAAAAGCTCTTTGATCTGCAAAACCGTTTCCACGGGCCCCCAAATACCAAAGTACAAAGTTCCACCTTGGCACATCGGCAGGTGAACTTAGGGTCAAATGAGGACCCAAAGTTCATCAACCTTAGGAAAGACTATTCTGACTAGGAGACGTAGGCTTTCACCCAGCTTTTCCGGAAGTATCGAGACATATTTTCTTGGAAATACGATGATTTACATACGTACGATACTCAGATTATTCAGCACGTGATACCCATGAAGGAAGGAGTGAAGCCTTTCCAACAAAAGCTCATAAAAGTGCATCCTACACTGGAACCGATGATTCAGAAAGAACTTAAGAAGCTTTTGGATGCACACATCATCTTCAAAGTTCGCCACTCCACTTGGGTGTCAAATTTGGTCTCGGTACGGAAGAAATCTGGCGAGATCCGTTTGTGCGTAGATTTCCAAAATTTAAATTGGACCTCAGACAAAGACAATTACCCCGTGCCTCCTATGGAACAAATATTGCAAGCTGTGTCTGGATCTGAGATGTTCTCCTTATTGGATGGGTTCTCCAATTATAACCAAGTGCTGGTAGTTGAGTCAGACATATTGAAAACTACTTTTCGGACCAAATGGGGAACGTCGCTTTCAGATGCATGCCCTTCGGATTAATAAACGCGGGAGCAAATTTCCAACGGGCCATGGATATAGATTTCCGTGGTTTGATAGGACGGAGCATGGTAGTCTATTTGGACAATGTCACCGTGTTTTCGAAACACCGGGGTGATCATTTATGCCACCTTAAGCAAATTTTTGAAAGGTGCAGGAAGTATGGGATCTCACTCAACCCGAAGAAGAGTTTTTTTGCCGTGGGAGAAGGAAATTTGTTGGGCCACATTATAACTAAGTAGGGAATTGTTGTAGATCCCGAGCGGGCAGGAGCCATTGCCCAGATTCCACCCCCTAGCAGTAAAAAGGCTATGCAATATTTCCTTGGGAAAATCAATTTTGTACATAAATTCATATCGAATTTTTCCCAAATAGTCAGGCCACTACAGGGGATGATCAAGAAGAATGTGATTTTCAAATGGAATCTGCCAGAGAAGGAGGCTTTCAACAAAATCAAGCAAGCTATAGCTGAAGCACCATCCCTCCAAAGTCCAGATTTTAGCAGAAGCTTTATCCTGTATACTTTTGCTTCAGATTCATCACTTGCAGTTGTCCTCATGCAGAAATACATAAACAATGATGAACAACCTATATCCTTCATGAGTACTAGTTTACAGGGAGCCGAATTGAATTATCCTGAAATCGAGAAGCAGGCTTATGCAGTCTACAAAGCAGTCAAGCACTTCAGGCCATACATCTTGAAAATCCATGTCACAGTTTTCATTCCCCACCCAGCTGTCCGCTCACTGTTCATACAACAGGAGCTAGGTGAGAGATGAGGCAACTGGGTGTCATGTCTTCAAGAGTATGACCTAGAGTTTAAACCAGCACACACTGTCAAAGGACAAGGACTCTGCCAAATGGCTACAGAGGCTGCAAGCTCACATGGAGTTGAAGAAGAGCGTTGGGAACATGAAATAGACATGTATCAGAGTGACCACACACCTCAGCAGAGAAACCCTTCTTGGTACTCTGACATTTTGGGATATTTAGCCCATGGCATCTTGGACCCTGCTTTGAATTCTCGACAGAAACACGCAATAAGGCTTAAGGCTACATCTTACCAGTTAATCTAGGGTAAGATTTTCAAGAAACATCACGATGGAGTTCTGTTACGCTGCTTGGAACATGATGAAGCACAGAACATCCTGACCAAACTGCACGACGGACCACTCGGAGGGAATTTTGTAGGCGATACCACCGCCCACAAGATAATGCGCGCGGGTTACTATTGGCCAACCCTTTTTAGATATGTGCATGCGTATGTCTGGAAGTGCACTCAATGCCAGAAGTTCACAAATCGAGAAGCACGACCAACCGCTCCCCTACAGTCAGTGGCAGTGGAGGAACCCTTTCAACAGTGGGGTTTGGATGTGATTGGTGAAATCCTACCTCACTCCTCCAAGCAACACTGGTATATTCTCACTGCTACCGATTATTTCACCAGGTGGGTCGAAGCAGTACCTTTACGCCAAATCAGTGATCAAGAGGTAAAAGAATTTGTCACCCATTCTATCATCACCAGGTTTGGCATTCCAACTTCCTTGGTTTTTGATAATGCAACTTATTTTTCATCTTTTAAATTGTATTATTTTTCTCTAGAAAATGGTATTGTGCTTAAACATTCTGCAAATTATTATCCCCAAGAAAACGGGTTAACCGAGTCAACTAATAAAAATACTATCCGCATCATTAAGAAGACTTCGTTGTCCCACCAGTGAAACTGGCACAACGCCCTTCACAATGCTCTTTGGGCCGACCGTGTCACGCCCAAATCATCACTCGGCACCTCCTCGTATTTCCTTGTGTATGGAAAAGAAGTAATTATTCCTCCCCACTTATCTCTCCCTGCCCTTCAGTTGTCCCAAGAAATCCATGGTACCCCATGCCCCACCTTGCAGACCTGGATCGACACACTACTGAAGTTGGAGGAAGAAAGGCAAAAAACCCAGGAAAAGTTCGCCATCCACCAAAGTCAGATCAAGAGATGGTTTGATAAAAAATCCGCAGGGAGTAAAATTTTTGAAGTAGGAGACCTAGTCCTTAAGTGGGATAAAGCTCATGAAGAAAAGGGAAAACATTCCAAATTCCAAGCACTGTGGACAGGTCCATTCCAGGTCAAGCAGAAATTGGGTTCCCACACGTTTAGACTGCAAAATCTTGAGGGAAGAATCGAGGTCCTCCCAGTGAACAGGCATGACCTCAAGCATTACTTTACTTAGTATCCCTCAGAGGGTTTTCCTACCCCTGTACCATAATTTTATGCTCTAGTTTCGTTAAAAAAAAAAAAAAATTGTTCAAAAGATGGAAGGCCTTGTCGGAGCCCCTCTATTGGCACACTGCACTAGGTTCTATGCTGATGGGAAGCATTTCCTGAAAGACAAAAAGGTGGTGAAATCTTGCATGTAATTGGCACCGAAAGGTAATACATGACCTAGCTCAAACCACCAAGCATGGGCAGCTCACCTAGCAAGTTCGAAAGGGTGTCTATGAAAAGAAAGTGCGATATAGCGGCGACTAGATCGAAAGGGAACAGAGTTAACTTCAGGTGACATCAGGATATCCAGGAAAAACCAAATTCCTCATATCATACCAGGAACAACCTCTCTGCAAGTAAAATAAGTCAAGATCCCTCATCCGCCCAGGCAAAAATTTCCGCTCTCAAATAAGTGCCATGAGCACATCTAAATAAGTGCCTTAGGCACGTTCAAAATAAGTGCAATAGCACACCAATAAAGGGTAAAGGATTGATAAAGGCTTCCTGCATAGAGAGGTGATGTGAAGACTCCACCGGGGTACTGACCAGGCTCGCTGGCAGCGGAGCAACGTTCATGACTCCTAGGCAGTGACTCCGCCGGGACCGGTTCGCAGGCAGCAGAGCAACACGATGAGGAAAAAATAATCATGCCAGACCCTGTGGCCACCTGAAGTTCTCCAACCCATTCAGTCTGGAAACCTGAAGAAATGAAATTTGGTTAACCAACACCTAAATAGACTGGTTGGCCAAGCGACCTCACAAGGTGCAAAAGGCAAGGTGGTGGAGACCTTAAGGTGAAAAGAACAACTAGTGAAGGCCCCTCCCTCGCCCACCAAGGAAAACCATCAGCAGAGACTCTGAGTCCAACCAGTGAATCGCCATTTGTTGTAGCCTCTACAAGACCCTCAAAAATAATTCACACTTTAAAAAAATTTGGAGCCCCTTGAGCATAAAGAAAAGTTAAGTTAAGATCCGGGAGGGTTGAGTCGTTGAGTCGCAGATTTCTGAATTTATGGAAAATTGCGAACCCACAACCTTGCGACCCCGCGACCCCAAGGTCGCAAGGTCACAAGGTCGCAAGGTCGCACCTCGCTTAGAAAAATGCACAATGCGACCCCGCGACCTCATTAATGGCCCGCACGTGCGACCTTTTTCTAAATAGAAGGTCGCTAGGTCGCATTATGCACATTCAGTGGATAGAAAAAAATGCCTCTGACAGGTCGAATGGAGCACGATTTTCCCAGGTAAGTTGTTGTTTTCCTCCTACTATTTCCTTTCATGGTTTTTCTTGCCTAATTTTCCTTCCTCAGCCTTTAAATTTCCCCTCTCTTGGCCATTGTTTTCATTTGAGACTTATAGCTTCCCCCTTTTAGCTCTAACATTTACCCTACTTGCATAACCTTATCACAGTTTCCACCCAGACTCTCATGGCCTGTGTCCTGCTCCAAAAGCTCTCCCCTTGCTTTGTCTTGGCACATTTAGCCTTGTAATTTTCAAGTTAGAGGGAAAAAGACTTCACGCGGTGCGTGCCAAAACCCCGGCAAGCCCTAGCATGACTTGCGACCCGTGCGACCCTGCGACCTAGTTGCTAAGTCGCCAGGTCGCAAATCGATTTTCATTCCATTTTCTCACGACTTCATGACTTAGTGACCTTGCGACCCGGTCGCAGGTCGCAGAGTCGCTCTCCTGTCGGTTTTCTAGCATTTGCGACCCAACGACGCACGACGTGGTCCCAAGGTCGTAAGGTCGCACTTCCGTTGATTTTCCCACAACTAGCGACCCAGCGACCTCGTGACCTAGTCGCAAAGTCGCAAAGTCTTCAAGAATATCAACATCGCAACCTTGACGACCCTGCGACCTAGTCACAGGTTGCTATTTCAACTTTTCCTATGTCCCCAGTTGAAATAATTAGTATTTGTATCTAGGTTTGTATTATCATGGCATCTTTCTTATCCTGGGACTCTTTCATGAACATGACAGGTGAATTCGAAGAAAATTTAGAGTGTATCCCTGTCCCCTCGAATTCAAGTGACATGGGACCTCCAGTGTCTCGGAAAAAGGGCAAGAGCCTGGAAGTAGAGGAAATAGAGATGGAAATACCAATGTCCCCGCCCCCGATCTACAAAGATACCTTGTGCACATTTTCCTAAGGGGACAGCATGCGTTGGTACCAGGTGTACCAGGAGTTCGCTCGACAGGAGTTCCCAGAGGACCTCCCTGATCAGGAAGTATACACACAAGTCAAAATATCAAAGCTCCATCTTGCAGGTGCCCATCTGGCTATATTCCCATGCGCAGAGGTTATAGAATGGATTATACAGAACACTGACCCCAAAAAGTTTGTAATCAGGGACAGCGAAGGAAAGGCTTTCGTGACTCTCAAGGGCTCAGATGCTCACATTTACTATTCATTCCCCGAACGAGAGGAGGACTTCATAGAAGATTGGGCCATCACCCATGCAATCCCCATAGTAAACACTCTAAAAAAGTGGTGGGAGGAGCCTGAGAAATTCAAGGCCAAGAAGGATCAAGAATATCTAGTGGCAGGCCTTAGGAAAGTGTACAAATTGGTGGCTGCTATGCTTTGCAAATTATACGGGCTCCCCGATGCTACCACCTTCAGCGGCACATGGGCAACCCTCATGAAGTATGTCACGATGCACGACGTCTATTTCAACTGGGCCAACATACTGGTGGCCTCTCTTCATACAAACATATCCTCGGCGTTGGTACCAGATGATGGATTGCCTTTTGAATTCTACATGGCCTCTTACTTGTTGGATGTTGTTTGCTCGAGGTTCCACTTTGAGGGGTGGGTGCACAACTGGGATCCAAAAAATACCCGTCCAATCCACTTACAGACCAAAGTATTTTGGGATTCCAGATATAAGCAGGACATAGAGTCGATCTCTCAATTTTTCATCCCAGCTCTTTACAGAAAATTGTTCGGCCAAGACACTCCTTGCATGCCTTAGCGAGCCCAGGAGATGCTAGGCAAGGTGGCGCATTGGTTCCCACTTGCTGAGTACACATTCATTCGAGTTTTTGGCTCGTAAAAGGCTCCCCATGCTATGCCCCAGTATGTGATAGATAAAATGCTCATTCAAGAGGTCTATTTCCAGATGTCTTCTGGATTCTCTAGGGTCCTAACTAAGGCTAAGAAGAAGTCGTGGCCTACGCTACCCCTCACTATCGGTGCCTACACAATCAAAGATTTCAGGGAGGTAGAGGCAGAAGCGGAAGAGATGAAAATTTACCGCCTTGGGTCATTAGACCACCAGACATATGACCCCGAAAGGATAGTCCCTGATCACTGCAAGTGGGCTAAGTTCAAATGGAGCTACTAGCACATGGAATTCTCAGGCGAGGATGAAAGAAGAAATTGGTATAATGCAGATAGGCAGCTTTCTCCGGGGGCATGTTCTAATCAAGAAGACCCAGATGACCAAACATTGGAGGACAGAATCTGTGAATTAGGAGGCGCTTCTTCTTCTCAGGCTAAAAGGCCTTGCACTGGTACAGGGCACAACACTTCTACCCAGCAGAAAGAACTAGAAGCCAGAGCCCAACAAGAAATGTAGAAGAAGATGAAAGAAGATGAAGATAAGCGCAAAATGAGTCTGAGGTCAGAGCAGAAGAAGAAGCAGGCAGAAGAGGCCAAGAGAAAAAAGGAGGAATAGGAGGCGGAGGCTGAGGCAGAACATAAACTTAAGGAGGAATTAGATCAAGTGGAAACCGAACGCCAGAAGAAAGCAGAATAGGAAATAGCAGCAGCAGCCGAACGTAAAAGGAAAGCCAAACAAGAAGCAACAACAAAAGCAGAGCGCAGACAGAAAAGAGAACATGAAAAGGAAAAATTCGAATGCCTTTAGAAGGAGGAAGAAGGAAAGAAAAGAAAAGAAGAGGAGGATAAAATGCTAGATAACATCAAGGCATCTCCCCAGGGCGCAGGATAACAAACTGAGCTACCTCCCCTTGAGGTACATGTAGTCAGTACACGCACTACACTCTCCAATCTAAGTTCCTACGAAGGGAAAGAGGAGGAGGTATTCAATCTTACCAGGCTCACATACGATCAGTTCTCCTTCAAGATCCGGGAGGAGGTATTCGATCTTACCAGGCTCACATACAATCAGTTCTCCTTCAAGATCCGCCGGGAGAAAAGAAGATTCATGGTGCGAAATCCTTCTGCCTCATCCACAGTTGCAATGGAGAAAGACATAGTCTTAGACACTAGGACTAACCTGGTGATGATAGCATCGGCCAACACAACTTTCGCCACGGCCACAAAGGAGAATGTGAACAGAATGAGCAGAGAGATCCTCTTTGTACATAATAGGTTGCAAGAAGTAGAGCAGAGGGAGGCAAGGGCAGAATAGGAAAATATAACATTAAGAGAAGAGGTTCAGCAACTCTGAGACAAAACTGCCTCTATCAATGAAGTGCTGCTCACCATCCAAAGGCAGTTAGATATATTAGAGGCCACCATGAGACAAGTCTATGGGGAAATTTTTACTATAAAATAAACAGTTTCCCCCTTGGTGAGAGCCCAAACAGAAACCAAGCAGAGGAACGAGTAGCGGAAGGAAGCCTCAGCCGCCTTGGATAGAATGATAGATTGGGTGGTCCGATACCCCCAGGCTCCTGAAAACTTTTTAAAGAAAGACTGGATCCACACACAAGATGCCAAGGTCCAGATCTGGATGAAGATGCAGTCAAGGATAAGCTATCCAAGGACCTAGATAAGGTGATGTCCGCATACGAGCATCTGATCAGCGGCATCTATTCGATGCACATCTTACATCACATTCCATCACTGGGTGCATTAGACGAGGAGAAGACTTGGGAACAGGTGGATCAGGAGATCCAGGCATTTTTGTAGCCCATTAAGCAAGCCGTTGCCACTTCCGATCTTGCAGCATCACAGGAGAACCTGGGCAAGTTTCTTGTCACACTAGTCTGGGTCTACACCAAGCTCGTCTCCCTGTCCAACCTGGTCACGCAGAAAAGAGAGACTCTAATCCCAAATGCCTTGGAGTGTCTACATCGGCTGAGAGAGGAAGTTCCTTTGATTTCTCCCATAGCGATAGATTATCGTGCTTGACGGAACTTCCTCAAAGGACAACAAGTTAATGCCCCTGACCTCACGATCATGCGCACATCCTCATGATAAGGTGGCAGTAGGTCGCAGGTCACATTTCCCAGCTGGGTTGCAGGTCGCACCTCACATTTTGGTCATAGGTCGCAACTCCCAGTCAGGTCGCAGGGCAACTCAACAGTTGGGCAGGCGAAAAGTTAGGAAGCCCAAAGGGCAAATTTTGGCCTATAAAACTCCCTCCGGGAAGATTGTAAAGGAGATTTTTTGGGACTCAAGAGTTAGAGAGCATTGTATTGAAGGATAACATTCTTTTGCACATGAATACAGATACTTGTTAAAACTCCTTTTGGATCTGATGTGTTTTGTTGTGCGAACACTATGAGTATTTCTTATACAATTTCAAACATATTTTGATTAATGAAGTTGCGCTTTTAACGGCATCATTTATGCATTATAGATCTCTGTACTTGTATTAATGATGTTCAGTTCATTTCGATTTCTTAATGGATTTTAATGACTTTGTTTATTAGCATTTGTTTTATCTTTCAGGAAGTGAAGGGCGTTTTCGCCATAAAGAATTGTTTCTTTTGTGGTCAGAACAACCCACAAGCATGACCCCATTGAAGTGTTGTTAACAACACTTCCTTCGGCGTTTACGCTTTATTATTTGTCTCGCTATGCACAGTTTTATATACATGTTTAACTCGTCAATCATGTATCTTGTATCATTTGAACAAGTGTGTGTCCGCAGGTTCATTGAGTTCTTTTGAGACCAAAGGAGAGGAGACTTAGGCGATAGCCGGACCCACACCCCGGACGGGATCCCTATTCCAAACGGTTTAGAGTATAGTTGGGACTTTTAACCAGGGATATCCCCTGCTGTTGGCCGGACAAACTTCCTCGTCAACAACCTATAAGGAGATAAGAAATACAATTAAAAAAATTAGTTTTCTTCTTTTCCCTAAAAAATATTTACATGTATCTCTTTTTAAATTTAAATAATTTTGATTAGTTTACATATTATGACATGGAAATTACATGAAAATTTCATGGGCAATTTTAGGCTGAAATTTCCTCTAATGTTTACATGAAACTCTCTCAAGATAAATTTCTTGATTTCACTGTCATCCGACACATAGACCATGTCCCTAAATATCACCAAGCCATCTTATTTAAGATTATAATTCACATCCTGGTCACCTGTATCATGTTGTAACCTGTGCATAAGCTCCATGTACCTGTAATCCTGTTGTCTTGCCTATAAGATCTGATCCTATAAATATGTCCCATATGAGCTCACTGTTGTGACATGGTTCAACTATACTTTCCTATTGAGAGCATTTTCAACTCTATTCTCCTTTCCCTTAATGTACGTGATCTCAAATTCAAACTAAATGAGCATAGAAAACCATCTAGATTTCCTAGCATTCAAATTTGGTTGTTCAAATAGATATCTTGATCCACTATGATCGTTCATCAACACAAACCTCCTGCCAAGAAGATAATGTCTCCACATATTCAAAGCATGAATAATAGCTTCCAACTCAATATCATGAATCACATAGTTTTTCTCGTGCTCCTTTAGTTTCCTGGACTCATAGCACATCACTTGTCCCTCATGCATAAGGACTCCACCAAGCTCTCTCTTGCAATCATTTGTACATACTACAAACTCTTTATCCAGATCTGCAATCTTTAACACTAGATCATTTGTCAACAACTATTTCAACTGCTCAAAACTAGTTGTACACTTCTTTGTCCATTCAAACTTATTACATTTTCTCTGCAATGATGTAATAGGATATGCAATGTGCGAGAAGTTTATGATGAACCTCCTGTAGTAAATTTCTAGTCTCGTGAATGATCTGACTTCATCTAAATTTCTAGGAGCTGCCCATTCCATGATAGCCTTTATCTTCTTCGGATCTATTTTTATGCCATTCTTGGAAACAACATGTCCCAAGTAGTGTACTTTTGTCTGAAATAAATTGCACGTGCTAATATTAGCATAAAATTGATTCTCTCTTAGAAATCTCAAAAATGCCGCTAAATTCTCAATATACTCTTCCTCATTCTTAGAATATACCAAGATGTCGTCAATGAATACATTAACAAACTTGTCCAGATAATGATGCAACACACTATTCATCAAACAAATAAAAGTAGTTGTAGCATTAGTCAAATTGAATGGAACTACAACAAAATCATAATTATTCCCATACTTGGTCATGAAGGCAACCTTGTAGATGTCCTCTTCTTTGATGCATACATGATGGTATTCTTATCACGAGTCTATATTTGAGAACACTTATGCTCCCTTCAACCAATCAAACAAGTCGTCAATCCTTGACAATGGGTAATTGTTCTTAATCATCACCTTGTTCATCTTCTTGTAATAAATGCACAATCTAAGAGCACCATCCTTCTTCTTCACGAACAACAGCAGTGCACCCCAAGGTGATACGCTTGGCCTAATGTATCCCTTATCAAGCATTTCCTTCAACTAAAACTTTGGCTCGACCAACTCCTGTGTGCTCATCTTGTAAGGTGCCTTTGATGTTAGTGTCGCCCCTGACACCAACTCAATATAAAAGTATACTTCCCTGTGGAGAGACATCTCTAGAATCTCTATTGGAAACACATCCTAAAATTGTTGCAATACAGGGTACCTCTTAAATATTTTTGCATCCTCAACATCCTTACCCTTGTCACTAGAAATATGAACGGCAAACATCACACACCATTTTCTGCAATTGTGCTTAGCCTACATAGTTGTGACCATCCTCACTGATGTAGGCTTCTTCTTTCCCTGCAATATTCTCTTTCTCCATTATCATCCGGGAACTCAATAGCCTTGTCATAAAAATCTACTTTAGTCCTGTGAAGATACAACTAGACCATACCCAAAATCATATTATATGATCCCAATGGAAGTATGTTCAAACTGCACCAACCAAGACTCTGCATTCACTTATTTTTTTAAGCCACACTTTTCAACCATGTCAGGATTAACATAACTATAATTAGATCTAGGATCAATTAAAATAGAAATATCTTGATCACAAATATTACCATCCATCTTAATGATAGATTCCTAATGATCCACCTACCTGCTATCCACAACTGCATAAATATGAGTAATTCTATGACGAACATCCCCAACTTTCTATGCCTCCTGAGCACTGTATATCTAAGGCCTACCTCCCTGGTACAATGGACAATCCTTCTTATGATTACTTTTTCCACATATCAAACACTTCAATAGTGCTCTACTATCACCTCTAGTCTACTACTCTCCAAGATGTGACACATATCCCTTTTCAACTGCATTGAACTTCTTGTAAGGATCAACATTTTCTTTCTCACATGCATCTTGAGGTTCTCCCCACTTCGGTGGCCATTTCCTTTTTACTTGCGCATTTCCTTTCAAGTCACTGTTAGGCTCAAATTTGCACTTTGACTGCTCATATAAATGATTCAATTTTCGGATGGCTTCCTCTAGCAATCTAGGCTCATCAAACTCAATTCAGTCTCTATATGATGTTGGAAATCCCTTGATGAATCTCTGAATATTAGCCTTCTCCTCCTTGAGATATGGCACATACCTCAACAACTCCAAGGATTTGCTAGTGTATTCATCATCTATCATAGAACCCATCTATAGCTCATAAAACTCCTTAGTTTTATCATATAATACCTCTACGACATGTACTTCTTCTTGATTATCCTCTTGAATTCATCCCAAATGAAGTATTCTTCCCTAATGTTGAAATTTACAACAAGAAACAGTGAAATTGGTAACCAAAAGGACAAAAAATGCACCCACAAAGGCCATGGAATCTTGATGCACCAAGAATGTGAAATTTTTTATGCACCAGAATTTTTGGTTATGGAATGTGAAGCATCTAATTTATTTTTCCCTTAAATAAATTGGACAATAAATTGTAATTTCATCTCATAACAACTTGTATCAGTTAACTAAGTCATGATGACTCAGTTAGCTCAATAAATTCGAGTTGAGGGTCTAAGATGAGGCATGTAGAGGGATTCTAATATTTGGGGGTCTGATTGCAATTGATGCATCAATGGATGTGTGGTGTGAGTGAGTTAATTCAACTTATTGAGATATAACCAATTTAATTAGTTCTAACTGAGAGATGAGATAGTGAGAGGTACAATGAATTAAATTAGATTTAATTCACAATGAGTGATCAACCAGTTAACTGATAATTCGTTATTAATAGTTGCATGCAAGTCAATTCTGAGGAAGACCCAGTTGAGAGAAAAGTTAAAGGGAACATAACTATCAGTTGTATTTATAGAAAATTTCCCATGTGCAATTATAGAGTCATTGGGATGCCATCATGCATTGTGAAATCAAGGAAGGTTATTTTTCCTATTTAATAGGGAGTTAATTTCCTAGGAATTACGTTAGCAAGGTATGTTGAAGGAAGGTTGATAGTTGGCTAAGTACTAGACTGAGTTTTCCTAGACCAGTGTGAGACAATTGGCAGAGTGTTGGAGAATCTCATGAGAGATTAAGGATTGTATTGTTTCGTGATTCCTTGACTTAATACACAATATAGATAGAGGGGTTTTGAGCAATTGCTTTCCCCAAGAACATCTTGTATTGTGTGATTGATTGTCTCTTTCTCTTTCTTGTTTATGTGATTGAGCGATCGCTTTTTGTATTCCGCAAATATTGTAGAAAGATTCACTATCTTGTTTTAGTACATCACAAGATCAATTTGAATCTCGTTGGTAGATTTTATACACGGAACATAGTTACTGATCAAATAGGTAACTGAACTGGTACCTACTTTTTTGAGGTAGAAAAAAAGCACCCGATTTTGAAAAGTGGTGATGCAGAATCACCTTTTTGTTTTTGGAGCATATTTTTTACACTTTAAATTTTTAATTTATGAAGTATGAACATTTGTTTTAAAATGTTAGTGATTTTCATGTTAATTTTCAAAAGTGTTGATGCAGCATCAACCATTTTTTTTAGAATGGTGATTTTCATGTTGGTAATAAAACATAAAAATAAATTAAGAAAAACATGACAAAAAAAACTCAAATATAAAAAAATATAAAAAAAATAATAAAAAACCAAAAAAATGTAAAAAAGAAACAAAATTAACTTGTAAAAATAAAAAATTTAAACCAAAATAAATAAACAGAACAAAAGAAACACAAAAAATTTCAAAAATTAAATAAAAAATGGGGAAAATTTCAAAAAAAAAAAAATTCAAAGAAAAAGAACAAAAATTAAAAAAAAAAAATCAAAAAGAAAATTTTCTAAGTTATTAAAAAAACCATATAATTAAAAAAATAATTAAAATAGAAAATTTAAAAAAAATTAAAATTAAAATAGAAAACTAAAAAATAATTTAAATTTAAATAAAGAAAAAAATAAAAGTAAAAATTTTAAAATATTAAAAAAATTAAATTAAAAAAAAAAAATTAAAATTAAAATAAAATTAAAATAAAAAAATTAAGATTAAAAAAAAAAACTGAAAAAAAATCAAATAATTAAATAAAAAACAAAAATCTATTTTTTTAAATTAAACCATTTTAAAAATTATATATATATATATATATATATATATATATATATATATATATATATATAAACTAAAAAAAAAAAACTTAAAATATTAAATTAAAAAAACAAAACAAATATTAAATTTAATAAAAAAATTTAAAAAATTAAACTAAAATTTTAAATTAAATTAAAAAAACAAATATTCAATTTAATAAATAATATCAATAAAAAAAATTATTAAAATTTAATTAAAAAAAATCAAATAAAAAAAAATGTAATTTAATTATAAAAAAAAAAAAGCATTGTGTTGCCCAGGTGAAAACGGGCCGACCGCTGAGCGGGCGGGGACGTGTTGGGCGACGCAATCACATTTTTTTATAAAATTAAATTGATTTTTTTTAATTCGAATTATTTCTTTATTAAATTGTTTTTTTTTTTTTTTAATTCGATTTTTTTTTATTAAATTATAATATATTTTTTTTATATTTTTTTAATATTATTTATGAAATTTCATATTTGTTTTTTAATTTAATTTCATATTTTATTTTAATTTTTTAAGTTTTTTTTAATTATTAAATTTACTATTAATTATTTTAATTTAATTTAATGAAATTTAATATATTTTTTTTAAATATTGTTTTTTTTTAATTTGTTTTTTTTAATTACATAAAATTTAATATTCTTTATTTAAATTAAATTTTGTATTTTAAATTAGTTTTTTTTAAATTAATTTGATTTTAATTTTTTTTAATTTAAATTTTTTTCCATTTTCCATTTTTAATTTATTTTTAATTTTTTTTAAATTCTCATTTTAAAAGTGTTTTTTATTTGGATTTTTTTTTAAATTTTATTTTCTATTATAAAATGTATTTATATATCCATTTATTTATTAAATTTTATCTTTTATTTTAATTTAATAAAATGTAATATATATATTTTTAGATTTTTTTTATTTTAATTTAAATAATGTTTTTTTTTTAATTAAAATTTATTGTATTTAAAAAATATATATATTTTAAAATTTAAATTTTTTTGTTTTTAATTTAATAAATTTTTGTTTTTATTTTTTAAATATATATATATATATATATATATATATATATATATATATATATATATATATATATTAAATGTATTTTTTTTTTATTATCTTTTTCCTTTCTTTTTATTTTTTAATTTAAAAAAATATAATGAATTTTTTTTTCAATTATTTAAAATGTTTTTTCATTTTTTTTAATATAATTTTTTATTATTCTAAAATTTTTGTTTCAACACTTTCTGTTTTCGTGTTTTTTGCACAAAAAAAATTGCCTTTTACTTCCATTTTTAAAAAATGTTGAAAATTTACCTTGAAAAAAAGAGAAAAAAAGAAAAGAAAAGGTTATTCCATAATACAACTTTTCATTTTCGAAGTGTTTTTTGCACAAAAAAATATTGCCTTTTACTTCCATTTTTAAAAAATGTTGACAATTTACTTGGAAAAAATAAATAAATAAATTATAAAAAATAATAAAAATAATAAAAATAAAATTAAAATAATAAAATTAAAAATAAATAAATAAATAAAATACAACTTTTTGTTTTCGGGTTGTTTTTTCATGGTTGTTTTGTTAGAGTTCTTGTTTTGAAGTAATAGTTCATGTTTTATCGGTAACTATGTTATGGTATCAGAGAGATATTTCTACATGGTATCAAAGTGCGAGGAATCACAATAGAAGAGAAGAAATTGAGTTTATCTTGAACATGTTCAAATTTGCAGATTTATTCTTCAGGATCTAGTAGTAGATCAAGATATATTTCAATGGCTTGAGACTCGAATATTCTCTTGAGGGAAAGATCCATATGGAGGAGGGTGAGATGATACCAACATACTTGTCAAAGTTCACTCAATGTCGAGATGAGCTTGGAAGTGTTGGTGTGACTGTAGCCGAGGATGATTTGGTGAGCCTAGCACTTCTAGGCCTTCCCAAGGGTTGGCATAGTTACCAGGACTCTGTGAATGGGAGAGAGAAGTTACTAAATTGGGAGCATTTGTGGTACAACTTGGTAATAAAAGAAATAAGGCAGAACACCAGAGACGGGACCTCCGGCAAAGACAAAGAAGAAGATTGTGTATTTGTCAGAAAAGGAAAGAAATCCAAGGGAAAGAAGTCCCAAGGTTAAGAGGGCAAGAAATACTTGTCCAATATAAATTGTTTTCACTGTCACGAGCACGATCACTATGCTGTAAATTTTCCAAAAATAATGCAAGAAAGAAATAGCATGTGGTTTGCAGCGGGTGAAGCGTTGGTTTCACAGTTCGAGCTTGATTTTACTCTCATTGCATGCATGGCTAACAGTGTAATGGGATGCATGTGGTATCTAGACAGCGGTGCCTCATTCCATATGATGGGGAATATAGATCTCTTCAGTTACTTGGAGAAGAAGGACCTCCAACAGAACATAGAGTTTTGAGATGACGGGAGGTATAGCACAACCGGCATAGGTACAATTACCTTTCAGAGGGAGTCTGGCTCCCCTCTCAGACTGGTAGATGTTTTGTATGTTCCAGGCCTAAGGAAGAATCTTGTCTCCATAGCGATATTGGAAGACCATTGTTATGATTTCATATTTAGAAAAGGAAAGGTGTTCCTTAGAGTCACACATTGCCACGAGACGAGTGAAATAGATCGGTGTAAGAGTCAAGAACTTGTATGCTCTCGAGGTCGAGGATGCATGCAAAGCTTTGAGGAGAAAAGTAGTGTTTAGTGACTTGGTGGTTGAGAGGGAGAAATTATCTCTCAACATGCAGCCTCAGAAGCAGTCTTGAAAGGTTGTGGAGCAACCAAATTGGAGAAGCAGAGAGGAGACTGAGTGGAGGTGTCCACTCAAGAAGAGACCTCTAATAGGGAGAAATTTCGAGCCCGATGGGTAGATGGAGTACATGCAACTATACCTCTAGGTGAGAGGTGGGGCAATGTGTAGATATAATCCCAGGAAGAAATTTGGGCAGGGTCCACTGAGATGGTGTGTCTCATGGATCAAACCTGGCTATGAGGAGACCACAATACCGCAGCAGAAGGAAGGATCGGTTGGATTGATGCAGTCAGATGTTAGGAAGACAAAAATCAAAGTGAAAAATGTCAAATACTGGAGCCTATATCAGAGTTGGAAGTAGTGCAGAGGAAACAGATGCAGATGTCAGCAGCAACGCAGAGAGTCCAGTAGACAGGTGCGGTAGCTAGCAGTAGTCAGAAGACTCTAATGACAGATTCATTATAGTGATTCAGTTGTTCAGAGGCTATTCAGTTTCAAGAGTTGCAAGCGAAAACAATAGTAGAGAAGTGTTGCATGCAGAACATTCCAAAGGTACTGGATCAGGATAGATTGAATTCCTTTCTTGTTGAGAGGGAGTGTTGAAATTTTCAACAAGAAACAGTGAAATTGGCAACCAGAAAGGACAAAAAATCCACCCACAAAGGCCATGGAATCTTGATGCACCAAGAATGTGGAATTTTTTATGCACCAGAATGTTTGGTCGTGGAATGTGAAGCATCTAACTTATTTTTCCCTTAAATAAATTGTAATTTCATCTCATAAAAACTTGTATTAGTTAACTAAGTCATGATGACCAAGTTAGCTCAAGAAATTCAAGTTGAGGGTCTAATATGAGGCATGTAGAGGGATTCTAATATTTTTGGGGTCTAGTTGCAGTTGATGCATCAATGGGTGTGTGGTGTGAATGAGTTAACTCAACTTATTGAGTTATAATCAGTTTAACTAGTTCTAAATGACAGATGAGCTAGTGAGAAGTACAGTGAATTGAATTAAATCCAGTGAATTAAATTAGATTTAATTCACAATGAGTGATAAATCAATTAATTGATAATTTGCTATTAATAGCTCCATTCATATTAGTTCTGAGGAACACCCAGTTGAGACAAAATTTAAAGGGAACATAAGTGTCAGTTGTATTTATACAAAATTTCCCATGTGCAATGATAGAGTCATTGGGATGCCATGATGCATTGCACAATCAAGGAAGACTATTTTTCCTATTTAATAGGGAGCTAATTCCCTAGGAATTGTGTGAGCAAGGTATACTGAAGGAAAGTTGATAATTAATAAAGTACTAGACCGATTTTTCCTAGATCAGTGTGAGATGGTTGGCAAAGCATTGGATAATCTCATGAGAGATTAAGCATTATATTGTTTCATGATTCCTTGACTTGATACAAAATATAGACATAGGGGTTTTGAGCAGTTTCTTTCCCCAATAACATCTTGTGTTGTGTGATTATTGTCTCTTTCTCTTACTTGTTTATGTGATTGAATGATCATGTTTTGTATTCCACAAATATTGTATAAGGATTATGTATCTTTTTTTAGTACATCACAAGATTAGTTTGAATTGGTATATTTTCTACATGGTATCAGAGAGATATTTCTACACCGAATTCCCTTGATATTCTTCACTCTTCCCACCATATAACTTTTTTCCCTTTAGGACTGAAGGTGGCTATCTTGGCTTTCATATTCTATGAATAATTATGCAATATAAATAATTTCTTCATTCCAAGCAACCTTGCCTCTACATCTTATGACTTCTTCATCTCTCCATCCAATGTAGGAGGCTTCACCTTCTTGAACTCCTCAGGTAAATACTCCCTCCTCCTATAAGGATGATGACGGTAATGATTATGGTGATGCCTCTTGGATGAGGAACTAGAATGATACCTGTACATACGAGTCATCATGTCAAGTGTATCCAGTGATCTTCCACCTCTGATTGTGTTCCCTCTATCCAATTTGTATTCGGACCGAGATCTGCTACCATAGGTTCCATTTGTTTTTTCTTCCTCCTCTTGACTCATTCTCAATTGTACCTGTTTCTACAATTCTGACAAGCTTCAAAGGATTGTTGTATTAACCTCTACCTACTTACATTGAGCCATTGCAAGTCTTTCCTGAGCCTCAACCAACTTGTCATTATCTGCTTTGCAACTTTTGATATCTTCCCTCAAGCTCCTCAATGTATCTTCTATACCAAGAGAATACTCTTCTCCTTTCTTCCCAACTGATCTATAGGAAGTGTCACATGAAATGTAGTCTACCATTTTTCTTGTCATCTTGGGTTCTCTTCTTCCTACAAGTATACCATGTCAGATAATCCAAATAGATACCAAAACAAATCCATACCTTGGTGATGTTCAAGGGAGGCTTATCTCATTTGCAAGTTCAGTCCACATTAGCATGTAAATGTATAATCATAAACATACCCATGTAATAACATAACATCACAACAACATCATGCATGACCATACCAATTATATACCATGATCCCATGCATGATAACCATAACCTTAACAACATCATACATTACCAAAAGATAGTGAAACCATTCTCTGATACCACCCTGTGGTATCAAATATGACCCAAAGAGAGCACAATCGGCTCTGATACTACCGTGTAACCGCCTCCTCCCACATTTACCCACTTTAATCAACTTGCATGGGGTAAACATGAGATTAGGGTCACTATGATAAGACTTGAACTCCTAGGTGACCTTAAGGAAATGGAGTCAACAACTTAAGACCTTATTGACTTCTCTCAGGTGCCACATGACCTCCAAGAGTAACCCAACCCCTTAGAAAACTCACTTTTTCCTTCACCTAGAGCCCCAGTCACTCCCTTTCCAAGGCCTCCATGCACCTATGGGTTTCCAGTTGCACGCATGAGCCTACAACCATGCGACTATGGACTTTTTGCTCAGTTCTATGCCAGAGATCCTGAATTCTATGCCATTTTTTCAGGGCCAAGACTTGGGTATCTACCCAGAACTCAATGAAACTTCTAGAGTTGATACATGACATAGGAATAATTCTTGTAAACCTAAACCTGAAACCAAGACTTAACATGACCATCCCAAACTAGGATTGACATTTTGTCAAACACTTGGAGAATATACAACCTACAGGTCGTGAATAAAAGTTTTAACATAAGGGTCTGAAAAATTTTCTAAGGTTTAATAAGAAGGGTCACTGCCTTCTCACATTAGTTGTCATAACACCAATTAGATTTTGCATTAATTATTTATTTAGTTATAAATGAAAACATGAACATAACCATGACTAATATCTATCATAAAACCATGCTTATAACCAACATATAACCATGTAAATAAAAATAACAAAACAACCATTAAAGACACATATTAACTAATATATTTCCTCATCCAAAGCAAGAGTAACTTAGCTTTTATTAAACATAGGTAAATATCGACCGGGTTTAGGACTTTCACATTCCACCCAACCATAGATTGGTCATTAAGAAAGATCTCTCTTCAAGGAATCGCCCGCGTGCCATATTCCAAGCATGAATGTCGGATCTCATGGGATAAACCAATCCAAACACAACCAAGGGAATCCATAGGTTAAACCACCTCCACCCTCTACATACCATTATCACACCTAAACTAGTGTTAAGATCAAAAAACCAAACCAAGCTTGGATGCCTCAGAATTTCTTCTCCAACACCTTGAGGAATTTTCTCGTCTCCACCCTCAAGCTTTACTGTTTATCCCACCATTACCAGTCAATGGATTCCTAGGCCTTTGGGAATCTTCCTGAGACCACCTCACTCGAATCAAAAATATTCTGGAAATCCAAAGATCAAAACTGAGAACAATCTCTTCACACCATGGTTATTCGGAAATGGAAAGGCTAGGCTAAAATCCAATGTCGAAACCCAAAAAAATCCATGCCAATGACATCAAAAGAACCAAATACCAATATGCACATACCATGCATGAAAACCAACTAAGAATCATACATGCAACTTGTTACCTGCAAGTATTCATGTTGAAGCTGCTTGATCCTTGCCTTTATTTTCTTTCCTTGTCCTTCTTTGCTTTTCCTTTCATTTCATTGATTTTCATTTACTTTCCTTTATTTCTTTCTCCTCTTGGTGATTTTTCCTCTCTAAGACTAATTCTAAAATTGAACTCACAAAATGCTACCAACTGATGCTCTGAAGTATTTTTTTTTAAGAGGCCTCTAATTTCTTCAATTTTTCATTATTTTCCTTCATTTTCCTCACATGCAATCTGTTACCTTTCACCTTCATTTTCTCCTAATTTCCATTATTTTCGGAAATAATGGGCCAAAAATACCTTTTTTCCTTTCCAAATCCTTATCCATTGCCTTTTCCAATTTCCCCTTAGCCATAAAACATAACAAGTGATGCCCACTAGGATATTTTTCCCAACATTCAGCTTGGAATAAGTGCCCCTTGATCATGGTATTATTTACCTTTATTGGTAAAATAAATCCTTGAATTCATGGCAAAGGATTATATATATATATATATATATATATATATTTATTTATTTATTTATTTATCTTAAAAAAATTAAAATTGTGGAGAATTTTTGAAATAACCTCTGTAATGGGTTTATAATTCATCCAATGTTTTGGGTGGACACTCCACCCATCCTTTATTATTGGTAATCCGTTACACGAGTTATTACAAAAATTCTCCACATCATGGAAAATTTCAAGGATGGAAAATTATCTTGAAGTTTAAAAATATTGGTGAATCTCACTAGTCCCTAATATCCAAACTATAAAATGTTTATTGATGCATTTGTAAAATTATTGAAATTTATAATGATTTTATATATTCTCTCTATATAATGTTGGAGATTATTAAGGTAAAATGATTTCATATTGTAAAATTTGGGTGAATCATTCTTATAAACTAGCATTTGCACCAAAAGAGTGCAAAGATATGTCGATAGAAATGTAGATGAATGTAGTGTGTTTTTCATTTTTTCACTCAGTTAAGTGTGGTTTTTACTTTTTTGACTGAGTTATGTGTGTTTTTCACTTTTTGACAAGGTTATATTTTTTATCATGTGCTTGACGTTTAATCCACTCATTAACTCTCAATTTTACCTTTATGATTAAGATAAATAAATAAGTAAATATTACCAGTTAATATAGGGGGGTGGGATAACATTAATTTACAATTCTTTCATTAACATGTATGATTGAACAGATGGTAGAGATCATTAAAATATATTGAATAAATTTGAAGACAAAAAACATTAAACCAACAAACTATGATCATTCTGCAACAACTTTAAGATTCATATATTACTTAATACAGTTTGAATCAATTTTGATGGAAGAGAAAACTTTTTGAATTCATATCGCATAGAAATTTTTTTAGGAATACAAGTTCATTTTTTTCAGACCTTCACTTTTGGCATACGATATTTACACACCAAGTATCCAAGCACACACTCTCTTCTCATTGTCCAAAAAACTACAGCCCAACTCTTTCTTCTCTGGAAATTTTACTATTTTATAATGACCTCAGCAGGGCTTAGCACTCGTTAGCAGGATTCCATAACATCTATTGGATCTTTATTATAGCCTCTATGGGCTACATCACAAAGTTTAAAGTAGTATCAAGAGAACAATGGAAACTATTTCCTTCTAAGGGGAAATAACTAATCTAGACTCAAGCTCACATGAGCAGAAACCCCTACACAATTGTGGCTAAAATGTTTGGACACATGAAAATCAATAACATCTAGATATATTTTGGCACTAACCCATAATGGTAGCTTACTTTTAGTCCCTTGCAGACCATAAATGCTAGTCTCCAGTCAAATATACTGTAAATATTTCTTGCGCTTCCTCCCACTTCTAATGAATTTAAAACATCTCTTTCCACTTGAGGAGAAATTATTAATACAAAATTGGTTAGTAGGATTCTATAACATCTATTGGATCTTTATTATAGCCTCTATAGGCTACATCACATAGTTTCAAGTAGTATCAAGAGAAAAATGGAAACCATTGCCTTTTAGCAGGGTTTAGCATTGGTTAGCAAGATTCTATAACATCTGTTGGATCTTTATTGTAGCCTCTATGGGATACATCACATAGGTTCAAGTAGTATCAAGAGAACTGTTGAAATTTGCAACAAGAAATAGTGAAATTGGCATCTAGAAACAACATCCAGAAAATCACACCCAGAAATGGCTACCATGCGAGGCTTTTGATTTAATTATTCCTTAATTAAATTGAGATAAATATGTGTCAAATTCATGTGTCCCTTAAATAAATTGGACAATAAATTGTAATATTATCTCATAATCACTTTTAATAGTTAACCGAGTGTGATAGACTCAGTTATCTCATGAAATTCAGGTTGAGGGTGGTTGGTGATGCATGTAGAGTGATTTTATTTGTTCTAGAATCCAAGTTGTAGTTAGTGTATTAGTTTAATGCATGAGAAATTAGTTAACTCAATTAACTGAGTTAAAGCCAGTCTAACTAGTTGTAACTGATTGTTGCACTAGTGAGAGGTCAAGTGAATTAAATAAGATTTAATTCACATGCAATAATCTATCAAGTGACTGATGATTTACTATTAATAGTTGCATGCATGTCAGTTTTGATGAAGACCCAGTTGAGACACAGGTTAAAGGGATGTTATCTATCAGTTGTATTATTAGTAAATTGTCGGTGCACAATTAGAAAACCATAGGATTTCCCATGATGTATTGTGCAGTTTTGGAAGGTTGCATTTCCTAGTTAATAGGGATCAATTGTTCTTAGAATTTTAAAAGAAAGGAAGGTTGAGCAGAGGCAGGAAATTGGCTAAGTGTTGGTTTATTTTGTCTTAATCAGTGTGAGGCAGTTGGTAGAGTGCAGTAGACTCTTATGAGAAGAGTGCATTGTATTGTTTCATGATTCCTTTGTTCATTATACAATAAAGATAGAGGGGTTTTAAGCAGGTTGCTTTTCGTAGAAAAATATCTTGTGTTGTGGATTGATTTTTTTTCTCTTACTGGATATGATTGTGTGATTGTGTTTATTTACCACAAATAATTGTAGAAGGATTCAGTATATTTCTTTATAATATTGCATGATTAGATTGAATCCATTGGTATACACATATTTCTGTGTAATTTCTACATGGTATCAAAGTGCCAGGAATCTCAATAGTGGAGAAGAAATTGAGTTTGTGTAGAACAGTACTCAAACTTTCAGATACTTTCTTTGGAGCAAAAAGTGGATCAAGATGGCTTTCAATGGATTAATATTGGAATATGCACTTGAGGGAAGTTCTAATTATATCACATGGAATGATAGAATGGAGGCAGTTCTGGAGGACAATGATATTCCCAAGCCTGCAGTAGAAGACACCGCTCTTCTTGATGCTTGGCAAAAGAAGGTAGCAAGGGAAAGGTGTATCTTATTAGAGGAATTTCGAGATCACATTGTCTCGATTCTCCATGGAAAGACAACTCCATATGCTATGCGAAAGGCCTTCACAGATCTATTTTAGAACAACAATGACCAAAGGAAGTTGGCACTGAAGGACAAGCTCAGGAAAATCAAGAAGGAGGAGGGTGAGACAGTAACAACATACTTGGCGAAGTTCATTCAATGTAGAGATGAGCTTGGAAGTGTTGGTGTGACCATAGCAGATGATGACTTGGTGAGCCTAGCAATTCTAGGCCTTCCCAATAGCTAGCATAGTTACCAGGACTCGATGAATGGGAGGGAGAAGTTACTAGATTGGGAGCAACTTTGGTCGGATTTGGTACAAGAAGAATTTAGGCGGAATACTAGGGATGGATCCTCATCTAAGACTAATGACGAGGAATATTTTTCCTTGGTCAGTAAGGAAAATAAGGCCAAGGGAAATAAATCCCAAGGCGAAGCACGCAAGAAAGACTTGTCCAAGATCATATGTTTTCATTTTCACGAGCATGGGCGCTATGCTACTAATTGTCCACAGAACAAGGAAAGCAAGAAGGAGCCTGTAGTTTTCGCAGGTGAAGCATTGGCTTCACAGTTCGAGATTGATTTTACTCCCATTTCATGCATGGCTAGCAGTGTAATGGGATTCATGTGGTATTTAGACGGCGGTGCCTCGTTCCATATGACGGGGGATAGAGATCTCTTCGGTGACTTGGAGGAGAAGGAACTCCAGCAGAACATAGAGTTTGGAGATGACGGGAGGTATAGCGTGATCAACATAGGTACAGTTACTTTTAAGAGGGAGAATGGATCTCATCTCAGACTAGCAGATTTTTTGTATGTTCCAGGCCTAAAGAAGAATCTTGTCTCCGTAGCGGTATTGGAAGATCATGGTTATAAAGTGATGTTTAAAAATTGAATTTTTTTCCTTAAACACATAGCCATGAGACAGGTGAAGCAGATCGGTTCAAGAGTCAAGAACCTGTATGCTCTCGAGGTTGAGGATGCATGCAAGGCTTTGAGGAGAAAATCAATGGTTAATGACTTGGTGGTTGAGAGGGAGCCATTATCTCTTAATATGCAGCCTTAGAAGCAGTCTCAGAAGGTTGTGGAAAAGCCACAATTGGAGAAGCAGAGAGGAGATCAAGTGGAAGAGTCTACTCAAGCAGAGACCTTCAGGAGGGGGAAATTTCGAGCCAAAAAGGTAGAGGGAGTACATGCAGCTATACCTCTAGGTGTGAGGTGGGGCGATGTGTAGAATTAATCCCAAGAAGAAATTTAGGTAGAGTCTGTTGAGATGGTGTGTCTCATGGATCAAACCTAGCTACGAGGAGCCCACAGTACAACAATAGCAGGAAGGATCAGCTAGATTGATGCAGTTAGATGTCAGGAGGACAGAAATCAGAGTGACAGGTGTTAGATACTAGAGCGCAGATCAGAGTTAGCAGTAGTGCAGAGTGCATGGATGCAAATGTCAACATCACAGAGAGTCCAGTAGACATGTACAGTAGCAAGCAGTAGTCAGACAAATTCGATGACAGATGCATTATACTGACTTAGTTGTTTCGAGGCCATTCAGTTTTAGGGTATTTGCATGTGTGAACAACACTAGAAAAGTGTTGCATGCAAGAACATTCCAAAGGTACCAGATAAGGACAGATTGATTATTTTCTTGTTGAGAGGGAGTGTTCAAATTTGCAACAAGAAACAATGAAATTGGCATCCAGAAACAACATCCAGAAAATGGAACCCAGAAATGGCTGCCATGCGAGGCTTTTGATTTAATTATTCCTTAATTAAATTGAAAGAAATATGTGTCAAATTTATTTATCCCTTAAATAAATTGGACAATAAATTGTAATATTATCTCATAATCACTTGTAATAGTTAACTGAGTGTGATAGACTCAGCTAGCTCATGAAATTCGAGTTGAGGGTGGTTGGTGAGGAATGTAGAGTGATTCTATTTTTTTTAGATTCCAAGTTGCAGTTAGTGTGTTAGTTTAATGCATGCGAAATTAGTTAACTCAATTAATAGAGTTACAGTCAATCTAACTAGTTGTAACTTATTGTTGCACTAGTGAGAGTTCAAGTGAATTAAATAAAATTTAATTCACATGTAGTGATATGTCAAGTGACTGGTGATTTACTGTTAATAGATGCATGCATGCCAGTTCTGATGAAGACCAAGTTGAGACACAGGTTAAAGGGATGTTATCTATCAATTGTATTATTAGTAAATTGTCGGCGCACAACTAGACAACCATAGGATTTCCCGTGATTTATTGTGTAGTTTCAGAAGGTTGAATTTCCTAATTAATATGGATCAATTTTTCTTAGAATTGCACAGGCAGGCAAGCTAAGTAGAGGCACGAAATTGGCTAAGTGTTGGTCGATTTTTTCTGGACCAGTGTGAGACAGTTGGTAGAGTGCTAGCAGACTCTTGTGAGAAGAATGCATTGTATTGTTTCATGATTCCTTGGTTCATTATACAATAGAGATAGAGGGGTTTTGAGCAGGTTGCTTTCTCTAGAAAAATATCTTGTGTTGTGGATTGATTTGCTTTCTCTTACTGGATGTGATTGTGCGATTGTGTTTATTCTCCGCAAATAATTGTAGAAGGATTCAGTATCTTGCTTTAGCATATTGCATGATCAGATTGAATCCATTGGTATACACATAGTTTTGTGTAATTTATACAAGAAAAATGGAAACCATTGCCTTGTAAGGGGAAATAACTAATCTAGACTCAAGTTCACATGAGCAGAAACTCCTACGCTATCATGGCTAACATGTTTGGACACATGAAAATCAATAACATCTAGATATATTTTGGTAGTTACCCATAATGGAGGCCTAATTTTAGTCCCTTGCAGACCATAAATGATAGTCTCCATTGAGATAAACTATAAATATTTCCTGTGCTTCCTGCCACTTCTAATGAATTTAAAAACATCTCTTTCCACTTGAGCAGAAACTGTTACTACAAAATTGGTTCAAACTACTAAATTAGTCCAAACTCTTCCCCACAAGACGAATCACTAAATAATAGTAGCTTCTAATTTGAAAACACATGTTCTCCAAGGATCCATTGCATAGTCATAAAAAATGTTTGCGAAAACAAAATTTTGAAAAAGCATGGACCTCAAAGAAAAAAAAAAAACATAGCATTTATAGAAATACAAAAAGCATGCAAAAAATACGGTGGCATATATAGGGGAAAATGCAATGTAATTTAGATATTGAAAAAAAGAAGGCAGTATTCATGTTAGAGATTTAAGTCACAGAAGACTTGAAAAGATCTCAACTTTCTAGGCAAAAATATTTTGGACTTGTCTCCTTCATAACCATATTTTTGAGTTGGGATAACTCCTATGACATATATTAGTCTAGGAACAAATGGAATACATAATTTTATTTTATTTTGAAAAATCAGGAGTGTTTTGAAACTATGAACCAATATTTGAAAACCTCTAACTTGATACACTCATTTTCAATTCGACAGAAATGCTTGGAAATGGAGTTGCAATAAGATGCAGTTTCAAAATATTTCTTGATAAAAAAATCATACCATCTTAGATAACACAAAAATATGTTATCCAAAAACAAAAAAATGAATAACACAAATGGTGAAATAGAAATAGAAAGTGTAGCGAGATAGAAATATACATTGGAACCATATAGGAACATATAATATTAATTACCTGATGAAGCCTCAGTTCTCTGGAGGATTGCAAAAGGGGCACCACAATGCATTGCAATGGCATCAAGTGAGGGCATTAGATCTGTTAATAGACCTAACAATTTATTTATGCCGAAATATTGGGCTTATGTACAATAAAGGAATTGTACATCGAGGAACCCTTCTCCCATGCCATGGATTCAAGTATTATTTCCTCTAAAATGTTCAAATGTCATTTTAACTCTCTTGGAAGATTTTCCTCATGGCTTGCAAAACTATCTATTACCTTGCTCAAATCAAATACAGTTATTTTGACTCTACTTTGCACATGGCAGCCAAAACTCTGTAATACAGCTTTAATTCTTCCATCCTACGTTGTTCTTCCATATGCTATCCATCAAGCATGCACTCTGGAGACTTCTAGATACACATATTTCCCTAGGTGAACTACAAGGAAAAATTTCTTCTGATATTATTCTTTCTCGGTGACTATATGCGGTAATGTCTTTGTCCATGATGAAATAAAATGCCCAAGCTCTGAAGAAGGTTTCAAAGTATCTAATTTTTCTATCCATCAAGCATGCACTCTGGAGACTTCTAGATACACATATTTCCCTAGGTGAACTACAAGGAAAAATTTCTTCTGATATTATTCTTTCTCGGTGACTATATGCGGTAATGTCTTTGTCCATGATGAAATAAAATGCCCAAGCTCTGAAGAAGGTTTCAAAGTATCTAATTTTGTAGTGTCTTTGTCCATGATGAAATAAAATGCCCAAGCTCTGAAGAAGGTTTCAAAGTATCTAATTTTGTATGTCTTCTAGTTTATTATACGAGTGGCACTTTTTATATGAGCAAGTCAAAAGAATAAACAAAATTCAAACGTAACAAAAACAACTCAAATATTGTTACGGCTAAAAGGATTTCATTTTTCTCTCTCTTTTAAAGATCTTTTTTACCATGTTCCAAAGGTGAGGGATTAAATTCCTCCTTCTAGTGTGTGAATTCAAGGTGTGTGAAAGGTGAAGTACTATATGTAGATGTATGCAATGTAATTTTATTTTAATTTTCTAGGTTTCTTTGGTTAAAAGTTGTGACTTAGTGGCATCTAAGCCATAAAATTACATGGGGATTGCACCTTCTTGGGCCACAAAACCCTTAAAATGGCTGTATTTTTTTCACCCATGGGGGTTTCAAAACAATGACCTTCGAGCAAAGAGTGTCTTAACAGAGCACCTATTCTAGATCTCATGGGTTGAATGTATGTACTCTTATTGATGCCCACAGATGACTTTTCTAAGTGTAATGTATGATGATATTCTTTAGTCAGACCAATTTATTTTAATTTTAGATTCTTGGGATAATCACCAGCAAATGGAGACTCTTTGATTTTTGGCATAGCAATGTGGTAGATGTGTCTCAAAAACTACTAAAAAAACCCCCTTGAGTTAAGTAGCCATGATGTGCTATATTTTTCTTTCAAAATAATCTAGGACATGAACTTAGCTCCATCCATAAGAAATGCCCCTTGCAAATTCATGCTAACCCGGAATGGGTGAAACAACATCCTGCTAACCAGGCAAGACAGATTGACAAGAAAACCAATATTTTTAGTAAAGGCAATAGGCATAATCAGAATTTGACACTAGTTCATATTCTAATTGTTTATCCTTGTGTTTATTAGTAGATGTATCTTGTCTTCAGTTGGAAATATGCATCTGAATTATGCAGAGATTCTCCTATCCACCAATTTCAATTCAACCTAAAATTGAGGATAATGTAGATCACTAAACATGTTAATTAGTTGGGAAACATTCCATCCTAAATTTCCATCCACGGTGTCATAAATTTCCTTTTCAGAAAAATGCAGGTATTCTGGCATAAATTAGAGTCTGCATTTTCTAAAAAAGGATCAATTTAAGCCTGCATTTTCTCAAATGGAATCAGTGAAAAAAAATATTTATTATCAAATAAATTAAAATATGTACATCTAGAGGTCAAATAAATAAAGGGAAAGGAGATAATGTATTTGTACACTTTCTAGGTCTTGTTGGCCTTTTTTCCGCAAAGCTTTCTTGCTTTGAATATTGTTATATTGGTTTTGTGCCTTGTGAACCCTTGAGTATACATGTGGGTTGGATTGGAACCAACAACTCACTTTCAAATAACTAAAGGGAAATGAGAGAGTGTATTTGTGGACTTTCGAGGTCTTGTTAGCCTTTTTTCCTCAAAGCTTTCCCACTTTGAATATTGTTATATTGGTTTTGAGCATTGTGAACTCTTGAGTATACATGCGGGTTGGCTTGGTACCAACAACTCACTTTACAAAAACATTTATTTCTTTCCTTCGTAAAAATAGAAAATGAAAAATAGTAGATTTTTAATATACATTTATATTATTTAATTCTTTATTATGGGATCTTGGATAAGCTCGTCAATCTATATATATTTACGTTGCAGCAATTATGTTTGGTTTTAACAACTTATGCATTTAACAAATTTAATATATATGTATGCTAGATATTCATTGGCCAAGAAGAATAGCTCTGAAGACAAACTGGAAAAATTAACTATTGTTGAAGGTAGATAATTTTCAAATGTAAACATTACATACCTAAGATGTCATTGTAGTTGTAGTGCCCATAATGAAATAGATGATGGGAAAAAAATAAAATTAGAAAGTGAGTTGTAGACTATGTACATAGATTGTAATAGTTTGCTATGGTAGTGTGTTGTACACTATATTGAATATTCAACCTAAATTAAAAAATGCTTTACACATAATATTGATATCTTGATTCTAGTTTCTTTCCTTTTATTAGATAACTCACCCCCAAAAAATAGTTTTCAAAAAAATTATGAAATGTCAACCTTATGGTTTGGAAAAATGTGGACTGGTTACTCAATATTTTTAGAAAAATGCAACCCATAATTTTTGGTTAAAATGGCCAATGACAAACATATATATAAATCCTATCTGATTCGAGCCTTGACTATTCGTTTCATTGGGATTAGAAATTGAATGTTGCATATGTTTTCTGGATGGAACTCGTGAATAAAATCCTTCTAAGTTTTATGTGAACATTGGATTAGTACAGAGGTTCACAAATGCATGATCGTTCAAATAATTTTTTTTTTGAAATCACTACACTTTTTAAGGGCTTTTGCAGGTTGTTGCTATATGGTTAGTTTGTAGAAGGCCCACCCCTATGTAGAGAACTCAATGCGCCACAACTATCCAGTTTGTTTTGAGGTTTGTGTCATTATAGCTCTGATTCTTAGGTGTCATCATTACATAGATACATATTGGAATTTGGAATTTAAATTTAGATTTGCATTTAATTTTTATAATATGTTAGGCACCTTCTTATTTTCTTATTTTTACTGATTTTAACCCAAATTCTTGTTAACCTTTCTTTGGTCATGAGTGGAAATTATTGTAATTTCATTTCGTTTATTTGCCTAAACTTTTTGTTGTGTGTTGTAAATCCCACAGACTTTATTTCTATGTTCGTAGTATAATATTGATTACTGTGGACTCTCATTTACCTTTCCATGTTCACGAGTGGATATTAATATAATTTTATTTCATTTATTTGCTAAAAAATTTCTATGGGTCTTGTTTTCTGTTTGCAATGTCTTTTTGATTCTTTAAAGGCAATAACTATTTTGTGTTGTGGTCATACAATATAATGCATGGGGACTGTTTATCATAAATGAAAATACACTCTTAGTAATTTCATGTTGCATTATATATTTTTTCCCAATTTTGTTTTGTATTAATACTGCCACATTACCATATAGTGCTTGCAAACATATTTCTGATTCTTTTGAGATTTGATGATCTTCATGTATTCATGTCCAATGTGCTCCAATTAAGTTTGTGATATGTCCATAATCTGGGAACAACTAGATAAAGAGGTATGATATAATTGAACTTTCTTTATGTTTCCTCAGAAGTTTGATATCTTTCAACTGGTTTTTTACAAATTCCTTATCTTTCATATTGTAGCAACACCTCTACCTTATGACTATCAAAATAACATGGTATAATTTCTTCTTCATTGATTTCAATTATAAATATTTGAAAACAATGGTTGTTGTGTACACACTATCTAATATTCTTGCACAAATATGGTTTTGTGCTTTAGCTCACTCGTACACATTTAGTTGTTAATTTTCTTCTGTCATGAATGCAAGTTTGGATCCTATGCAATGATTGTGAGATGTTCTCTGAGGTCTAGTTTCATATTGTTGCACAGAATTGTTTCAACTACAAATCTTACAATACTCGCCAAACAAGGGGACCTAGGAAATAGTGGTACAATCCTAGGAACCATGGAGTATTTGTATTTATAATGTCAAGTTCCAATCCTCGGTCATGACTGTCATATGCCTAGTAATCTAGTAGTGATTAGAACAAGATTCAATTTTGGATTCCCTCCATTGATGGTGTTATTAATTAGTTAGTTTATTGCTAGGTCTTGGTTCTATGTTGCAATCTATGCACATTAGAACTCAGGACACTTTTTCTATGGACTTGTAAGTTGTAATTTACCTTAACATGGGGTCAATTTTCAATATTATTTTTGAGATTCAGAACGGTTCATTTATGTTATTTCACATTCAAGGCAAAAGTAAACCGGTCTATTTAGATGTTTGTTACAAGGACCCTTTTTATTTGTTTCTAATTTCTGTCTCGATTTTCTCTTCTTGTAGTATGAACTGCAGGTTAATGGAAATTGTAAATTTCTTGTTCCTGTAGTATGAGTTGGGGGTCAATGCAAGTGTAATATGGTGTCTCTCTTTATTCAAGGGAAATTTGATGTTTTGCAAGTCCTTGAAAAAATTGCATCTGCACTTGACAATATAGAACTTCACCTGAGCTTCAGTATATCTTATTTTTTTTGCAACACATTAAAAGCGTGATAATTGTCTGCAAAATATCATGCATATTTTTCTTTCACAATTTTAAAATGAAAATTTTGTTTTGGAATCAAGCCATGGGTAATTTTTTACTCAAAGCAAGTGTAATTACATTGGAGATATCTAAGGTATACTTAAAAGAGAAACTATTACTGTATTTTTGTATGCTATCCGCTTGAACTGCATGTTAATGCAAAATCTAGATGTTTTATTCCTATAGTATGAATTTTGGGTTAACGTGGAATGTAATGTATCCCTTTCGTCTCTAAAGAAAATTGGTGTTATCCAAGTCATTAGAAATATTACGTCTGCACCTACAAGCATAGAACTTCACCTGATGCTTCATTTATGTTTTGCTTATTTTATTGATCTTAGTATGTCTTATTTAGTTTGCAATAAGTAAACCATAATCTTCTACAAAGTTCTAGTGTGGTTCATGACCAGTGACTTAGTCATGGTTCACATCAATCTACTATTTCACAGAAGCTTGATATTGATAGGAATCATGAGATAGGTCTTTAGTTTGTATATATTGTTGTAAATATTTGTAATTTAAACATTTTATCTTATAATGTTTTCATAAAATCCTTCTTTACGATATAATTGCATTTTCTTACTATGGTGAATTTTATTTGCTCTCGAATCACTATACCATTTCGATGGTCATTATGCATTAACTATTCTTGCAAGCTATATTACATGATTAGAGATGTTAATTTCATATTGAGAACATCAAAATATGATATTAAGTGTGTATCAAATGAGGCTTATCTTTCCTCTAGTTTTCAATTTAGTTCACCATTTTGTGCAACTACCAGAACCATTGTTGTTGCATCTGCTGCCTTTTTCCATTTCTTAGTTTGTATTCTCAATCTCTTCATTTCGGCTTCCATAGCCAAGTTAGCAGCCTGTGCAACCTCAAGCTGCTCTAATGATATGTTTGCTCGCCCACTATTTTCCATCTTCAGAATGAAAACTTTGATCTTCTCTATAAAATCCTCCTCCCTAGCATTAACAACCTCAAATTTTGAAAGGGATTTTATTTTTTCCTATGCACAAGCTTCTTCCTCCTGGTGTTTTATATTTACTGAATTGTTACCTCCCAATGAAATTGAAGAGTCAGAATTTGGGGCAGTGGAAAATGATTTCTCCATTTGTTCCATTTTTTCTATAATATCAATCTCTCTGGTTTCAGATTTGCATTTTCTTCCATGATATTCTATAGTTCATTCTCTCGATCCATTAGAGAGGCCTTGAGATTTTCCACTTCCATCTTTCTCTTTTCTAATTCTTCTTTTATGGAATTGGCCTTCGCTTCGTTTCTGCCAATTTCCCCTTAGCCATAAAACATAACAAGTGATGCCCACTAGGATATTTCCCAACATTCAGCTTGGAATAGGTGTCCCTTGACCGTGGTATTATTTTACCTTTATTAATTTTTATTAACCTAAGTTTGTTACAAAATCCCGAAGTGAGACACATCTAACTTTCTCCCTAAGAAAGCCTCTTCCGGTGTAATCATATAAATTCATTTGACAAGGAATCATGTTCTGTATATAGATTGTTGTGTTACATGCCTCTACCCAGAAATGTAGTGGCAGGCCTTGGTCATGTAGCATAGCTCTCACAACTCCTACAATGCTCTGGTTCTTTCTCTCAACTACCCCATTTTGCTGTGGGTTGTGGGGCATTGTCAGCTCTCTTCGAATGCCTTCTTTTGTTCAAAAATCCTTGAATTCATTCGAAACATACTCACCTCCATTTTTTCTCCCGAGAGCCTTCACCTTATTTCTAGTCTCTTTCTCAACTAGTTCCTTGAATTCTACAAACTTTGAGAATGTATCATCCTTATTTCACATGAAGAATATCTAGAACTTCCTTGAGAAATCATCAACAAAAATAAAAAAAATACCTATGTCTAGTAGTGGAGAGTCTTCGAAATGCAACACTTCGATTGTTCATCTCTACAAATCTTGAAGGAAAGACCACCAACATTCAATTTACCTCTCCAACTTTTATGGGGAATTTGTAGATGTTAATCCAGTAGATATTGCAACTGAATTGTGAGCTTTCCTACTAAATGCATTTATCCCATTGTCAATTCCACTACCAAATAATTTTTGATATTTTGAAACTACATGTCACAAAAATTTATATCCAACAATTCAATATTCATATTTTGATATTCCATCATGTTCTCCTTTAAATGCACATCAATTTATCAACCAAGAAAAGGAATGAATGAATTGGTGGTTGTGAACTGAGCTTGAACTGAACCTTGATTGTCACTATTCAAAATATTTTCGATCTTTGACCATCCCTCAGTTATTATCTTCTGTTAGAAATTAATGGAGATTAGGTATTTGGTTACGTAGTTGTGATTTTTTTTTTAATTAGATATTCAGTTCCTATCATTTAGGAATCTGTTCTACCTAATGTATCTATTTAATCATTGGAGTTTAATGAGAAACCTCAAGCGGGTGCATTTTCTTGTAGGAGCTCCTAGTGATCTGCACCTGTGAGCTCATGTGTTGTTTGCCAAACTTCATGTCTTCAATCTGCAACTGTTGACATGGTATCAGAGCTCAAGGGAGCTGTAAAGATCTTGTGGATACTTGTTGAAGAGAAGTTCATGGAGATTAATCTCTAAGCCTTGCTGTGAGGATCTATGAGAAAATCCTGTGTGGAGGCCACTGCTTGTATGCGTGGGTAGCTTCGACGGATGCAGTCCCAGATTTGCAATTTGAATTCACGTCCGGAGACGAAGACGTTGGGTGTCCATAATGCATGCAAGCGTGGAGAGATGGGTCACTAATTGAATCTGCAATTGTGCTATGGTGAGTGGCTGGTGCGTGAGGCAAGCCAAGATTCTGAGTGGAGGCCGTGAAGGCGAATCAGAGCTCAGTAAGGTGGATTCCTTCTGTTGAAAAGCACAGTGGACGATTTGCGTGGAGGCCAGGCAGAGAAGATCCGTGGGCTGTGGTCGATTTGAAGCACTGTGGTTGATTTCCAGAGTTGTTCCCTCTTTCTCCAGCATGAAAGACCTCCGTGAAGGCACGTTATATTGTTGGCACTGCATTAGTTGCTTCAACGATTTCTTTAATTTTTCACTACAAGCTGGATTGCTGGCACGACTTTCCCCTGTTTGACTTACCAAATTCCTTACAGCTGGGCATGTTAACTCATAAGCTGGTTGCTAATATCTTTGGGAAGCAAACCTCGAATAGTTGTTGTGATCTTTGGTAAATCAAACTTGATGTTAGAAATCCTTACGAATAGCCCAGTCGTTCACCCGTTTCGGCCATTACTCATTACTGCAAGGTCGCTTCAGAGGGGAATGTGCAGTGAAGAGGGGGATGTTGTTCTTCAACAACAGCGTCGGTAATTGGAAGATTATGTACTGCTACTTTTCACATTTTGGAGATTCAACGGGTTGCACTGTGGAAGGTCGGCCTTATTCCAATCATCCATTACCTATTTGCAGATGAGGTGATATTTTTTATTTTTTATTTTTTTAATAGAGGCTTAAAAAAAAACCAATAGCAAATCTTACAACAAAATGGAATGAAATGAATTGAAGGGATTACGCTTCTGTTTCCTCTGGCGTCGTTTTCTAGCTTATAATTTTTTTTTTCTATAAGTCTAGCTCCATTTATTTAAGGTTTTGTAAGCTATCGACATTTAAATAGTGGAGAAAATAAATTTTTGAGCATTTACAACTCCTCTGGCCAACAACAGATTCGTTGTATTGCATCTGTTGATGTTGCGGTTGCAGCGAGGGATGTTGTATGTGTTCCTTTTCTTAGGCATCACAAATTTGAGAATCCCATCCAGCCATTAAGTCAACGTATAATTTCATTGTCGTAAAAACATATCGTCGCTTGATTCAATTTGTATTCACAATTGTTTTTCCTTTTCTCGATGGAAAATTACTTAAATGAAAGCAGCAAGTTGGATGGTTACAACTACACAAATTGGAAATTTAAGCTTCAAACTTTGCTTGAGGGACAAAATTCTTATAGCATTGTCATTGGCGATGAAGTTAAGTCGACTGTTGCAAATGGTGGAACGAATGCAATAATTCAAGAGTGGGAGAAAAGGGAGATGAAGGCAAAGGTGCTACTCAAATTGTCAGTTAAAGATTGCATCATCCCTCATATTCGGCATTGCAAGACAGCGAATGACATCTGGACAACTCTCAAAGATATGTATGAAATCAAGAACACCAGTCGAACCTTGTTCCTCAGGAAGAAGATCCTCTCAATCAAGATGGAGGAGAATGAGTCTGTTTCGTCATTCTTATCCCAGATAAAGGAAGTTAAAGATAAACTATCTGATATCGGTCAAACCGTGGCAAATGATGATCTGGTGATAATTACCATGAACGGCATGATGGATGACTATCAGATGTTTATAACCGGATTGAATGCAAGAGAAAAGCCTCCATGCTTTCAAGAGCTTACTGGGATTTTGCTACAAGAAGAGGAAAGGAGGTTGTCTCTCAAACCTCAAGATCCAGATCTTGCATTGATAACAAAGTTCAAGCCAAAAGGGAGAGCAATGGTTGATCAGAGGAGGGGCAACACATCAAAAAGGACACCACAAGGTATGACCTCGCATAAAAATGACTCTACTCTTAAATGCTTTTATTGTGGTAAGATAGGCCATATTGCTAAATTTTGTCGTAAGAAGAAGGCAAATCAGGAGAGGTACAAGCAAAGAAGACATGCAGGTCATTTGGCAGATGCAGATGCAGACACAGATCAGAATCTGGATGTTAGATTGTTTATGGCTGAGGCTGACACTGCCTTAGCTACTGAGGAGGATGAATCAGATACTTGGTTCGTAGATTCTGGAGCCTCCTCGCATATGTCAGGTAAAAAGCAATGGTTCAGAAATTTTAGAGAATCCAACACTGGAGTAAAAGTCTACCTTGGAGATAATAGAGGGTATGAGATCAAGGGACATAGAGATGTCCTTGTTACTCTGCCCGATGGTAAGATCAGGAATATATCTGATGTGTGGTATGTTCCTAGCATTAAGAAGAACCTGATTTATGTGTCAAAGATTACAGATCAGGACCTCAAAGTAGAATTTTTTAAATCTCATTGCATTATTAAAGATTTGTTCGATCAGATGAAGCCCATTGCTATAGGTATTCGCATAGGAGGACTCTACAAACTGGATGTGAAGAGTACGCCACAGCAAGCCTTGATGTCGTCGGATAAGTCTGCTGAAAATTTGTGGCATCGGCGACTTGGGCATATCAATTTCAGTGATCTCCTTCTGTTGCAGAACAAAGGTATGGTAGATGGTCTTCCTGTTTTGAAAAAGTTGCATATTGATTGTGAAGCATGTGCGTTCACTAAACAGCATAGAGATGAATTTCCTGCCATTAAAGATAGAAAACAGAGGGATATACTCGAACTTGTACACACTGACTTATGTGGCCCGATGCAGACAAGATCGTTAGGTGGGGCCTATTATTTTTTAATCTTTGTTGATGACTGTACAAGATTCACATGGGTATATTTTCTTAAACAGAAAAGTCATGCTTTTGAATATTTCAAGCAATTCAGAAACATGATTGAGAAGCAAACACGAAAGTTCATCAGGATTCTTCGATCAGATCAAGGGGGAGAATTCAAGAAAGGAGTCTTCATCAAATACTGCAACGAGCATGGGATACAGCAGCAATTTACAACACCTTACACTCCTCAGCAGAATGGAGTTGCTAAGAGGAAAAACAGAACACTGGTGGAGTGTGCTCGCAGTATGTTGAAAGGTAAGAATCTAACCAATGGTTTTTGGGCAGAAGTTGTTAATACTGCAGTGTATTTAAAGAATAGGAGTCCTACTAAAAGTCTTGAGTATAAAACTCCTTTTGAAGCATTGTTTGGCTTCAAGCCTGCAGTAAGTCATCTTAGAGTATTTGGTTGTAAAGCTTTTGCACATGTTCCTAAAGAGAATAGGAAGAAGTTAGATTCAAAGGCCATTAAATGCACGTTCATTGGATACTGCAGTGAGTATAAGGCTTATAAATTTTTTGACCCTGCTACTCACAAGGTGTTTGTCAGTAGAGATGTATTATTCCATGAACAGATTGATGATGGAAATCTTGTCCAAAACAATGAAGAATGGCATGTGCCCTTACTTTCAAAAGAGGATAGTGAAATAGGAATTAGTCAGCAGCAGGAACAAAAGCAGGAACAACAACAATAACAACAGCAGATATAGCAGCAGCAGGATAATGTGGAGTTCAGTCCACAAAGACAAGAAACAAGCAGAATAATTGAACCCCCACCACTCAGAAGATCAAGCAGGCCAAAATAGTTACCAGCTCGATATAGGGATTGTGCGCTTATGACTGGTATGTTAAACATTGCAGAACCTTCTAATTTTTATGAAGCTAGTAAAATTCTTGAATGGAAGAAAGCAATGAATGAGGAATATGAATCAATCATTAAGAACAATACTTGGGATCTAGTAAAACTTCCTAATGATAAACAACCCATAGGTTGCAAATGGTTATTTAAGTTGAAATTTAGAGCAGATGGGTCTATTGATAAGCATAAAGCAAGGTTGGTGGCAAAGGGATATTCCCAGATAGAAGGTATTGATTTTGAAGAAACATTTGCCCCTGTTGTAAAATTAAATACCATCAAAACGATTATTGCTTTAGCCACTAAGCATCATTGGAAAATACATCAATTAGATGTTAAATTTTCTTTCTTAAATGGTGATTTAGAAGAATAAGTATATTTAGTACAGCCTGAAGGGTTTGTTAAGAAGGGAGAAGAACACCTAGTATGTAGATTAAAGAAAGCTTTATATGGTTTAAAGTAGGCACCTAGATCCTGGTATGAAAAAATTGATTCTTTTTTCCTCATGCATGGTTATGAAAGGAGCAAAAATTATCCCAATTTATATACCGTGTTTAATAATGAAGGACAGATAGTGGTGATATATTTATATGTAGATGATCTGATAATAACAGGAAGTGTAGACAATCTCATTAAAGAAATCAGATAGCAATTATCACAGAAATTTGAGATGAAGGACCTTGGAGAAATGCAATACTATTTGGGTCTAGAATTTTGGAGAGATTCAAGCCAAACTTTCTTTTCCCAGGGTAAGTATGCAAAGATTCTGTTGTCCAGGTTTAAGATGGATGAGTGTAAGGTTGCATGTGTACCTTTACAGCAGAATAGAAAACTTCAGATGGATGATGGTTTGAAATATGAAGATGCAACATTTTACAGATAATTGGTTGGTAGTCTTATTTATTTGACTACAACAAGACCAGATTTAGCTTATGCAGTGAGTGTTTTGAGTCAGTTTATGACTCAACCCCATGACAGTCATTAGAGTGCAGTGAGAGGAGTGTTAAGGTATCTGCAAGTAACATTAGACTTTGGTATTTTTTATTCTGACTCATTTGATGTTAAGTTGACAAGTTATACAGAATCAGATTAGCCGGGAAATCTAGATGACAGAAGATCAATTACAGGTTACGCCTTCAACATTGGTTCCGGGGTCATCTCTTGGTGCATCAAGAAGCAGCATATTGTTTCTTTATCCTCAGCAGAAGCAGAATATCGAGCCATGTGTGCAGCGACATGTGAGGCAGTTTGGTTGTGTAGACTTCTCCAAGATGCAGGGGAAGAATAGACAAAGGCTACGATCATCAATTGCGACAATCAGAGTTCCATCAAATTGGCTTAAAATCCTGTGTTTCATAGAAACACTAAGCACATCGACACTAAATTTCATTTTTTTAGAGAGAAAGTACAGTCCAAAGAGATTTTTTTAGAGTATTGTAATTCTTGTGATAATATGGCTACTATATTCACTAAGCCTCTAGGAAGGCTGAAGTTTGATTTGTTTAGGGATACAATAGGTGTGTTTAAAAATCCCTTTCTCCATTAAGGGGGAGTGTTAGAAATTAATGGAGATTAGGTATTTGGTTACGTAGTTGTGATTTTGTTTTTTATTAGATATTCAGTTCCTATCATTTAGGAATATGTTCTACCTAATGTATCTATTTAATCATTGGAGTTTAATGAGAAACCTCAAGCAGGTGCATTTGCTTGTAGGAGCTCCTGGTGATCTGCACCTGTGAGCTCCTGTGTTGTTTGCCAAACTTCATGTCTTCAATCTACAACTGTTGACATATTCAAAGTCAATTCAGCCTCCAGCTTGAGATAACTACTCTCACAAATTTTTTATCAAAATTGTGAACCTTCCCTTCGATTTGGTTAAGAGATGCTACATGTCAACTGCTTCATATCCAGATGAACTTGAAAAATGAATTTTCTTTTGTCTCCTAGACATTTCAATTTCACGTATACAAAAATAGTTTTTGCAACAAATTCTTAATTCTAACCATGACATAACAATAAAGTAACTCGGCATCCACATGTAAAAATATATATATATATAGATATTTATATTATATAAATGGTAAATTCTATTATAAGGTTTTAAGGATATTTTACTGGGTCTTCTTCTCAGGGAGCTACCTAGTATGCAACATCAATGTGGAAGATTCAGGCGAGGGGTTGGAGAAATAGGACATTTTGGAAGGCATAGCTATCGACCCCAATCCATCCCAATCTTAAAAGCACTCATGGAATACACAACAACTAGGAAAACCTATTCAGGAAACTTTTTCATATCATTAGGCTCATGGATCAGTTGACCAAGGATCTTCATGAAGATAGGAATGAATTAATTTCGTTCATGAACGATCTTCAAAGAAATCAGTGGCAGATGTTAGATAGGCCCTGACTAGCTTGCAACAGAACCAATGGAGCATTCGAGACAAATTGGACAGGTTTAAAGGAAGAATGGCACAGATGGAGAAACCCTACTCCGCTAAACACCACTAATCCATAATGGTCTGGGGAAATATTTTGATTCTTCAAGTATTCTGGTTGCACGTTCTTTTTTTTATGGTTAGCTAGGTTATTATGGCATTTTGTAATATTTTTTGGAAATTATCTACTGGCCAATAAATTTGATAAGAGTGAGGCCAGTAGAATTTTGGTAAGCAAAAAACAATGATGTAAAAATTTGACATAAATGAAAATTTAGATTCACAATAAATACTATTAATAATAATAATCTCAATTGGGGTTATCTTGGGTGGTTGGGTAGAATGATTATTTTCCTCCTCACCCATATTTAAAATCTCGCTAGTGACACGATGAATTTCGATGCCTTAGATGATTATTGTTATAATGGTTTTGAGATTGATAAAAACACTCTTATGTGAGTATAAATGTGGGCTAAATGGGTACCCACAAAATAACTCTTGTCACTAGGCTAGAAATCAATTTCTTTAAAAAGAAAACAAATTAATAAATATTTTAAAGAAAACATTGTTAAAAATTAACAAAATATAGATATTATGAAATTATTCCAAAAAATATATTTATTTTATTTTGAATATTTTAAAGTATATTTTAAACTTTTATTATTTTATTTTAAATTTGTTTATTTTTATTTTTGGGATTTTCCCTTTTTAATTTGATATTTTTTTAATGGTTTTTTTTTCATTTATTTATTTTTTAAATTGTTTTAAATATTTTTTTAGTCGTTTTTTATTTTTTTAAATAAAATTATTTAAAAAAACATATATATATATATATATATTATTTTTCTTAAAAAAGAATAAAATTGTGTGCGTAATTTTTAAATAACCTATGTAATGTATTAATTCATCAATCTTTGATGGACACTCCACCCATCCTTGATGAGATTGGCAGAATGTCCACCGTAAATCTACCATATTATAAATCCGTTACATAGGTTATTACAAAAATTCTCCACATCAGGGAAAATTTTAAGGATGGAAAATTATCTTGAAGTTTAAAAACATTGGTGAATCTCACTAGTCCCTAATATGCAAACTATAAAATGTTTATTGACTCATTTGTAAAATTATTGAAATTTATAATGATTTTATATATTCTCTCTATATAATGTTGGCGATTCTTAATGTAAAATAATTTTATATTGTAAAATTTGGGTGAATCATTCTTATAAAATAGCATTTGCACCAAAAGGGTGCAAAGATATGTTGATAGAAATGTAGATGAATGTAGTGTATTTTTCATTTTTTCACTTGGTTAAGTGTGGTTTTTACTATTTTAACCAAGTTATGTGTGTTTTTCACTTTTTGACAAGGTTATATTTTTTATCATGTGCTTGACGTTTTATCCACTCATTAACTCTCAATTTTCCCTTTCTGATTAAGATAAATAAATAAGTAGATATTACCAATTAATATGGGGCGGTGGGATAACATTGATATAAAATTATTTCATTAACATGGATCATCACACGGATGGGAGAGACCATTAAAATATATTAAATAAATTTGAAGACAAAAAAATTTAAACCAACAAACTATGATCATTCTACAACAACTTTAAGATTATGACATTACTTAACATAGTTTGAATCAAGTTTAATGGAAGAGAAAATTTTCTGAATTCATATTGCATAGAAACATTTTATAGGAATACAAGTTCATTTTTTTCAGACCTTCACTTTTGGCTTACGATATTTACACACCAAGTATCCAAGCACACGCTCTCTTCTCATTTTCCTTCCTTCTATGGAAACATTACTACTTTATAATGACCTGAGCAGGGTTTAGCATTGGTTAGCATAATTCTATAACATCTATTGGATCTTTATTATAGCCTCTCTGGGCTACATCACATAGGTTAAAGTAGTATCAAGAGAACAATGGAAACCATTGCCTTCTAAGGGGAAATAACTAATCTGGACTCAAGCTCACATGAGCAGAGACTCCTACCCTATTGTGGCTAAAATGTTTAGACACATGAAAATCAATAACATCTAGATATATTTCGTCACTTACCCATAATGGTGGCTTACTTTTATTCCCTTGCAGACCATAAATGTTAGTCTCCAGCCAAATAGACTGTAAAGATTTCTTGCGCTTCTTGCCACTTCTAATGAATTTAAAACATCTCTTTCCACTTGAGGAGCAACTGTTACTAAAAAATTCGTTAGCAGGATTCTATAACATCTATTCAATCTTTATTATAGCCTCTATGGGCTACATCACATAGGTTCAAGCAGTATCAAGATAACAATGGAAACCATTGCCTTCTAGCAGGGTTTAGAATTGGTTACAAGGATTCTATAACATCCATTGGATCTTTATCATACCCTATATGGGCTACATCACATAGGTTCAAGTAGTATCAAGTGAACAATGGAAACTATTTCCTTCTAAGGGGAAATAACTAATCTGGACTCAAGATCACATGAGCAGAAACTCCTACTCTATTGTGGCTAACATGTTTGGACACATGAAAATCAATAACATCTAAATATATTTTGGCACTTACCCATAATGGTGGCTTACTTTTAGTCCCTTGCAGACCATAAATGTTAGTCTCCAGTTAGATAAACTATAAAGATTTCTTCTGCTTCCTGCCACTTCTAATGAATTTAAAACATCTCTTTCCACTTGAGCAGCAACTGTTACTACAAAATTGGTACAAACTACTAAACTAGTCCAAAATCTTCCCCACAAGACGAATCACTAAAGAATAGCAACTTCTAATTTGAAAACACGTGTTCACCAAACATCCATTGTATAGTCATAAAACACATTTGCAAAAAAAAAAAAAATTGAAAAAGCATGGACCTCAAAGAACAAAAAAACACAACATTTATAGAAATACAAAATCATGAAAAAAATACGGTGGCATTTATAAGGGAAAATGAAATATAATTTAGATAATTGAAAAAAAAATCAGTATTTAGATAAGATATTTCAGTCATAGAAGACTTCAAAAGATCTCAACTTTCTAGGCAAAAACATTTTGGACTTGTCTCCTTCATAATCATATTTTTTATTTGGGAGAACTCCTATGGCATATATTATTCTAATTTAAAGGAATATAAGTAAAAATGTTTTTTTTGTTTGAAAAATCAGGATTGTTTTGTAACTATGAACCAATATCTGAAAACCTCTAACTTAATACACTCATTTTCAATTCAACATAAATGCTTGGAAATGGAGTCGCAATAAGTTGCAGTTTCAACATATGTCTCGAAAAAACAAGCATATTTTTGGGTTGTTTAATGGGTAAACAAACACAAGTATTTATTATCAATCCGGGATAATAGTACTTAGACGAATCACCAACATATATGGGTTCCAGCTATGATCAAGTTAGAAGATGATTTATCAATGATTAAGGAAATGCATATTACAAATATAAATCTAAACTAAATAATTTATAAATTCAAGTATGCAACCAGCAACAGAAGAATCTCCTAACTTAAGAGATTTGTTTGTCCTTCTCTCACAAGATTACTTCATGAATTATAAATCAAAAACCACTAATTGAGCAACAGATTAAGATGCATAAAAAAATAATTGAAGAGGCTCTTAACTAAAGATATCCTGGTTATCCTTCATCACAGATTCATTCATCAATAATACTATTGTTAGAAAACAGGAATTCAGAAAAGCATTAAAAAGCAAGAAAGATGAATTCTATCTTTAATATCTTAATAAAATAGAAAGAATATTTAACTTAAACATTTGATAATAATGATAATTAGATTCATTGGCACTCATAAAACATCAACATATATCTAACCAATAAGTTAAGCATAAAACAAACTAGTTCAGAAACTGCAACTATAAATAACTATAAAGTGCACTTAGCTCGGTGTGGGGGCCCTCCATCCTTGCCTCGCACACTGAAATTGATTTCAGCTACTAAAACTTCAGTCAATAAACTAGCATATAACAGTAGCAAATGGAATAGAACAGTTCTTCAATTAATTCTCCAAAGTCTCAGAAATAATCAAGTTAAGTTATACAATTTCTACATAGCAATGCCTTCAAATTTTGAGGCTTAAATAGATAAAATATGCAAAAAATTAATCTAAAATGTCTCCTATATCCATGGTTATCCTTATCTTATCCAATCAGGTCGAATTCATCATCATATTTTTTATCACCAAATTGAGTCCTGTTGGGCTGCTGCAATGGTCAACTTGGAGTAACTATTTCAAACCAGCTTTTGACTGAAGATTAGCGTCTTCAACCTAAGAGGGCTCTCTTAATTTATCAAAGGATTTTCAATGAAAAATCTACTAGATGGCTAACTCTATGACTGTAACTTGATTGTGATTGATTGTATTTTGAAAATGTAAAGATTTGCTACCATTGGGCTTATGGAGTCAGATCAGTATGAAAACTAAGTCACAAGTCAATCTATCTCATGGAAGCTAAGGCAATTTTATTCTTATAAAACCACACATGAAGGAAAAAACATCAATCTATATGCATACAGGAAGTTGGAGCATGTCACCATGAATTCCAAGTGATTATACATAAGCAAAACTGCTAAAACATGACAAAACAAAAGACTAGGTGTATAAAGGAAGTTGGAGCATGTAATCATGAATTCCAAGTGATTATACAACTAGAAAACTGGAGAGAAATTAAAATAATAATATAAGAAACATACATAATAACACATAGAAGAATCTTAGGTTCTGAAATAGACTGTTGCAACTATATATTACTAACAGACAAAGATTACAAGAGTAGTGCCTTCATAACATATCCCAACCCCTTCTAACTCTAAAACTCCTCTTATTTATAGAATGATAACTCATAAAAATGATTTGACACCATACTAACCTTGAATTCGCACCTCAGAGACCTATTTCAAACATGATTCCATCACTTGGAGACTTCCTAGGGATATCTTTGTTTTGCAGACTTTGAATACAAAAAGGACTCTTCTTTCATTAATAGTTCAACAAATCAATTTAATAACCCTTCTAAATTGCAACCAACTAATTTGATGAGTGCACTATAGTGCCAATGCGTCCTTATTCCATGTGGATGCTGAGTTGGACCTCCTCCAAGTTGAATTTTTACAATTTTTTCACAAATCTGGTTAGTGAAAATTCTGAAAAATAGGCTTCAAAAATGAGTGTATAATTTCCAAACCCTGATGGATTTACAGAAACTGAAATATTTTTCTATAGATGGACTTGTGATGAAGAAAAACCTCTTTCATATTTCCAAAATACTTTTTCATTTGGTCTAAAATCAAACTTGAAGTTGACTACTAAAACAGTCATGTACAAAAATTTCATAGTGTAGTTTAGTAGCGAGGTTGTTTTTGTCCTTTGTCTTTTCCTTCTGCCACCTCTATTGGTCAAACAATGTTTTTCGGGTCAAAATGAGTGAATACCATCAACCTCCCTCCTTGGATCTTCAAAAAACTGTTTTTATAGGCAAAAAAGCATCTTCAGAAATTTCGTAGCGTTTTTTGGCCTTCAAGCCTGAAGCACACTACGAAACTACCTGATAATGGAGAAAATTCCAAAATATTTTTTTTTCTTCCAAATTTCATTTGTAGTTCTGAAACGTGATATAATGAAATATGATCATGCAAACTTTCCTCTTACCCTCTTCAAAAAACATCATTTTCACCTTTAGCAAGTTTATTTATCAATAAAATGATTGTTTTTCTGAAAAAAATAGGGTTCATAGATGAGCTCTTATCTCTCTATCCTTGGTAGATGTTGCAAAATTGAAGGAATTTTTTGTGGGTCAGTATGTTCTTAAGAAAACCTCTCTCGGTTTTTTGAGAACCATCTCTAGTTGTCTAGAATCTGCATTCTAAAAACATGTATAAAATAGGAAAATTCTACATTCTGAAAATAGAGTCGAAAGAAATATCTGAATCTCCTAATTTTTAGCACATTTGGGCAAAGTGAAAGAGGTTAATGTTATTTGATATATTCTTGAAAATAACCTCTCTGATTTTCTTAAAATACTTCTCTGTTTGCTCAAAAAACGTCCTTTGAAGTTGACTACTCAAAAGTAAAAAAAAAAGAGAAATCCTCATATTCACTATGAAATTATTAGGTAGTTTCGTAGCGAAATCCGTAGTTTTCCTTATTAAAATGCTACAAAAATTTGAAAAAATGACATATTTGTCCTTTTGAGTTTGAATTCATGGGGAATGACAACTGACATGGTATGGAACTGATTTGACATGAAATGGCATAAATAAAGGTGATCTCAAAACTTAGGATAGGCTTAAAAATGCAAAATTTTTCCTATACCACCTTGAAATGGCTTAGGATACCTTATCCATTTGGTGAGTGACCTATATGACCCTATCAATAAATGTTTCACAATTTAATTGGTGATAAAAATGGCTTTACTTTGGATGGTGTGCCCCTATGGTACAACAAAGAACTAGTAGTTCCAGTGCCACCTCCAATGGGTTGTTCCCATCTTCAAAATGAAAACTTGCAACCTATTCTGACCTGTAACCTTGGCAGTGAAAAAAAACCAGTAGCTGCTAAAGAATTGAAAGTGCACATAAAACCGAATCAAGCGATTCTACTCTTCCAATGAAGCCAATCAAGAAGTTGAGTACTAGATTGAAACGAAATTCCACTTCTATGATCATAAAGCTATCCTTGAGAGATGAAAAGTTGTTCCACCATCTGAATTTGTATACATAACTAAAAATCATATTGAAATTCATTCCTATAGAAGATTCCAGCAGAGTTGCGAAAGGATCTTTCAGAGTATGCACGAATAGTTCTTGTTGATCAACAAGAAAGTGTGAGTAAATACGATCCTTTGATGGTGTTCCTTGTTAAAATTCTTCATTATAACCCTTGTGACCTTCCTCAAATAAAAAAGAAAAAATATTTTGATCATTATTTTCATTTGAGAGGAAGAAATACTTGGAGTACTCTTGGACACTTTCAAAAGGAACTGCCTCAGCATGTACCACAAAAATTTCTAAAGGTAACTATTCATATGACTCAACAAACATACCCATCTGATTGTCTAAAATTTTCTTTTCAAAATTTTCTTCATTTGATGTAGGTTGATGCAAGGAATGACATGAAGAATAAACTTCTTCCTTTACCTGAGGATTATAGCAATTATCTTCCAGTATTTCCTCTTGTTGTTTGAAATGATTCTAATATTCCTGATGATCAAAAGACTGACAATCTGCTGCAACTTTTCATCAAACTCAAAGGATGTAACATGATTTTCATAAATAAACTCTTGTTGGGTTTCATTTTCATCCAAGAGAGAGGTTATCCTTTCTTCTTGGTGGTAAAATGGATTGTCATGAAGGGTCTCTAAAATTTCCTCATCCATGAACTCATCATCTTCATAAAAATTCTCCAAATATTCAATAAAACTCACACAATGTTTACAACAGTATTTGACCAGCAATAAGGAAGAATGGCATTCTTTATACATCTCATAAAATTCAACATGGAAATCAGCAAGAGAATATAAGGAACCATTTGGCAGGCTTTCGTACCAAGACCATGATTTTCCTTCTTAACTAACCATAAACATCTTCATGAGACAATATTCAGGGAACTGAACCTTAAGCATGTGCACATGCATATTTAATCTAACCAAATGAAGAGGAGAATTGTCTTTCTTTTCATTTTTTAAAATGGGAATATTAGTTAACCAATCGACCTTTGGCACAGGATTTGGAAAACCAGGGATGTGAGACCAATTCATATGGGCATACCTGGCATTTATTCTTGCAATGGAACTCATCTTGGAACTTCATCAAGCTACTGATCCTCAAGCAGTGGAGTCATCTTCCAATTTATTATTTGATGTGTGGAGTCGCTAGAGCAGAAATACATCCAATATGTGCCTAAGTGTCTGCTGCTCTCAGACCTTAGAACTGAAACTTTATCGTTCTTCCCAGGGAAAATTTACACCTTTGATCCCCGGCAACGGTGCCAAAATGTTATCACCAAATTGTGTCATGTCGGGTTGCTTCAATGGTAAACTTGGAGTAACTATTCCAAACCACTTGTAACTAGAAATTAGCCTTTCCAGTCTGAGAGGGCTCTCTCAAAAGGATAAAGGATATTCAATGAACAACTTGAAAGTAGATGGCTAATTTTGAATTGGATTAAATGTGTGTTTTGTGTAGGTGAAAGATGTATAAGATTTTATACCATTAGGCTTATGGAGTCGGTATGAACACTAAGTCACAAGTAAATCTATCTCATGGAAGCTGAGGCAATTTTATTCTTATAAAACCACACATGAAGGACATAACAACAAGTTATATGCATACAGGAAGTTGGAGCATGCCACCATGAATTCCAAGTGATTATACATAAGAAAAACCGCTAAAACATGACAAAACAAAAGACTAGGTGTATAAAGGAAGTTGGAGCATGTAATCATGAATTCCAAGTGATTATACAACTAGAAAACTGGAGATAAAGTAAAATAATGATATAAGAAATATACATAAGAACACAGAAGAATCTAAGGTTCTGAAATAGGTTGTTGCAACTGTATATTACTGATAGACAAAGGTTACAAGAGTAGTGCCTTCATAACATCTCCCAACCCCTTTAAACTCTAAAATCCTCTCATTTATAGAATGAGAACTCATACAAATGATTTTCCACCTTACTCACCTCGAATTCCCACCTCAGAGACCTATTTCAAACATGATTCCATCACTTGGAGACTTCCTAGGGATATTTATGTTTGCGAGTTTGAAAACAAAATGGACTCTTCTTTCATTAATAGTTCAGCAAATCAATTTAATGACCCCTTATCCACTACAACTGTTGGGGTTCCCATGTTTTGGCCGGATGGGCAAGACCAAAAGATGAGACAACATCGAGAACCACTTTTTGAGCCCAAGGATACGCCCTCCCCGGACTGGGAGGGGATCTCTCAAATAGAGCAAAGAATGATAAATCACAGAAAGCTCAAAATTGAGATGTTAGGCTAGTTCTAAAGCACAGAGGGGGGTTTTAAATAGTTTGGTTGGAGGGTTGCTGGGTTGGTTAGGAGATCATGGACTGGGAAAGCAATGGGAGAAAAGGAACAAAGCAGCAGGATGTTTCAGCAAGGAGAATGGGCCAAGACCGTGCCATCCATTGGGCTATGGAGTCATGAAAGGAAATTACATGCAACAACTAGCCAAGGCTTTCAAAGGGCAAGTCATCTAATACTAAAGGATCTTTTAGATTAGATGGTGGGATGGGACATTGAGGAGGAAAGTGAAAGAAGGAAAGCAACCGAATTTCTGTCTATAGATCAGGTCAGAGGTCATTTAACTCCAGGCCTGCTTGGACGTACTCTAAGGCAGTTCTCAAAGAGACAAAGGGGTTGCTTATAGATCGGACCAGCGGTCATTTAACTCCAGGTCTGCTTTAGCAACTCCAAGGGAAAAACAGAGATAAGTTATACGGAAGGGATCTTAGAAGGGCCAGCTGGTCACGCAAGGATCCTAGTGGACAGGGCTAACACTCATCCCCAGTGTTCCCAAACCTTCCAGCTTAAACCCAGCAAGAACATCTAAGAACTGATTCAACCAATTCATACATCAGAGAGTAGGCAATAACATCCACTACACTGGTTAAATCAACTGAAATCAACTCTTAGATAGCACATAGGCAGAAAACATTAAAGGTAGGGAGAGCAGGAAACATAGGGCACCTAACAAGGGTGAATCCTATGTTATACTTCTGTTGCCTACCAGAAGAACATGAAACAGCATGTAAATGAAATAAACAGAGTTAAGAAGAACATCACCAATAGTAATAGACCAGGATCCTGTGAAATGTGCTTTGATTAATTGATGCAAAACCAGTCATGTATAATATAGCTCAATGGCTGTTACAATCCAGACCTCTCCTCCCAGCCTATTACATACAACTACCCTGCTACTCCCTCTCAAGACTGTTCTAACAGTCGAACTGAATCCCACTAACAACAACTGCCCAGCAAGGCAGCAGCAGCCTCTGATGTGTTCTCGGGATTTCTTACGGGGAGAAAAATAGAAATGATCACAAAAATTAAATGAGATTGTTAAGAAGAATGGCGGAAGTGTTAGCCCCTCACCTTAATGGGTTTACTGTATTGTATGTACTTTATAGGCTTGTTTGGAAAGAGCTCTATAGACGGAAATTGACCTACGATGTTTCTTTGGAGTCCTTTAGTGCTTGGAGCTTTGCGCTAGCCTTGAATAAATGAAGCTGGATGAAAGATGCACTTGCAGTTTCTCCATTCCTCCATAATTGCGATAAACGATCTTTAATGAAGCTACGTCGAGAATTAATCGTTCAGGCCCGAGGAGCATGGAATTTCTATGTAAGTGGTGACTTTATACTGGAAAAAGGCACTAAGCTGATATTCATGCTCTGGTTATCTACCCCAGTGCTTAAGTCTACAGAAACTATGCTTGAATCACTAGTATGGGATTAGAGCCGTTATTATATCAATAATGTGCATTAATCCATTTTGAAACTCTTCTGCCGACTTGCTGACGATGCCGAAAATACCTCTCTGTGCTATTCCGCGCAGTGGAAAGAGACTGTAAAACCGGGCAGTGGTGGTGGAGGAATTTCTTCAGAGGCCGGAGGAGAGGTGGCGGAGTAGCGGAGGAAACGGTGGAAACAGTGAAAACGGTGGAGGAAGCGAATTACAAAGAAAAAGGGCGCAAATCAATGGAGCGGAGCATTGGACGTGGGGCCGACCGTGGCGGGGGGCGATTAGATCTTGATCGTTAGATCGGGGGAGGATGAACGGCAGAGATGTGATCGGGTAATCGCAATCAGAGGGGACAGAAAAGAAACACATTGAAACTTCCGATTGCGATTGGGCGGAAGAAGCGATGACCGTTGGATCATGTAACAAACGGACGGACGAGATCCAATCGGGGGGAAGGCAGAAAGACTTGCGATCGGAAGGAATGAAGCGATTGAGCGCTGGCCGTCGATCTGGAGGAGGAACGGACGGCGGAGATGAAATTGGAAGACAGAGAGAAGAACTTGCGATCAACGATCGGGGGGGGGAAGTTGCGATTGAGCGATGACCATCGGATCGCGGGAGAATGGACGGCTGTGATTAAATCGGGAGACGGAGGGAAGGACTTGCGATTGACGATCGGGAAGGGGTCTGCGATTGAGCGCTGACCGTCGATCTGGGAGGAAACGGACGGTGGGGATGCAATCGGGAGGCGGAGAAAAAGATTTGTGATTGGATGCTGGCCGTCCGATCTGGCGGGGAGATCAACGGTGGAGATGTAATCGGAGGTGAGACAGAAGGACTTGCGATCAGCGATTGGAGCGGCGGTGCGATTGAACGCTGGCCGTTAGATCCGAAGCCAGATCAATGGTTCACGTTAAATCGGAGGGGTAGAAGAGGGGCGGCGAAATGACGATGCGATTGCGCGATAGCCATTGGATCATGCAACGGATGGACGGTTATGATGTAATCGGGAGATTTCAATCGGGGTGGCACCAATGTGACTTGCGATTGCGATCGGAGTGGAGTTGCGACAGGCGCGCCTCTTTGATCCGGACCTCAGATCAACGGCGAATCGTATTCCGCGACTTACGTTATAAAAAAATCGCATCGGTTGTTCGCTGCTAACAAAGGATTTACACCTACCGCCCACCTTCCAATTGCGATAAGCGCTAAGGACTTAAGCGCTTGGTCCTGGCCGTGGGGTCATAAGGGGGAAGTTGTTAAGGGGGAAGGGGCTAGGCCTTAGTTGCAGGCTCATGAGTGGGTTTTTTTCCCATTTTAATGGATTTTAGGGCTGGGGAAGGGGAACGATAGAGGAAGAAAAGGGGAAAAAAGGAAAACCAAGGGTAGGGGAAGAAGTTAAATGGGATCTTGGGGGGATTTGAGGGGTAAAAGTGGAATAGAAGGGGAAGACAAAGGGGATGAAATAAAAGGGAAAAAGGGGGCCTTTGGGCATTTCTTCATCAGCAGAGAGGCTTTAAAAGGGGAATCAGCAGAGGGGAAACTATCAAAGGATAAAAGACACATGGAGGCTTCAAGGAAACTGTGTTTTAAGAGGAAATGCATTCCTTGAAGGCTCGAAAACAATTTAGCCCCCTATTTGGTTGTCAAAAATTTCTAGGGGGCTAACAGTGGCTCCACATGGGGATGGCTTCTTCTTGAAGGAGCCAAGAAACCAGAAGATGATCTCTTGGTGTAGGCCAGGTGCCTACTGCTTGAACCATCCATTTCTTTCTTTGATCAGCTGCCACAAACTATGAAGACAACATATCAGCAATAAAATTCTCCCACACAACTACCTACCCACACTATAGTCCTAACATTTTTTCTTCTTGGGTGCATTTGGACTTGCAGACCCTTTACATCATTAACTTTTACAAACAGGAAAAAATAAACCTATTCTACTTCTACCCTTATTACTCCATGAGACCAGATTAGACTGTTGGTCTCATATGCTTCTCTACCTACACTACTACCTGCTAGGATTAGACTGTCTAGCAGGTTTCTTCTCTACCTTCTAAGACAGAAATTTAAACAACTAATCTACCTGCTCATAGGCTGAGCTTTATTGAGCTTTTCCTACCTACCCTACTCTAACTGAAATATTTACAAGCTAGCTTACAAACATGGTCTTCCAATGTAACCAGTCCTTCAAGTGATCCCATGACTGGTCCTTCTTGCTCAACTCCTTGAGCAGGCTGGATAGGCAGGGCAGCTCCCACTCTTTTTGTTCAACAACAGCAGCCTTGAAAAGTTTTGTTTCTGCTTGCAACATGCTGCTGAGCAAGACCTTTGATCCTTCTTCAAATGTATGCAGGAAATGTGCATAAGGATCATGAAAAGATACCTGGCTGCAAATGTCTGGCAGGCTGGCTTCGACCAGGATCTCTTCTTCTTCCACTGGATCAAGAAGAAGACTCTCTTGAGAGAGAGAATCTCCCTCATCTTCTGAACTGGAGGACTCATCATATATTGGGGTTGAGTCCTCTCGGAGCTCCGATATGTTGTGCTCTGAGGTGCAGGGCTCCGTGAAAAGATCCATGTGTTCTTGAGTAGGGGCGTATTCCTTTGCTTCCTCTTCTTCAAGAGTAAGCTCCTTGCTTTCATCGTGCTCAAGAACCTCTTCTTTGCTTTCCTCCTCATCTTATGAAAGGAAAGACTGCTGGCGTCCGATCTCATGACACTCATCACTGATGCTTTCATAACTTTCCCCATCAGTGTCATAGATAGGCGGACCTGACCAAGTCCACCATTCTGGGCGCACAACAAATCTTTCTTCGTTCTGATCCACAGAGGAGTCTTCTGAAACTGAATCATCAAACTCAACTAATGACTGAGCAGGAGCTTGTGTTCTATAGAAGATGTCTGGGGTGAACTGCTGGTTTAATATCCGATCAATCTCTTCTTCTGTCAAAAGAGGGATTTCCCTTTCATCATGGACAGAAGAGCAGCAATCCTCTTCCTCTTGTGTTAGCTGACTGGGAGGCAGGATTTCCTCTTGAGCCTCTTCTTCTTCATCAGATTTTGCCTCTTCTGTGCGGTCTTCTGCTTCCTCAGGGCAGCTTTCCCTATCAGCCTTTGCTAATAGGTCCTGATGTTCTTTGGTCAGCGTAACACAAGGCATAGGTAAGCAATCAGGCAATTCCTGATCACTTTCCTCTTCATCTTCTACAGATTCTTGAGCATCATACAGGTCCTGCTCATCTTCTAGATCTTGAGTTTGTTCTTGTTCTGAAGACGACATGGCCTGCTCTAAATAATCATCATCTGTATTCATATTGGCCATGTGCGTCTCCAGCATTTTGCCAAGCACTTCTGTTATTCTGCATACTTTATTATACAAAGCATTATACTTTGCATCCCTGTCCATGCTCGGATTCGTGCTTGTGAAAAGAAGGCTACTATCTCTTCTCGACCAGTTCAGTGTTCTTCACCAGTGGAGTCATTTGGTCTTTGGATCATAGGGAGTGTGGAGTCGCCAGGTGGAGGAATTTGACTGTTCGAAGCAGAATGCTGTCCACCATCAGCAATGAAAAGCCAATCTAGAGGCAAAGCAGTTCTTGACTCTCAGATTCGTCCCCAGCGGAGTCGCCATTATGTTGGTGACGACAATGGGAAATAGACCAACTATCAGCGATTCTTGACTCTTAGATTCGTCCCCAGCGGAGTCGCCATTATGTTGGGGTTCCCATGTTTTGGCCAGATTGGCAAGACCAAAAGATGAGACAACATCAGAACCACTTTGGGGCCCTAGGATCTAGCCCTCCTAGACCCGGAGAGGGATCTCTCCAATAAACAAAGAATGATTTATCTTTGAAGCTCAGAATGAGACGTTAGGCTAGTTATAAAGCACAGAGGGGGGTTTTAAATGGTTTGGTTGGAGGGTTGCTGGGTTGGTTAGGAGATCATGGACTGGGAAAGCAATGGGAGAAAAGGAACAAAGCAGCAGGATGTTTCAGCAAGGAGAAAGGGCCAAGACTGTGCCATCCATTGGGCTATGGAGTCATGAGAGGGAAATTACTTGCATCCACTAGCCAAGGCTTCCAAAGGGCAAGTCATCTACACTAAAGAATCTTTTAGATAGATGATGGGATGGAACATTAAGGAGGAAAGTGAAAGAAGGAAAGCAACCGAATTTCTGTCTATAGATCAGGTCAGAGGTCATTTAACTCCAGACCTGCTTGGACATACTCAAAGGCTGCTCTCAAAGAGACAAAGGGGCAGCTTATAGATCAGACCAGAGGTCATTTAACTCCAGATCTGCTTTAGCAACTCCAAGGGAAAAAACAGAGATAGATTTGACAAAGAAGCATCTAAGAGGCAAACCCCCAAGTCCATACATCAGCCAGCAGGCAATAACATCCGCTGCACTGGTTAAACCCGTGAACTCACTCTTAGAGAGCACCTAAGAACAGCTTCAACTAATTCATACATCAGCCAGCAGGAAATAACATTCGCTGCGCTGGTTAAATCAACTGAAACCAGCTCTTAGATAACACATATAGCAAAAAACATAAAGGTAGGGAGAGCAGACAACATAGGGCACCTAACAAGGGTGAATCCTATACCATTATTCTGATGCCTACCAGCAGAACATGAAACAGTATGAAAATGTAAATAACAGAGTTAAGAAAAACATCACCAATAGTAATAGACCAGGATCCTGTGAAATGTGCTTTGATTAATTGATGCAAAACCAGTCATGTACAATATGGCTCAATGGCTAATACAGTCCCAACTTCTCCTCCCAGCCTATTACATACAAACTACTCTGCAACTTCCTCCCAAGGTTTTTCTAACAGTCAAACTGAATCCCTCTAACAGCAGATGCCCAGCAAGGCAACAACAACCTTTACATTATGCTCTCGGGGATCTTTTATATGAGAAGAGGAAGAAACAGAAGTAGATAAACAAATAAATGAGACTCATTAAGACAGCAGGGCAGAAGTGTTCACACCCATGCTGCTTAATGGCAATTTTCAGCGCTGTGTGTACTCTGAAGACTGTTTGGAGTCTCTGTCAGGCTGGAAATTGACCTCTGATATTTCTTTGGGGTCCTTCGACTGTCTGGAGCTCTGTGCTAGCCTTTTGGAATAAACGAACTGGTGAGAGATCTGTAACTTTTCCATACCTCCATAACTGTTGACCAAACAGTCTTTAATGAAGCTCTGTTAGGGCAATTAATCGTTCCAGAGCTCGAGGGAGCATGGAGATTTCTTTGTAGGAGGGTGACCTTCTGGAGAAGAGTACTTCAACTGATATTTAAACACAGATAAGACTCTTTACGTGCTTAAGTCTTCAAACTGTGCTTGAATCCTTTGATTGTGGGATTAGACGTTAATTATATCAATAATGTGCATTAATCCCTTTTGAATCTCTTCTGCCGACTTGCTGGCGATGCCGAAAATACCTCTCTGTGCTATTCTGCGTAGTGGAAAGAGACTGTAAAACCAGGCGGTGGTGGTGGAGGAATTGCTTCAGAGGCCGGAGGAGAGGTGGCGGAGTAGCGGAGGAAACGGTGGAAACAGTGAAAATGGTGGAGGAAGCGAATTACAAAGAAAAAGGGTGCAAAACAATGGAGCGGAGCATTGGACATGGGGCCGACCGTGGCGGGGGGCAATTAGATCTTGATCGTTAGATCGGGGGAGGATGAACGGCGGAGATGTGATCGGGTAATCGCAATCGAGGCCGTAGCGAATGGCAATCGCAACACACCTTTTGAAAGTTTCGATTAAGACGGAATGGGAAGCGATTGAGCTGAGCAACCGTTGGATCTCTGTCCATCAATAGCGGGGCCGAAACGGAAGGAGAACGAGGGGCGACGGAGTTAAGAGGATTAAACCCGAACCGTCGGATCCGGGAAAGAATGGACGGCTAGGATTCAATCGGCAAAGAGACGGAAGGACTTGCGATTGACGACGGAAGGGGTCTCGCAATTGGCGCACCGATCGTCGACTCCGAGAACGGGACGGGAGTAACGGAGGCGGAGAAAAAGATTTGCGATATTGGATGTTGGCCGTCCAATCCGGGCGGGGAGATCAACGGTGGAGATGTAATCGGAGGTGAGACAAACAAGGACTCCGTGATCGCCGATTGGAGCAATGTGTGATTGAACGCCGGTCGCAGATCCGTCGCATCAACGGTTCACGTTAAATCGGAGGGGCAGAAGAGGGGCGGCGAAATGACGATGCGATTGCGCGATAGCCGTTGGATCATGCAACGGATGGACGTCTATGATGTAATCGGGAGACTGCAAATGGGGTGGCACCAATGTGACTTGCGATTGCGATCGGAGGGGATTTTCGATTAGCACTCTACCGTCGGATCGGGACCATAGATCGATGGTGCGGAACGTATTGCCAGTTTTAACGTTATAATCAGATCGCATCGGGGTTTTAGAGTTTTACAAAGGGATTTTCCTCCCGCCGATAGTTTCGATTGCGATTGGCGCTCGAGACTTAAGCGCTTGGTCCCAGCGTGGGGGCATGTGGGGGAAGTGGTTAAAAGGGGCTGGCAGAAAGGGGCTAGGCCTTATAATAAGGTCGGAAGTGGGTTTTTTGCCCATTTTAATGTATTTTAGGGCTGGGGAAGGGGAACGATAGAGGAAGAAAAGGGGAAAAAAGGAAAACCAAGGGTAGGGGAAGAAGTTAAATGGGATCTTGGGGGGATTTGAGGGGTAAAAGGGGAATAGAAGGGGAAGACAAAGGGGATGAAATAAAAGGGAAAAAGGGGGCCTTTGGGCATTTCTTCATCAGCAGAGAGGCTTTAAAGGGGAATCAGCTAGAGGGAAACTATCAAAGGATAAAAGACACATGGAGGCTTCATGAGATCAGAGCTGTGAGGAATGCATTCCTCAAGGCTCGAAACAATTTAGCCCCCTATTTCACAGCCAAAAATTTTACAGGGGGATAACACAAACCAACTAATTTTTTGAGTGTACTAGAGTGCTTATGTGTCATTATGCCACATGGATGCTGAGATGGACCTCCTCCAAGTCGAATTTTTACAATTTTTTCACAAATATAGTTAGTGAAAATTATGAAAAATAGGCTTCAAAGATCAGTGTATAATTTCCAAACCCTGATGGCTTTGCAGAAACTGAGAGAGGTTTTTGTAGATGGAATTTTTATGAAGAAAAACCTCTTTCATATTTCCAAAATAATATTTATTTCGGTCTGAAATAAAACTTAAAGTTGACTATTAAAACAATCATGTACAAAGATTTCGTAGCATAGTTTAGTAGCGAGGTTGTTTTTGTCCTTTTTCTTTTCCTTCTGCCACCTCTGCTGGTCAAAAAAAAAATTCTAGTAAAAATGAGTGAATACAATTAACCTCCCTCCTTGGATCTTCAAAAAACTATTTTCATAGGCAAAAATCATCTTCAGAAATTTCGTAGCGTTTTTTGGCCTTCAAGCTTGGAGCACGCTACAAAACTACCTGATAATGGACAAAATTCCAAAATATTTATTTTTCTTCCAAATTTCATTTGTAGGTCTTAAAAGTGATATAATGAAATATGATCATGCAAACTTTCCTCTTACTCTCTTCAAAAAACATCATTTTCACCTTTAGCAAGTTTATTTATTAATCAAATGACTTTGTTTTTCTGAAAAAATAACGTTCATAGATGAGCTCTTATTTCACTATCCTTGATAGATGTTGCAAAAATGAAGGCGGTTTTTTTTGCTCAGTATGTGCTAAAGAAAACCTCTCTTTTTTGTTTGAAAACCATCTCCATCTTTCCAGAATCGGAATTATAAAAACATGTATAAAAGAGGAAAATTATGCATTATGAAAATAGAGCTGAAAGAAATCTCTGAATCTCCCAATTTTTAGCACCTTTGAGAAAAGTGAAAGAGCTTAATGTTATTTTATATGTTCTTGACAATAACCTCTCTTATTTTCTTAAAATACTTATTTTTTTCCCAGAAAATTCCCTTGAATTTGACTTCTCAAAAGTAAAAAATAGAGAAATCCTCATATTCGCTACAAAATTATCCGGTAGTTTCATAGTGAAATATGTTGTTTTCGTGTGTAAAACACTACGAAAATTTGGAAAACTGACAGATTCATCATTTTGATTCTGAATGCATGGGGAATGACAACTGACATGGTATTTGACATGAAATGGCATAAATGAAGATGATCTCAAAACTTAAGATAAGCTTAAAAATGTAAATTTTTTCCTATACCACCATGAAATGGCTTAGGAGACCTTATCCATTTGGTGAGTGACGTATATGACTCTGTCAATAAATTTTTCACAATTTATTGGGTGATAACAAGGTCCATCAAAATCTAGAAAATCCTATAAAATAAGAAATTTGACCTAGTTCCTAGGGATCCTCCATAAAAACAGGTCTTGTTAGACCGCATTTGATCGGGTCTATTAAAGCTCAGTTTGACTGGAAAAAAGGTGTACATTTAATCTTAGTTCCCAATATTTCTATAAATATATCCAGCGCGAGCCCAAGTGTCTTGAAAATATGCAAACCATGAGGCCATTACCAGAATTTCTGATCTAGTCCAAAAATGCACTTAAAATTCAATTTTTATAAAAACTTCTAAGAATTGAAAAACTTAATTTAAATACCTATATATGCATTTATTGGGGAAAATAAGGTGAATATTATGGTTTATATATGGATAGTGTGGCAAATAAATTGTATTTTATAAACAAAAAGAGATACAAAACGAGGGTCAACATCTCCCCCAAGCTGATGTTCAAGCATGTCCTCATGCTTGCTTTTTCCTTTTGGACCTCCTGAGTTCTGATGTTGATCCTGTTCCTGGCCCTAAAGCTTACTATTGTGCTACATGTAAAAGAGAGTCTATACCTTTGCATTGTTCTTATTTTTATATTGAGGCTTTGACCTTCTGTTTCTCATATTTTACCTTCCAAGAACTTTTTTCCTTAAGCCACCTGAATGCTTGTATGTAAAGAATATTTTTTTTGGCTTTCAATTTTACCATTTCTTCACTTAAATTCTCATTTCTGTTAATCAACCTTTCATTATTTGTCTTATATGTTTCATTTTCTCTTTTCAGGTTGTTGGGGTCCTGTGATTTGGAAAATTGGCATGCCAAGTGACAAGGCAACATGAAAACCAAGCTTTAGAGCTCTAGGATCTAGCCCTCCTAGTCTCAGAGAGGGATCTCTCAATATGTTTATAAGGATGTGTCTTGAATGGTTTAGAAGTTTATTTTAGGTTAGTTATGAAGTGCATGGTTGCTTGTTTTGTTTGGTTGGAAAAATGTGTTTCATGCAGTATAGATAGAGCATGGGAATATACAAGCCATTGGGCAATGGAGTCATGTGAAAGTCTAAATAGTTCTGATTGTGAAGGAAGGGAAACCAGAGGGAAAATCTAACTCGGTCAAGGATCTGTTGAATAATATAGGTGAAATGGGATGAACATTAAGGACTAAGAGTGAAAAGCAAACTAAAACCTTTCACAATGACTTAAAGGATTCGAGGAACGCCCTATTTCCTCCAGTAAGCTCACTGTTATGGACTTAATTAACATAAACACTCAAAGAAGAGGAGAAATGCAGACTAAACCCTCTCACAATGACTTAAAGGATTTGGGGAACGCCCTATTTCCTCCAGTAAGCTCACTGTTTTGGACTTAATCAACATAAATACTCAAAGAAAAGGAGAAATGCAGACTAAAACCCTCTTAATGAATTATAGGATTCGGGGAACGCCCTATTTCCTCCTATAGGTTCACTGTTGAGATCTTGATCAATAAAGACATACAATTGCATTCAAAGAAGAGGGAACACCTTAGACATCTGGGGCTGCAATTATAGGGACCTTCAACATAATAACCACAGTAAGAAACATAGGGTATGATTGAAATAGACGTCTCAGTCAAACCGCAAGCATTAATAATCAAAGGGAGATTTCAGATACAATATTCAATGGCAAAGAAAAAGGGAATGCCTAAACAGTCTTTAGCACAACCGAATTAACCATTTCTAAAATAAAACAAACTGAATATTCAAGAGAGCGAATGGACTACCCTGTCATGTTCAGTAGCAGAAAACATATAAACAGTGAAGGATAAATAGGTCAGAGGTGCTTCTAAGATACATTTCTCTGCCTAAACTTTTTATCCTACTGTAAGTCAAAGCATAATGGAACAAAGTGATATATGGGAACCAACATTAACAATAAGAGATTACTTCACCAAAAACCAGGCTCAAGAATCCAATGGTCCAACCTCCTTCATCAACAGAAAAAAAGATACCTCCACACTCCTTCAGAACACCAATGCTTCTTCAAAGTAGAAATCTATGTATTACTTTAGAAATCACCAAATTCCAACCTTTTACAATGAGACTTCAAAGAGTCTTTATAGGAAAACTGAGGAAAATTAGGTGAAGAAAGCTTTAATGAACATCAGAGATAGGAGAAGTGTATTCGAATGCTCCATTCCAATGTCATAAACATTACATTAAATCCCAGATAGACTCAATGAATTCATAGCTTGTTGAGGCCATTTGGATATGACAGAGATCACCCTACAGGATGTCCTTTAGGAGAAAACACTGCCTGCAGCAGTACTGTCATTTTCCTAGTGTAAGTTAAGTGCAAGCATGGGTTTTAAGGCCCCCCATACTTCCAAATAACTACTCTAACAGATTGTTTTATTTTTCTTTGACGTGGTAACTGCTGGGATGTTTTCTGTGCATGGAGGTAGGTTGTATGTGTCAGTCAACGTTCTACGCCAATAACTGCTATGTCCCTCTATACTTGAAACTATTTAAGACCGATTGTGCTCCTTCTTTGTTGATCTTCTTGAACTGTTCATACCTGTTGTTCCTGAAGGTACCTTTAGTCTTCTGTATATTTTTTCTTCAACATGCTATGCCCTTGATTGTTCATTTAATCTTCAAACTTTGTTTCTGCCACTTGGTACTTGATATTTACCATTTTTGAGTTTCTGTGTATAGGTGGCAGGTTTTGCTAAGCTGGATGGTCTGATTGCTCAAACAGTGTTCATGACTCACCATTCAAGACGTAGAAATTTTCCCTGCTGGTCTACCTTCTGCATTGATCAAGTCTTAGGGTCGTCACCTTGAAACTTGTGTCACCACTGTGTGATTGTGGGGAGCCTTATGGATTATTCGCCACTAACCTGCAATACACACAATAAACACATTATGAAATCCTGTGTGGGGGTTTAAAACTGCTTACAGAAGGCTTAGGCAAGGTGGAGGAGCAATGAGGAGGTGGTGAATGCAGCGGAAAAATGGAGGAAAACCCTGGCAGAGAAACTGACCAAGTTTAATGGAGGTTTTGGTGCGATAAGGGACGTGAACTGTTAGATCAGGACGATCTATGGTGGAGATCTCTCGACGAGTGTTTCGGGAGAGAGAGATGGAGAGAAAATGAAGGAGTTCGTGATATAACATGGACCGTGTGATCTCAGAGATCGATGGTTAGGATTAAATTCAATGGCAACATTGCAGAGGGTAGTGGTATGGCAGAAAACTGGGAATGGTTTTTGCAAAATAAAATGGGGGGAGGCTTTTTTGAGCGAATGGAATGTGATTCCATACATCAGGCGACACGTGGATCTTCAAAACCACCCATTTCGCAAAATTTCAGAGTGTTAAACCTTGGGTGTAAATATTTTTCAATTTTGGATAGAAACCATTAGATCTGGGCTGTCAGATTGGACGGTTTGGGAGAAGCGCGATATAAGACTAGATGCACGGGCGAAAGGAGGCGAGGTCCATTTCTGAGGTCAATGCAAGCCGTTAGATGAGGGGAATGGATGGCAGAGATTGAAAATGACTCATCGCATTGGCAGAAGCGAGTGTCCAGAGAAAAATTTCATGATGCCATGCGATGGGATGCTGGCCATTGGATCGGAAGATAGATCAGCGATCAGGATTAATTGGCGGGCGCAATGGTGAAGGGCTTATGAGCGGACCGCAATTGAATCTTGTCCGTCAGTTCTTGTGGATTCAATGGTTGAGATTATATCGGAGGATCGGAGGAGAAGGGGAAAAGAACAAAGGGAATCAACGTTTTTCGATTGCGATGGCAGGGGCCAATCATAAGGCAAAGATGTGGTTCTGTGGAAAAATGGAAGGACCGAAGGTGGAAGAAAGGCGCTTATCGCATCGGAAGTTTAGAAGAGTAAAGGAATGGCTAGGGAAAGAAAAATCCGATTGTGATGAGTGATGGGGCTTAGCACCTAGTCCTGAGCACCGGGTCATATGCGAAAAAAGGGGCTTACGGCCTTAATGGAAAATGAATATTTTCAAGGATTTTAAAGGGTTTTTTTGAGGAAAATGGAGGTTTCGATAGGGGTAAAGAAGGGGTTTTAAATCTCATAAAGGGATTTCATAAGGCTTGAAGGGGGTTTGAGGCCTTTAGAGGCTGAATGGAGGGTTGAAAGATGAAAGAAGGCTTTATGAAAAGGGGGGGAAAAAGAGGAAATAGGCAGTTTCAGAGGCCTTTTGGAACAGCTTTCTTCGGTGAATCAACATGGTTTTAAGATGGAAACAGCGGTGAAGATTAATTCAAAGGATAAGGAATCATCATAAGACTTCAAAGATGATGTATTTTCAAAGGAAATATATCTCTTGAAGGCTTGAGAAAAAAATTTAGCCACCACTAGGTATATCAGAATTTATAGGTGGCTAACACAGGTGTCTTTCCATTATCCTACTTACCTCCATATTATCAATTAACTCTCTGATCCTGCTAAGGTTTTGGTCTTTTTCTTCCTCCTTAGTATCTTTAGCAACTGAAGTAGCCTCAACCTCATCATTGTTAAAATATGAATCTCTTTCTACTAGATTTTCATAAACTTCTTACTGTAACCTCTCAAGAATTTCATTGGCTTGTTTGGTCAAGGGAGATGTCTCAATGATTTGCACTTTTGGTTCTTTTTCTTTGCTGCTTCTATCTATTGAATTCCTCTTTCTTTGTCTCCTAGAATGGTCAAGAATGATGTTTCCCTCTCTACCATGATTGTTTCATGTTGTTTATTTGATATGGTTCTTGGATAGAGAGGTCAATTCACTATATTCCTTATTTCCTACACTAGTTTAAGTTTGTCTTGTATGGCTTTCTCTACAAAATTATTTTGAATCAGGAAATATTTCCAAATCATACCCTTAGTTTTCAACTGGTAATCAACAATGCTTTTTATGAGTCACTGATGATGAATTTGGGCCTTCTTGGGTTTGGTTTCAGATTTCACGCTTTCAATCATCCTCATCAAGTTTCTATAAAAGAAGTATGGCAAGTTGATTCTTATGTCTCCCTTGATATTTTGTAGCAAACTAATGTGGTATAGGTGTACTATGCTATGTCCACTATCACAAGTGAAGAATTTTTGGATTATCAGTACTAATTCAGCTCAAGGTTCATTAAACCATTCTCTAGGAATCCCCTTTGTCCTGTCAAAGGATCCCTTTCTATTCTTTTCCAGGAAGAAGGTCTAACCCTTGTCCTTAAAATTCAATCCTTTGTGATAAAGTTCACATGATAATGGCAACTCTAGGGCTTGAGAAATTGATTCTGGAGTTAAAGGAATGAGTAAAATACCCACCATAGTTTGATCTTTTTTGCAGTTATTTATAAACTCCCTTGTAATATCTTCATTATTCCTTTTGAATTTCATAAGAAGGCCTATCAAGCCTGATTGATAAAAATTTTCAACTATGTCTCTACCCCAATGTTCAATCTGAAAGTCTTTATGCTATGTTCTTGATGTCATGTTTTATGAAAACCATTTGAGATACCCCTCTGTTATCACTCTAGTAATTCTAAAGTTGTGAGATTTTGGTTTTTAGTCAAAGAATACTAGAGGTAACCAAAAACCAACTTCAAACTCTAGGATCTAGCCTTCCTAGGGTTCAGAGAGGGCTCTCTCTTTAAAATTTAACTTTGTTTTCAATTTGTAAATATTAGGCTAGTTATAAAAGTGCAACTTTGGTTTTGTTTTGGTAGATTTGGTGGGAAAGATCACTTGAAAGGAAGGATAGTGGGAAATCCATTTGTCCATTGGGTTAAGGAGTCAAAATCAAGCAAACAGGACTGGGATCAAGGACAAAAGGACAAATGTTCTAAGGGAAAGATAGATAACCCTTGAAGATCTTGGAAAGTTGTTTTTATGGGGTGGTATGATCGGGATAAAGGGCACTGAAGAATCCTTTTATCCATAAAAGGAAGTAGTAGGAAGAGGTCAAATGAGAGAGGGAGAAATTAAGGGTTCCCTACACTGGAAATCAGAGGAAAACATATAAATGATAACTAGTTAAAAACAGGGTGTTTTTAACAAATCCTGTAGTAATACTCCTAGTTATACATTCAGATTTAGAATAAACTAAATGTATGCATGTAACAAAGAAAGATAAAAATGACAAGTGACGAAATTCTTCACTCCAAATATCTCATCACGGGAATCCTGAAGTATGATGCCAATTGTTTTGATCCAGCCTGCTAACTCGAATTTTGACACACAAAAGCTTTGAAGTCCAAGAAGAAATGACTATAACAATCCCAACAATTTAATTCCACCCAAAATACTTCTAAAGATGAAGTATTTATACATAATGTTTTACAAAATATCCTAGAAAACTTCTAGGAATTATCTTAGGAAAATAAAATATCTTTAAAACAATAATAAAGACAGTTGCTTAACAAATCAACAAGTTGTCCTATTTATCCAAAAGAAATAGAGACTATTTTGAGGATAAGATGCAGCTAGTTGCCTTGGTGTCCTCCTTGCTGGTTCTTAGATATTTTTTGGAATCTGATCTACCTTGTCTGATACTCTTTATCTGGTTCTCTTTATTCGCTGATACTCTCTAAATTGATACTCTTTAACCCTTAGTCGAAAACTGTTTTACTATTGTAAAATATGTTTTGACTGTAATTCAGAAAATATTTTAGTCATCTTTTCATCTGCCTGTCTTTTATTCTTCTTAATAAATTTGTGAGTGCTTGCCAATCCTCATCTTTAGGAATTTGTATTTTCTTTAATTTCCTAAAGTTTTCATCAGTTTCGATATATCTGGAAAAGGTTAGCTTGATGACAAATAAGTGTTTTATCTCATGTTGCAAGTAGAATAAGTCTTCAAAACTCTTGAGTAACAATTTTCCAGTTGGGATGCCTTGACCTGTTGGTTTATTTACCTATTCTTTTGCAAACTCTCTAATCTTCTTATCATAGTAATTTTGAGGCATTAGTTTATCATTAATGACAATAATATCAAGAAGTCCTCTGTGCCTCAAATTTGTAAATTTAACCATAAATCTGGTTATGGTAGTATTCATACTTTCACAATTTTCTTCAAGTTGCCTCATCAAATTCTTCTTTGTAGTAACTTTCCTAATCTCTAGGATAGTTTCAGTTCTGTCTATAATCTTGATTTCTTCCAACTCCTGTCTGTTTTTGCTATTAAGGAAAGTGATTAGCCTTACAGCTTGCTCTAGTTTGTTAGCCAACTCACTTTGAGTCTTTTGAATTTCTTCTTGAGCTTTCAATAATAACTCTCTTTGATAAAAAATTACCTCAATTTAAGGCCACACATCATGGATGGCTTCAATGACATTGTTCCAAAGGTGATTTTTGATGTATGATATTTGCTCTTTTAATGTCAATTCCTTCTGCAATTTCTTCAACTCTTCATTCAGTCTAATGGAATTTTGCTCATGTGTCTTTGCATTTATCTGAGCTAATTTATTTGACTTCTCAAGATTTTCTACCATCCTTGTCAACCTGTTAATCTCATTTGTCTTTAAAGACATTTCTTCCATTTCTTTCACTATTTTGCTAGCCTCATCTATAGGTTGTACTTCTGTTGTAGATGATTCAGTAGCTGATGTTGTGGAAGAATTCAATGGCACTGTAGTAGCTAGTGGTTCTTTGGGTGCCAACTTTTCACCTAAATTTGAAGGCACTGCTACAGTGATAATTGGAATAACTATAGGAATCTTTGGTTCTTTCACCATTTCCTTCTCTTGGGCAAGCTTTTCCATCTGTATTTCCATCTCTTTAACCTGGGCTGTCAACTGAAGAATTAAATTCATCATGTCATATTTTTCACTTTGTTCCTATATGACTTCTTTTGTTTAAGGATGCTCACTTTGAGGAAGTTTGAGTTGTTTCCTCAAGGTTGCTATATCTTCATTTTTATTCTTCATCAATAATTTTGCTGCTTTGATATTAGCAGAGTCATATCCCACCTTGTTACACAACATTTTTGCATTGTCCCTGCAATCCCCATCTCGCCCATTGGAGGGTCATTTCTGTGATCAATAAGCAGTGTCATGCCTTGCAAATACCATCATTGCATCCCTTTCCATGAGGACAACATTCCTTTTTTTGACCATTTCTTGAGCAGACCACTAAAAACACTTGTTTTTTCCTTGGCGCTGGTAGCTCGTTATGCCCTTGCGCCAATGAGGCAGATTAACACTGGCCCTTGCACCAGCTGGTGCTCTATCTCAGTTAGCTACCCGCGCCAATCTGTTTATGGAATTTTTTTAAAAATAAAGGTGTAGTTTCAATCACACTAACTTTGTGGATGAGTCATAGGGAGTGGTTCGACTGAATAACCATGACCTTCCTCCTTTGGCCTCTTGTTTCCACCTTATGGGGAAACCTCCCAAGGGATAAGGCCTCCCTTCCACTATTTTAGGGATCCCAACCTCCTCCTCTCTTCTATAAATATAGCCATCTTCCATTGATGTGATAATTGAACAGATAGCTAAAAAGTTAGCATAGAAAGAAGAAGCAATCATATCTTCGGGAGAATAGTGCAGAGTGTGATTGCTTGTGTGTGTTGAGAACATAGTGAGATCTTGGACCTTTGTTCATGAGGGTGTTGCAAACGTGCTTGGATACAGACCTGCCAAAGGAGAGCCTCAACATCAATTCTTGGTTGTAAAATCCCCTTGTCTTTATCAGAATAAAATGCATTTGATGTTTATCTTCCACTCTTGTTTACAATTATAATGAGATTTCTAACATTCCTTGATCAGTTAGATAGGTTGTAATTGTTTTATGTTTGTCATGGTTTTACGCTTGTCGTGTTGTCTTGACTGTCTGTACAGGTAATAGAACGTTGGTAGTAGCATGTATCGAGCTTAAGAAGAGCGATAAATCAAGAAGCTTCGACAGAAGAAGACAACATAGCATCAAAAAAGGGTAAGGCATCTTCTTTTCTCTGAATTTCATTTACAATCTAGGAAGGTAGATGTTAGTATGTTCTCATAGTTGCTATACCCACCGTAAGGCTAGAGGGATCGCCTCTGTCCGCAGAGGGGGTTTACTTGGACAACGAATTGGCAACTCCACTGGGGAATTTGGCAGAATTTGACTCAAATAGGATCATAGGTCATGTTGACAAGATTTTTAATTGAATGAGAAGAAAACAGATTTCCCAAACCCATGGAGGAAAAGTGACAGAGTGAATATATCCCAACCCGACACGAATTGCAGACAAGTTTCATGTTCAAGAGTGACATACTGCCGACACAACTGACGAATAACTTCTATTTTCCCCCACCATTTCTGGCGAGTACCTCTTTATTTGGACCTCGAATTGAGTCACCATGTTGGGGGCATGTAAAAATTTCAAGCATAGTTTGTTTCCATTTCAAGCTTGCGTAAAAATGAAACCGGTTTCAAGCATAGTTTATCTTTGTTTCAAGCTTGTGTAAAAATGAAACCATTCCCATTTTACCTCTCATGATTGCCATTTTATCAACTTGTTTTTCCAGATGAGCCTTGGTTTTTTCATTCCATTGTCACCGGTTGCTTGGGTGATCATACACCTTCACTTGATTGTTTTACCCATTCCTGCGGAACCGTTGCGATGAGTGGTCCACTGAAGTAGCCTCTTGACCTTGATTTGTTTTTAGCAGTTCCAACATCACCAGAACTAGTCTTAACTCTTACTACCACTCGTTCCTTCAGAGGAGTCATGAGGGAGGAGTCACTCACATCTTTTTCCGACCATATAAAATTGAAAAGATTGTTGAGACTCTTATCATTTTCAATCCGTTAAATGTATGCGACGATATCTACCCAAATAAGATAATGCTACCCATTTTAGGTCAGATAGATTAATTATCAGTGTATGTACACCCTAGCCTATCGCGACTAGGAGGTTTTCCCGCATATTGTTTTCTACCTTTTCGGATCTGGGGAACTATTTACGAAAAGGGACCTGTGGAGTTTTCTTTTCCGCTGTCTTTTCAAACTCTCTAAACATGAAAAGACGCCGAGTTCTTCCTTTGTCAGACTCGTTAAACCCTGATGACATTGGATTCCGTCGAAATGACGTTCTCCGAGTTCCTCATTCCTAGGACTCGTTAAATGTAATTAAAGGATTTGTCCGAAGGACAAACTTATATGTGGGAATAGACCTATCCGTTGAGGTATAAAAGGTGTCTTTTTAATGCCTATTTATCCTACATTAATTATCAATCCAGGAATGAATTTTTATTTCAAGAGTGTACTCAGTTTGAGGCAGCAATTTATCCAAGAGTAATGCCCTGCAAGATGTAGTACAGTGTTTCAAATACAAAAGTAAACGGATGCTTGAAAAAGAAATCTAACTGCAATAACATGAACTCAAATGCTTTAAAACTCAACTATTCACTCTGCAAACATCAATCAAGGATACAAAAGATAAATAACCCTAATTTTCCTGAAATTAATGCAATCGAAATCAAACCGGAACAAGACAATCGTATCCGGGAACAAGGAAGCAATAACCACGTTCTCATACGGACAAACTTCCGCGAAAGAAATTAAAAGGAAATAGAAATTGAATCTACAGTGCTAATCGTAAACTTAATGAACCGGAATGAACAACAAAATTGAATAAACAAATGCAAGACTCAAAGGTCTTTGCACCGAAACTAATGAATTCGACATGAACAACACACTGGAAATGAATAGTAAATACTAACTAATGAATCAGATCTTAACTTAATGAGATCAAGTAACGAACTCTGTTGAACACCAAACCCTATCAATAGCAAACGTTATTAAGCAATCCAATGGAATAGAAAATTAAGTAAATATTGAATAGAAAAGCTTTATAAGCAATAACAAGATGAATAGTACTGAAATTAAGATTCTTGTTGAAATGGAACAACAATGCAATTCATTAACGCAATACAGTAATAAACAATTCAACAAAAACTTAATTAACTTTAAAAATGTAATAAAACCAATCACAATTATCACATAACGATAATTAAAAGAGTAGAAATACAAACAGTGGATCGATCCACCGGGGCCGGGTCCTCAACCACCGGTGAAACGTTTTTGGGCTACTGCAGAACTAAGAAATTAAACGACAACACGTTCTTGTATTAATCATGCATAAAAACGTTTACAAACAGTCGATCTCTGTTTAATCAATGAGAATCGATGAGGAATTGTGTAATTACAATAGGAAATCTCTCCATCTCTCATCGTTTTCAATACATAATACATGCTCTCATTTTATAATCAAAAAGAGGAGAAATTAAATAGTAAATATGATCTCTCATAACAATATTGGATTGTTCCCAACAACTTGATCAACCAGAAAATATATTTCCATCAATATTTCAACAAGAGCAAGTCAAATTTGGATTTGCAGCTGAGATAATTTGGAGGACGTCTGCAACAATAAATCTGAGAAAATCATGCTCAAAGAACCTTCCGTTTCTCTCAATACAGGCCGAATTTGGGCAAACCGTTCTCTAATAAGTTGATTCGGTCCGTTCTGGACAGGACCCATGTTCTGGATTTTCCATATTCTTCTCCATTTGCCCAAAATATCAACCACAAAAATGTCACTTCTTATTCCAACGAATTTTTGAGTTGGAGTATTGAATGATGTGTTGGAGATCAAATCTATAATCTAGGAAATATATTGGAAGCTAAAATGGTGAGTGTTGTTACAAAATGTATTAATAAACCATCATTGATAAAATTATGCATAATAATCATCAATTTATTAAAAATAAAGGAGAAGAAATAATATTTATCCATAAGAGCATAAATAATTATAAAATGGATTTATATGATAAATTATGATAAATTGCATGATAAAGAAGAGTAGAAATGGATGAAATAAGTGTTAAAAAGTGGTTGTATTTGCGGCCCAACAGTATCCTCTTCAATCTTGTGTAAAAATAAAGGGGTGCCCGCCGGAAATGGTGGGGGAACGTTGGTGCTCCTTATATGGCGACATTGTCCCTACCTAGGTTAACTAGTAGGTTGCCTGTTTGGTTGTTTTCGACCTCTGTGGTCTCGAATGTTCCGCCCGCTATACAACCATCTCCTCCACTTGAACAACATCATGTTGATTCTCAGACATCTCGTCCCCTTATTCTCCCATTTTTTCATGGAAGATTGCAACAAGAAACAGTGAAGGAGGCATCCTGAAACATCATTCCCGATCCTAGTTGGAAAGTGATCACCTAAACTAGGTGGGGCCCACACAGGTGATTTTTGTCGCAAAGTCTATTTTTAGACATGTCGATCATATTCTATGAGTTGTGGGATGCTATTTGTGGATGGTTGGTCAAGTTGGAAAAATAGATGGACTTCTATTTTTAGACATATTGGGCGGAATCTATTTTTAGATTGCCAGTCTAAAAACAGATATGTCGAATATTATTAGCTCTTAATAATATTTGGACTATAAACATTATCTTATTCTCTTGGAGCACTTCAGTTAAGTGCACATATGTGGCACAGGAGCTGACAGAAGGAATTACGCTATTCCCGAGGGTTATGTGGAGCTATTGCATGGATACTTCAGTTAGAACTCATGTGACAGAGTTTGGTGGAGTTGATTGAGGAAGTTAGTGGAGTTGTATTCAGTTTAACTAATCTAAACATAGTTGAGCTATTTGTATTCAGTTTAACTAATTGATACAATCAATGAGAGTGGTGTGAATTAATTATTAATTAATTCACTAATTATAAACTCATTAATGAACTAAAGAATACATCAGTTAACTTCAGTGCATGGACAGTTTCAGTGGAGACCAGTGCAAAGATAGGTGAAAGGGCAAGTGTGACTATTAGTTGTGACTATAAGTGATGCATGGTTTGCATCCAACACTTAGTAGAGATGCCTATAAATACTGCGTGAGCAAGGCTGGGGTAATTAATTCTCATCAAGAGGCATTCTTCAGCAGGGATTGCGCAGTAGAGGCAGGCTATCAAGTGGCAGAGATTGGAGCATGTGTTTTGCTAGATCTAGCTTGATTAGTGTGTAGCAAGTGGAGATTATATTGAGAGCTTGTGAGGAGCTTTGTATGATGATTGTTACATGATCTCTATGACATATATAATATACAGATAGTTGGGGGTTTTCAGCTTTAAGCTTTCCCATTACATATTGTGTTCATATGTGTGAATTTTTATGGCTTTAATGAGTGCATGCAATTGATTTTATTTCCACATGTGATGATCAATGGTAGAAGAGATTATGTATTGTGCATGAAGATAAAATAGTGTGTGATCAGGAGAATCTCAGTGGATAACATATCAGTTATTCAAATTTCTACATGGTATCATAGTGATATTGATCATTGGAGCAATTGAAAAACATTGAAGCGGTTGAGTTTTTGTATTCAAGCGACCAGAGGAAGTTGGCGCTCAAGGATAAACTCAGGAAAATAAAAATGGAGAAGAATGACACTATTCCGGTATACTTGACAAAGTTTTTCCACTGCAGGGATGAGCTTGGGAGTGTAGGAGTTAGTGTGGATGAAGAAGGACAAGTCAAGAAGGTTGGGATTCGAGCAAAGAATCTCTACAGACTTGAAGTAGATGGGATGTCTACGGAGCTTCCTACTGTTGGGAAGTGTAAGAAAGACATGCAATTGATGCTTGAGAGGGAGAAAGTTTTGCATGCAGGTAATAGTGAACCTCGGGATGTGGAGCAGCCACAAGATGAGGATCATGGAGTGGAAGAAACCACTCATGCAGAGAAATTTCGTGCCAGATGGGCAGAGGGAGTGCATGCAGCTATACCACTAGGTGAGAGGTGGGGCGACATGCATGATTAATCCCAAGAGGAGATTTCTGGGCAGGATTCATGAGATGGTGTGGATCTCATGAATTGAACTTGGCTACGAGGTGCCCACAGCACAGCAGTAGCATGATCAGTTGGATTGATGCAGGCAGATCAAAGTGACAGTGTCGGATACTGGAGCGCGAATCATAGTTGATAGCAAGTGCAAGAGTGCATGGGTGCAAGATTTCAACAGCGCAGTGGTTCCTGATGACATGTGCAATTGGGCCTAGCAGAAGTCGAAGACTTTGATGATAGATGCATCAGACTGATTGAGTTTTTTGGAGCCTATTCAGTTTCAGAGGAGTTGCAGAGCAGATGCATGGAGTTGCATGGCGCTTGTGAAGGTTGCAGGGCGAATGCATGGAGTTGCATGTCACATGCAAAGACAGTCCTTTCTTGTTGAGAGGGAGTGTTGAAGATTGCAACAAGAAACAGTGAAGGAGGCATCCTGAAACATCATTCCTAATCCTAGTTGGAAAGTGATCACCTAAACTAGGTGGGGCCCACACAGGTGATTTTTGTCGCAAAGTCTATTTTTAGACATGTCGATCATATTCTATGAGTTACAGGATGCTATTTGTGGATGGTTGGTCAATTTGGAAAAATAGATGGACTTCTATTTTTAGACATATTGGGCGGAATCTATTTTTAGATTGCCAGTCTAAAAATAGATATGTCGAATATTATTAGCTCTTAATAATATTTGGACTATAAACATTATCTATTCTCTTGGAGCACTTCAGTTAAGTGCACAAATGTGGCACAAGAGCTGACAGAAGGAATTACGCTATTCCTGAGGGTTAAGTGGAGCTATTGCATGGATACTTCAGTTAGAACTCATGTGAGAGAGTTTGGTGGAGTTGATTGAGGAGTTAATGGAGTTGTGTTTAGTTTAACTAATCTAAACATAGTTGAGCTAGTTGTATTTAGTCTAACTGATTAATACACTAGTGAAGAGTGGTGTGAATTAATTATTAATTAATTCACTAATTATAAACTCATTAATCAACTAAAGAATACATCAATTAACTTCAGTGCATGGACAGTTTCAGTGGAGACCAGTGCAGAGATAGGTGAAAGGGCAAGTGTGACTATCAGTTGTGACTATAAGTGATGCATGGTTTGCATCCAACACTCAGTAGAGATGCCTATAAATATTGCATGAGCAAGTTTGGGGTAAATAAATTCTCATCAAGAGGCATTCTTCAGTAGGGATTGCGCAGTAGAGGTAGGCTAAAGGCTGGCAAAGATCGGTGCATGGGATTTGCAAGATCGGGCCTAATTAGTGTGTAGCAAGTGGAGATTATACTGAGAGCTTGTGAGGAGCTTTGTATGATGATTGTTACATGATCTCTATGACATATATAATATACATATAGTTGGGGGTTTTCAGCTTTAAGCTTTCCCATTACATACTGTGTTCATATGTGTGAATTTTTATGGCTTTAATGAGTGCATGCAATTGATTTTATTTCCGCATGTGATGATCAATGGTAGAAGAGATTCTATATTGTGCATGAAGATAAAATAGTGTGTGATCAGGAGAATCTCGATGGATAACATATCAGTTATTCAAATTTCTACATTTTCGTCCTCCTCTTCTACTTCACCTGGTGAAAATCTGGATTCTAGTAACCAGGTGGCTAAGAAGAAGAAGAAGAAGATGACGGAAAAGAATAAGTCAGATAAGCAAGAGGCTAATGCTGCAGCTATTGCATCTCGGACACCTTCCATTGATAAACCATCCAACCTTCCACGGAAATTCAAATTCCCTTGCATGTTGTGCAAATGAGACCATCTTCTTCGAGATTGCCCTGGCATTCCCAAGGTACTTGAAGCATGGTCTGACACCTGTCTGCTATTGCCTTTGGCTTCTGGGAGTTATGTTGGTGGCACATCTTCGACTAGAAATGATAAGACTCGTAAGAAACAAGGTAGGATTTCCAATCCCTATAGGTTATGTGAAGGGCATCATCCCATTCACCTTTTTCCATTCATGGACGAAGCCACGAAAGTGTTAGAAAACCCTATTGTTTCTGCACCTTGCCTTCTAGTTGGTTACCAAAAACTTTCTTTGATTCCTCCACTAGTTGATTCAACAATCGGTCAAGAGTCATCCTTGGTCACTCTCGCTCCCTCAGAAATTCAAAATCACGAATCCATTCCCGACCAACCATTAGTCATGGAATCGGTCGATCTGATCCCACCCATGGTTCATCAGGTCTTTCCTGTCGAGAGTGGATCTCACCCCCCTCATATTCTTCTTATTTCTTCATATTCCTCGGACTTGGAGAAATATTCTCTCGTTACTGTAGTTCAAGAAGCTTCTCCTCCTACTCCCATGATGGTGGTCTGGGAGGATGCTCCTCTTGCTCTGGTAACACCAAGGGAAAACCATCTCAGTTCAATGGTACCCACTCCAAGTAGTTTGGTCGCTTGTTTCGATTTGAGTTGATTTGCAGGATACCGCCTTCCTTCTTATGTGCCTTTTGAGATCACGGTCCAGACCTTTGATGTGGTCGTACCTAGCACCATTATAGATGAAGGCATGTCTGTTAGTATTATGTCTTCAACTAATTGGCAAGATTTTGGTTCTCCACCGCTTGTGCCTGTTACGCAGAATATGTTGTCTTTTAATAGAGGAACCAGTCAACCGTTAGGGATCCTTCCGAAGTTTCATATTACTTTGGGAGGAAAAACCATCCATCTAGATGTGATGTTGATCCAAGGTCCCTTAGATTTTAACTTACTCTTGGGCTGCGACTATGCTTATGCCATGGGGGCAGTTGTCTCTTCCCTCTTTCGTGTGATATTTTTTCCACACAAACGTCAGATTGTGACCATTGATCAACTTTCATTCTTTGGTCCTGACGTGACATCTAGTCCACCATCATCCCTTCCAGGTCTTTATCCGATGGTTGTATATTCCCCGGCGCGAGTTAATTATGTAGCTACCTATCCCATGCCCGCATTCAGTGATAGTGCCATTGTGCATTGTGTGCTGGGGGCATTGGGTCCTGATTGTTGGGTGTGGAACCTGATTATCTTGTTTATTTTGTATCATAGCGTTAGACCCCTGTACCTTAATGGGGCAACAACGCCGCCTGAAATTAAACATTGCCTTAGGGGTCCAGGGGGGGCAGCTATGACTTTATGGAGCCCCCCTCCCTGGTGGGGGGTTTCAGGGGCACTGCCCCCGAAGCTTAAAACATATGTAAATTTGAGTTGTAAAAGTATAGTAATTTCTAGTCAATCTAGGCCGTTCATTAGGGGGATGATCTAACGGTAGAATTTATGTTTAGTTTAGGGTTTTTTCCCCTAGAAGGTAACCCCTCGCTTGTATGAGGGTATTGTATTGCGACTGTGTATTGTATGTGTATTATTAGAGTGAGAAACAGATAGGGAGACTATGAGAGAGAACATATGATATTATAGTGGATCTATTGTAGGTTGTGTCTCTTCATTTTACTGGATAATAGAAAGGAAGGACTGGTTGTTCAAGGTGGACGTAGCCCAAACTAGGTGAACCACATATATATGTGTCTCTCTGGTTTTATGTGTTTTGTGTGCTTGTGTTTTCCGCCTATTTTATGTGTTTCATTGCTTTGTAATATATAATTTTCTAAAAACTGGTATGAGAGCCGAAGGTTTATTTGGCTGATAAACTCACGGGAAAGAAGGGTTCCTGGTTCGAGTGGGAGAAATGGCGGAAGATGGTAAGTTTAGGTTCGAGAATTTTAACTACCAAAACTTCTCGCTGTGGAGGATGAAGATGGAAGATTATCTGTATCAGAAAGATCTGTACCTACCATTGAGCGGAAAAACAAAGAAGCCGACGACCATGACAGACGCGGAATGGAACATTCTTGATAGAAAGGCACTCGGAACAGTACGGTTGTGTCTTGCGGCGTCAGTCGCCTTCAATATTTCGAAGGAAACAACAATAGAGGGTTTGATGCAGACGTTGGCGAAACTATATGAAAAACCCTCGGCCTCAAACAAGGTATTTCTTATGAAACGATTATTTAATATGAAGATGTCAGAAGGTGGATCTGTTGTAGACCATTTAAATGATTTTAATATAGTTACCAGTCAGTTAAGTTCTGTAGGGGTAAACTTTGATGATGAAGTTAGAGCTCTGTTATTCTTGTGCTCATTTCCAGAGAGTTGGAATGGTTTAGTAATGGCCATTAGTAACTCTGTCTCTGGATCTAGTACTTTAAAGTTTGATGATGTTTTTGGTGCTATCCTTAGCGAGGAAATGTGATGGAAAAGCTCCGGTGAGACATCAGGTAATGCTTTGAGTGCAGAGTCTAGGGGAAGAAGAATGGAAAGAGGAAAGAGCTCGGGATATCGCAGTAAATCAAGGAAAGGCAGATCCAAGTCTAGATCAAGGATAGTGTGCTGGAATTGTGGAAAGAAAGGACACCTAAAGAAAGACTGTAGATCTCGGAAGGGAAAAGAAGGAGACACACAGCAAGAAAAAAATCATGAAGCAAATGTGACAGGTGATGTGTTACAATATGCTTTGATTCTTTCTTTCGAAAATGTTACTGATTCTTGGGTTGTATATTCAGGGGCCTCATTCCATGCCACACCTGATAAGAAATATTTTCATGACTATGTTCAAGGAGATTTTGGACAAGTCCATTTGGGTGATGATAAACCCTGTAAAATTGTTGGAATGGGTAAAGTTCTTGTAAAACAATAGAATGGAAACCAATGGCTACTAAAGGAGGTAAGGCATGTTCTAGATCTGAAGAAAAATCTGATTTCAACAGGGCAGTTAGGCGGTGAAGGTTCTGTGACAACTTTCACAGATAAAACTTGGAAGGTCACCAAAGGAGCCCTGGTAATAGAAAAAGGCGAAAAGGTTGGTACATTGTATTTATGCAATGGTATTTCTAACTATGTTAATGCTTTAACTTCCAAAGGAGCAGATGCAACATTATGGCATCATAGGCTCGGACACATGAGTGAGAAGGGAATGAAGATTCTTCACTCAAGAAATTTGTTGCCAGGTTTGAAGAATGTTGATTTGGATTTCTGTGAGAATTGCATTTACGGAAAACAAAAGAGAGTCAGATTTCTCAGAGTTGGGAAAGAAAAGAAGAGCAAAAAATTGGAGCTTGTGCATACAGATGTATGGGGACCTTCTTAGGTATCATCTCTCGGTGGCTCTGGTTATTATGTTACTTTTATTGATGACGCAACTAGAAAAACATGGATTTATTGTATTCAGAATAAATTTGATGTATTTGATACTTTCAAGAAATGGAAAGCTTTGGTTGAGATTGAGACAGGAAAGAAGTTGAAGTGTCTCAGATCAGACAATGGAGGTGAATATTGCAGCAAAGAGTTTGATAGGTATTGTTTAGAGCATGGAATTCGCAGAGAGAAGACAGTTCCAAGAACACCACAAGAAAATGGTGTGTCAGAAAGGATGAACAAAATAATCATGGAGCGTGCAAGGTGCATGAGATTGCATGCAGGATTGCCTTTAAAATTTTGGGCAGATGTTGTAGATACCATTGTTTATCTAATAAACAGAGGGCCTTCAAGTTCCTTGGATGGTGGTATTCCAGAGGAAGAATGGACAGGTAAAAAGGTAAACTACTCTTTTTTAAAGCCTTTTGGTTGTGAGGCCTTTGTCCATATTAATAAAGAAAATAGAACAAATCTTGAGGCAAAATCAAAGAAATGTACCTTTATTGGATATGGTGCTAATGATTTTGGTTATCGCTTATATGATTATGAAAATCATAAAATCATTAGGAGCAGAGATGTAATATTAAATGAAAAGGTCTTGTATAAGAATCAGTTGTAGGAAAAGAAATAGGAAAAAGAAAGCAAGGAATACACAGTTCTTGATGAGATAACTGAAAAAGTAAAGGTGCCTGAAAATAATAATAATCAACAACCACAACAGCAGCAACCACCACAACAGCAACAGGCACCTCAAACACCTGAAAGTGGTGTTAGAAGATCTACCAAGATAAGTAGACCCCCTGAACGATACTCTCCTTCATTATATTATTTATTTTTGACTGATTCTGGTGAACCTGAATGTTATGAAGAAGCAATGCAGGTTGAAAGTAGGAAGAAGTGGGAGCTAGCCATGGAAGAAGAGATGGACTCCTTAATGCATAACCAGACTTGGGACTTAGTCAAGTTGTCTGCAGGTAAAACTACATTGCAGAATAAATGGGTTTACAGGCTGAAGGAAGAAGATGGAGGAAAACAGAGGTACAAAGCTAGACTTGTGGTGAAGGGGTTTGCACAGAAGAAAGGTATTGATTTTGATGAAATATTTTCTCCTGTTTTTAAGATGACTTCAATCAGAACTATCTTAAGTCTTGTAGCAGCGGAAGATTTACATCTTGAACAGTTAGATGTAAAGACAACATTTCTCCATGGAGATTTGGAGGAAGAGATATACATGCAGCAACCAGAAGGATATGAGATCAAAGGGAAAGAAAAATTGGTGTGCAGGTTAAAGAAGAGCTTGTATGGCTTAAAACAGGCTCCAAGGCAGTGGTATCTAAAATTTGACAAGTTTATGTCTGAACAAGGTTATACTAGATGTCACTTTGATCATTGTGTTTATCTGAAAAGGCAAAATGATGGCAGCTATATTATATTGTTATTGTATGTAGATGACATGCTTGTTGCAGGGTCTAACATGCAAGAAATAAATGTGCTCAAAAGAAAATTGGCAAATTCATTTGCAATGAAGGATTTGGGAGCTGCAAAACAAATCCTTGGTATGAGGATAACTAGAGATAGGAAAAATCGCAAATTAACACTGTCTCAGAATGAGTACATAGAAAAGGTGTTGAAAATATTTAATATGAAGAATGAAAAACCAGTTAGTACACCTTTTGCTAGCCATTTCAAACTTAGTAAGGAGATGTGCCCAAAGACCCAAGAAGACATGGATTATATGTCTAAAGTTCCATATGCATCAGCAGTTGGAAGTTTAATGTATGAAATGGTCTGCACAAGGCCTAATATTGCACATGCAGTGGGAGTTGTGAGCAAGTATATGAACAATCTAGGAAAAGAACATTGGATGGCAGTAAAATGGATTCTCAGATATTTGAGAGGTACCACAAATCAAGCATTATGCTTTGGTGGTTCAAACATTGCTCTACAGGGATATGTTGATGCAGATATGGCAGGTGACAGAGATAACAGGAGGAGCACTACAGGATATGTATTTACCGTAGGTGGAACAACTGTCAGTTGGGTTTCAAAAATCCAAAGTGTTGTTGCACTTTCAACAACAGAAGCAGAGTATGTTGCTGCTACAGAGGCTAGTAAAGAAATGATTTTGTTACAAAGGTTTATGGATGAATTGGGTAAGAAGCATGATATGGGCATGTTATACAGTGATAGCCAAAGTTCCATTCATCTTGCAAAGAACTCAGCATTTCATTCTAGGACTAAACACATACATTGTGATGATTATTTGCTGGCAGCGTATCTCTAGATGGATAGTTGAAGTCAAAAAGATACACACTAGCTAGAATCCTACAAATATGCTAAATGTGTTAGAATTGAGAAGAACTGAATATGCTCAGTTTCAATTGGTCTTCAAGGATGACGATGAAGATGAGAAACAGCTAGGTCCAAAGAGGAGTCATTTTACAACAAATGAAGCAGCGGTGGAGTTGCTACAATCAGTCTCCAAGGGGGAGATTGTTGGGTGTGGAGCCTGCTTATCTTGTTTATTTTGTATCACAGCGTTGGACCCCTATACCTTAATGGGGTGGCAATGCCGTCCGAAACTAAACGCTGCCTAGGGGGTCCAGGGGGGCACAGCTGCGACATTATGGAGCCCCCCCTTGGCGTAGCGCCCCCAAAGCTAAAACAGATGTAAAATTTCCTTTTAAAAGTATAGTAATTTCTAGTCAATTTGGGTTGTTCATTAGAAGGATGATCTGACGGTAGAAGTTATGTTTAGTTTAGGTTTTTTTTCCCTAGAAGGAAACCCCTCACTTGTATGAGGGTATTGTATTGCGGTTGTGTATTGTATGTGTATTCTCGGAGTGAGAAACAGATAGGGAGACTGTGAGAGAGAACATAGGATATTACAGCAGATCTACTGTAGGTTGTGTCTCTTCATTTTGCTGGATAATTGAAAGGAAGGACTAGTTGTTCAGGGTGGATGTAGCCCAAACTGGGTGAACCACGTATATCTGTGTCTCTCTGGTTTTATGTGTTTTGTGTGCTTGTGTTTTCCGCATATTTTATGTGTTTCATTCCTCTGTAATATATAATTTTCTAAAACTGATTTCCAAGATGTTGTTCTCTCATCAGATGTGAACCTCTTGGAATCCATGACTTCTTATTCAACATGATGAGTTGTCGTCGAAGCATAGTTATTTTTCTTGTGTCAAGCTCCTTAAAAAATGAAACAAGGTCGTCGGAGCACAATTCGTTTTCTTGTGTCAAGCTCCTTAAAAAATGAAACAAGCTCTTATGAGGATAGTTCTTTTACTATGTCAACCTCATTAAAAAATGAATTAGCTCACGAGGATAGTTCTTTTAATGTGTCAACCTTGTTAAAAGAATGAAGCATGTTCCCGTTCAATTCGAGTCTTTGATTAGATCTTGTAAAATCCCAGTCAAGTCTTTCTCTTGGTTTCATAATTGAACCTTCATTCCATCCACCTGTTAGTAACCAGTAGTCTACTCCGGTGAATGCACTGAAGCTTGGGGGGCATGTCTCTTGAATTGAGTCACCATGCTGGGGGCATGCAAACATTTGAAGCATAGTTTATCTTTGTTTCAAGCTTGTGTAAAAATGAAACCAACTTCAAGCAGAGTTTCCTATTTTCAAGCTTGTGTAAAAATGAAACCATTCCCATTTTACCTCTCATGATTGCCATTTTATCAGCCTGTTTTACCAAATGAGCCTTGGATTTTTCATTCCATCGCCACCGTTTTCTTGGCCGATCATACGCCTTCACTTGATTGTTTTAATCATTCCTGAGGAACTGCTACGATGAGTAGTCTTTTTAGCCAACCTATTGACCTTTACTTGTTTTGATAAGTTACACCATCACTGGAACCAGTTGCTACCCTTAATACCACTCGTTCCTTCAGGAGGAGTCATCTTTTAGCTCTTTTCTGACTCTCTAAAACTGAAAAGATTGTCGAGACTCTTTTCATTTTGAACTCATTAAATGGATGCGAAAAAATATCTACCCAGTATACGTTCACTCGTTTTTCGGGCTGGGATAGATTATTTACGAAAAAGGAATACCTTAGCCTATCGCGACTAAGAGGTTCTCCCAGATATTGTTTTCTACCTTTTCGGATCTGTGAGACTACCTATGAAAAGGGACTGCTAGATTTTTCTTTTCTGCCTTCTTTTCAAACTCTCTAAACATGAAAATATGTCTAGTTATCCCTTTGTCAAACTCGTTAAACCCTGATGACATCGGATATCATCACCATGAAGTTACTCGAGTTCCTCCTTCCTAGGGCTAGTAAAATGTACTAGGTTGGATTTGTCTGAAGGACACACTTATATGACAATCATATGGTATCCTCTTCAAGCTTGTGTAAAAATAAAGAGGTACTCGCCAGAAATGGTGGGGGAAAATGGAAGTTATTCGTCAGTTGTGTCGGCAGTATGTCACTCTTGAACATGACACTTGTCTGCAGTTCATGTCGGGTTGGGATATCTTCACTCTGTCACTTTGCCTCCATGGGTTTGGGAAATCCTTTTGCTTCTCATTCGATTAAAAATCTTGTCAACATGACCTCTGATTCTATTTGAGTCAAATGCTTCCAAATTCCATAGTGGTGTCGCTAATATGTTCAAGAGTAAATCCTTCTGCAGTTTGTGTATTCCTTGATCCTCTGTTTTTGTCTTGATTCACATTCATATTACCTTCTCTATTTCGTGTTGATCATGTAGGATTCATTATGACCATCCTTCAATAGATCGCTTTCTTTCAACATTAGCCACCTAAATTTTTGTCAAGAAAATGTGGTTAAATATGTTCGAGTCTTCAAGAGAAACATTTCCCTTGAAAATATCATCCCTGAAGCCTCCATGTGTCCTTTTCCCGATATGACAATCTTCACCGTGTTTCCACTACATCCACCGAAAAATCTCCTCAAATTTTCTGAAAGAAAATGCTTCAAAAAGGCCTCCATTTGCCCTATTTCATTCCCACAAAGCCTCCATTCTCACCTCCTTCTTCCCTTTCAAAATTCCTCTAAATTCCCTTCATTAGCCCTCTAAATCATCAAAATTCCCTTTTTAAACCTCATAGTTCCTTTTATTTGGTTTAAAAATTCCCTTTTCTGCCTACTAGAACCCCCCATTTGGCCTTAAAAACACTGATTTTGGCCTAAAAACACCCCTTTTTACATTAAGGACTTAAGCCCCTTTTGGCTTAGCCCTTGGCCCCTTTCTCCGCATATAACCTGGTGCCAGATCCAGGCGCTAATCGCAATCAGAGCCTTCGGTTAACGCCTTTTCCTTTGTTTTTCCAAAAATCTTCCGATGCGATGAGTTTGCTCCGATCGACCGCAGATTCAATCTCTGCCGTCGATCTTTACAGATCCAATGATCGGGCGCTAAAATCGCAGCACACCCATCACCTCTCTCCTTTACCCCTCCTCGATTGACTCAGTGGACCATTGATCTCCCCTTAATCCGACTCCCGCCTATCGCATAATCGCATCATCGCAAAGCCTAATCTCTTGCTCCCTTGACGTCCGTCGATTTGCAATCCCCAATTAGATCCTAATCAAGCTCACCATCTCGCATCCGACGATCAAGATCATTTCCGCATCCATATAAATTTTCTCCTTTGTAAAGCCTTCGCCTCATCGTCGAATCACAAGCTTCAATCATATAGATCTAACGGCCGCGCTTAAACCCAACGAGTCTAATGGCCCAAGATATGCAATGCCGCCCCATTCATCTCGACCGTTCAGGCCTGAAGATCTGACGGTCCACAATGAACCCGATGGCTCACCTCCACCCCGTTCATCTTTCCACATCGCGCTTTCATTCCCACCATCAGATATCCCCGCCCTCCATCCAACGGCTAATGTGCATATCTCATTATTTTAGTGTCCGGGCTTTAACGTTTTAAAATTGCGCAATATAAGCCATTTTGAGAATCCTATTGGTGCGCAATGAGTGGAATCGACATTTTTTGTGAAAACCATATACTACCCCGGGACCCTCGTACGAAAACCTCCTCGCCAGCTTTTCTGCCTTACCACCTTTCCCTTCCACAATGTCTTTTCGCTTTCATCTCAACCAGAATTTAGATCTAATGGTCCTGGACTAATTTCACCACCAATTCATTCACCCTCCACTCTCCTCCCAATTGTTTATCCAACGATTTCAGCCGTATATCTCCATCGATTATTCTAAATTGACAGCACCATTTTTAACATCGCTCCTACGCATCCAAAGCCAATTCTAAAACCATTTCCCGCGGGTTTCTTAACTTGTATTGGTTTTTTCAGTTATAAAGGCTTTGCCTGTAGGCTTTAATGTATTGCACGAAGGCTAGGATGAAAATTCACAGAAGGATCCACGGATTCCTTCATTAAAATGAAAATCTCCGCCTGTGCAAACCTTTTGCGCACTTGCAAATTAACCAAAGCACAGTGAACATCAACTAAACAGAGAGTATCAGTGCTAAAGTGAAGATTAGAGCCAGATCAAAGAAAACACAAAGGACACATCAGCAGATAGCCTTTGCACGCCAAATTAGAGAGGCTAATCACTCTCCATCAACCCATACTGCCCCTGTAGTCCTATTTTCCATTAACACAGGTCACGGTCAAAGCCGTCAGAAATATTATGGGCATACATGCAGCTCATAAATAAATTTCCAGCCTACCAGAGCTTCTGAAGTCAAACAAATACATCTAGAGTACAAAATGCAAGAAAAGGTCCATTTAATGAAGTATGGAGCATGTCATACCTTCTCCATCAAGCCTCCCAGAGGCCGAGAAGCACTAAATTCTTCATTTAATTGGGCCAACTATCTCCTCTATTTCTTGACTTCCTCATTCTTCTATAAGAACCCCTGTAAATTATATTGAAAAGGTTGTTGTTGGTTGTTGGGATTTTATCAACTGTTAGAACTATTATTGGGGGAAGTAGTTGAGTAGTTTGTAATTTAGTAGGCTGGGAGGAGAAGTTTGGAATGTAAAGAGCCATTGAGCTCAAAGTATGTGACTGGTTTTGCACATCAAATGAACAAGAAAATTTCACAGGATCCTGGTCTATATTACGAGTGATGTTTTCCTTACTATGATTGTCTCATTTAATGTCTTTCACACTATCCATTATTCTCTGATAAGAATCAGTAATCTAGCTTAGGATATACTGCTGCAAAGTACCCTAATGCTTCCTACTCTTCTTATCTTTGATGTTTTCTGCTATTTGTGTATCTGAGAACAAATTCAGCATAATTTAACCAGTATAGAAGTTGGTTGGTCCATGCTTACTGATGTATGAATTTGGAGTTTGTTTCCTTAGATGTTCTTGTTTGGTTTCAGCTGAAAGAATTGGGAAACTAAGAGATTAGAGCTAGCCCTGTCTCACTAGGTTCCTTTTCCAATAGTTTGTCATTTCTAAGATCCCTTTGGGTTAGTGTCAAAAGCATTGAAGGTTCATAGTCTTTCTCTGATCTTAGGCCTTACTCTATGTTAAATCTTAAATGTTTTCTACCATTCTGAAAGTGGTTATGAGGACTGCTGGATTGTTTTCCTTAAGAGTATGCTAAAAGCAGGTCTGGATTTAAATGACATCTAACCTGATCTTAAGCTATCCTTTGTGTCTTTTATGAGAGTTTCCTTTGAAGTATGTCAAAAGCAGGCCTGGATTTAAATGACATCTGACTTGATCTTAGACTGCACTTTGGTTTCTTTCTTTCACCCACTCTTAATGTTTCATTCCACCATCTATCTAAAAATATCCTTTAGTATAGATGACTTGCCCTATGGAAAACCTTGGACATTTGTTATGAAAATAATCCCCTTTCATGACTCCATAGCCCAATTTATTAACCTTTCTCTTGACCTATCTTCCCATGCTGAAACATCCTTCTATTCAGTTCCTTCTTTACTTCCATAACCTTCTCAGTTAATGATCTCCAACCAAACAAACAAAATAAAAAACCCTTGTGCTTCATACCTAGCCTTATACCTCAATTTGAGCCTTAAAGATATATCATTCATTACATTTATAGAGAGATCCCTCTCTGGATCCAGGAGGGCTAGATCCTAGTATCCCAAAGTGGTTTGATGTTGTCTTATCTTTTGGTCTTGCCAATCTGGCCAAAACATAGGAACCACAACATAATGGTGACTCCACTAGGACTTTTTGAGTAAATTATACCGATACACTTTTGAGCCCTCGCATTTCTGATTCTAGAATATTTGGTGTGTTAGCTACCGAAACCCCAACATAACGGAGACTCCACTGGCGAGGAACTCATAATTTCTTGCTAGATTGGTATTTAATTGCCGTATGGTGGACAACAACTTTCAAACATTCAAATTATTTCACTGGCGTAATCCACACTCATAGAACTCTAAAAGACTAAAGTATCCCATCGTGTAGAAAACCCTCAACCGGTTGAGAAGATACAAATGGACTCTTTTTTACAAACATGGATCCAAGTATGGACATAGAAGCAAAGCTAAATGCTTTGTGGGACAGAATGACAAAAGTGGTGAACATGTTTGGTGAAATAATAGTGAAAAGGTATGAGGCTAGCCTAAATGTTGATTATATAGAGCAGCCCATGCTTTTTCCAGAACAAGAACAAACTCAAGACCTAGATAATGAGCAAGACATGTATGATGCTCAAGAATCTATAGAAGATGAAGAAGAAGGTGATCAAGAACTGCCTGATTGCCTACCTATATCTTGTACTATGCTGATTAGAGAGTATCATGACCTAATGGAAAAGGCTAATAGGGAAAGCCGTTTTGAGGAAACAAATATTCTACATAGAAGATGAAGAATCAAGTAGAAGAAGAAACAATTCATGAGCCTTGTTTTCAAACTCGAGTGTCATCATGATTGACGGGATTTTTTTGAAACAGAAAGAGATCAGAAACATCATAAAATACTCAAGGTTCCCCGCAAGCACAAGTGAAGATTCCACAAGAGGCTCGCTAAAGACCCACAAAATCTCAATCCGTTAAACACCATGTTAAGCACACACATGGTGTATGAGGAAGATGAACACACACACAAGAGACTCAACACACAATGAAGGATAAGTGTGAGGCTTTCTTATTTTCCATTATACAAAGATGTACATTTATAGTACAATGGTGTGACTCTTGGTTTCACATTCCAAGGTCACTTGGACTCCATTGTGACTTTTCGCATTCCACACCTACCCATGTAGGATTAGGTGTTCCAACACCCCCCCTTAATCCGAAGGGGTATGTGTGAGTCCAAGAAAAGAGTTGTAATACAAATCTGCAAAGTATACATGGCAGCACTTGGCTGAATCAACTCTTTGAAATGTTGGAAAAAAGAGGTGGTTTTAGGATGACCACAAACACTGGAACGCAAAACTTGTTGCAGTTCCCGGAACTCTTCCAAAACTGGCAAGAAGTTGAAAGCTTCTGCTAGAGGAATTGTCCCTCATAAAAAAGGGAGACCTTCAACCTAAAAGAAGGGAGGTCTACTACCTGTGATGGTTTTAGGATTACCAACAACTCTAGAATGCTTTGAAGCATTTCCTGGAACTCAACCAAAGCTGGCAAGAAGCTGAAGGCTTCTGCTAGAGGAAGTGTCCCTCATATATGAAAGGGAGACCTTCAACCTAAAAGAAGGGAGGTCTACTACCTGTGATGGTTTTAGGATTACCAACAACCAAAGATGATGGTTTAAGGTTGTCCACCAACCAAAGGCATGCTCATGGGCATCTGTGTCTCTGGCTACATCTCTGAATCTGGAATGACGAATTGTGGCTCAGGCTCGCTTGAACTGCTGTGTCTCTGGCTACAACTCTGAACATGGAATGAGAGATTATGGCTCAGGCTCGCTTGATCTGACGTCGAAGCTTGTACATGACCACCATTTTCCCCCCTATTAGGGACAAGGTGAGATGATGGCGAAAACTCAACTGCGGGTTTGCTCAATATTCGTGAACAGGTTTTGACATGTGACTTAAACATCTTCTTGGCTGTTGATGCCCATTGCCAAGAAGTGATCCATCCAAGATGAATCTTGGTTCTTGCAGGAGGCTTGTGTCTGAAGCATCTGTGTGAAGAATGGTTGTGCCGACCATAGTGCTTGCATGGATGAAGATCAAAATAGTGATCTTTCTAATGGCTAACTCAATCATAGTGTTGGCATTTTTCAATCTGTTGTTGTTGTGGAAGTGGAGCAGGATCTGAAACAGCTGCAGGTGAAATGTCATACAGGAATCAGGCACTCTGAAATATGATGGGCTTGGTGTAGTCTGGAATATGAAATGACACATCCTTGTCATATCCAAGACCAGTTCTGTGCTTGTTGTGGACAAGCTCTTCCCAAGGTCTGATGATGGGCTTGAGAAGTGCAGGCTGAGCTGCTGCATCTGCATGTAAATCAACTAGAACTTTATCTTCTTTCTTCTGATGAGAGTCCTTCACAATCTTCTGAACAGAAACAGGTTCAGAATGGTGACTCTTTTGCTGAAGTTCGTCTTGCTGAAGCTGAGTTTCCAACTGCAAAAACTCAATCTTTTCTTGTGCATCTTGTAAACAAATCTGAATATTACAAAGAGCATCCTTGCTCATTTTTATCATGTCATCAACATTGGAATGAATGAGGTTATTCAACAACTCTAATGCCTCATTGATTTTAGCCATTTCAACAACTTAGGCTCAAAAATGAAAGGGTGTCGACTTCAACCGAAAATGCACCCGTTTACAATGTGATTCAACAACAAATACAAATGCTCCAAAGAATTTCCAACTATGGAAATCTCAAAGTACAAAATGTGCTCCTCAAATGATGGAGGGCAATCAACAATTTTTCAACAACTCAAGTACTGATTGCAACTATGAAGAAGATGCAAATTCCACTCACAATACAATGTCAATGCAATAGAATGTCTCTGCAAAATATGTGCAGCTGAAAACACTATGCAAGAAGCCTTTAAGGCAGCTGAATTTTCCTTCAAAGAGTTGTTTTCAATGATGGCAAACTTGTCTTCAAATGTCAATTCTTCAAAAAATCACCCTTATGCCAGAAATCACACAATGTCAAATCTGCAATTTTCTCTATATATAGTCCATTTTCTCCTCATTTCCTACTGTTCATATTCTCTCTCGTCTTCAATGTCCTTTTCCTCTCTCTCTCTCTGCTATTCTTTCTTCTTCTTCTTCTTCTTCTTCTTTTTTTTTTATAAATTAATTACAAAATAGATTATTGGGAATAAATAAAAATGGGAATGAAGAGTTAATTTAAAAGGAGGGGAATTTATTATATGAAATGGGAGGCAGATATTAGAAATTAAAATTATGAGAATCGATTTTAAAAAAGCAAGGGCGGTATTGGTTAATATTTATTACATGGGGGGGCGGTATTATATATTGAAGTGGTATTGATTAAGTGGAGGGCGGTATTGAATGGTGGAAATTTCAAAATAAAAGGCAGTATTTAAAAATCGTGGAGGGAGGGAGGAGTTGCAGGGAGGTACTGTTTGTTGGAGCCCGTGGGCTGTTGAGTGTGAGGTTGATAGGCCGTGGGCGTTGGGGAATCGTGGGTGAGGAGCGTTTGAGAGAGCGGTGAGGCGCATGGGGGAAGGGATCACGATAAGGAGGGGGGAGGGCCGTGAGGCCACAAGCGAGTGAATATGATTGGCGCTTTGAGTGGGAAGGAAGAGCGTATGAGCAGGTTGCAGGTTGGAGCGTGGACGCGATGGGAGGAGCGGCATGGGAATGGAGGGCCAAAGGCCGTGGGGAAAACATGAGGGTCGAGTGTTGTAAGAGCCGGAGTTAAGGGGGCGGGATAGGTAGCATAGGAATGGGAGCGTAGTGCAGAGAGATACTGTGAGGAAGAGGGCTCGTGGGCGGTGTATTGCAGAGAGGTGTGAGCGTTTTGTGAGCTGTAGAATTTGGATAACGCGTGAGGGATAGGCGTGAGGTTAAAAGAGGGGGAGGAGAGCCCGAAAGGGCGTGGGAAAAGGGAATGGCCAACGGCCTGTGAGCGATGAGTGTGGGAATGGGTAGTGTATGGGTTATGTGTTGTAAGGTAGAGAATAGGGGGGCGTTATGCCGTGGGTTGCAGAGGTAAAGGGGGGCCGAAAGGCCAAGATGCAAAGGATTTTATTTATTTATTTATTTATTTTATATTTTTTTATATTTTTTTCAAACAACAGAGAGTAGACTAGCAGAGGACAGTAGAATTTTTTCTCAGATGTATAGCAGAACAAATCCAGCAGCAGCAGAAAGTGCAGAAATGAGGGCAACTTCAGAATTTTAGTCTTCAAAACAGCAAATTTTTAAAATATACAGCAATCTACTCTGTTGCAGAATTTAACAGTATTCAGAAATATTTTCCATTAAAAACCCAGAAACTTGCAGAGATTTTTCAATGAAAAACTTAGAATTTTTTCTCTCAGAAACCCTCTTTAAACAGTATTCCATCAGCTCTTGAAAATACAGATTTTAATAAGTAGAAATTGCAGAGAAAAATTAGAATGAAAACCTTCAGATGGGCAGTGCTGCCTTTCTTCAAAGCCAATGCCTGAATGCTGGGATTTATGAATGTTGGGATTTTGAATGCTGCTCCTCTTCAAAACACTTATGAATGGCGGCAAAAACACTGCTGCAGAAACTCTGAGTGCTGCAAAAATGTCAAGAATTTTTGCAGATATGCACAGGCCATAAACACAAATGGCTCACTCAATTTGGAGCAGGGCCAGCAATCGCCCGCTCTGATACCATGTTAAACACCATGTTAAGCACACACATGGTGTATGAGGAAGATGAACACACACACAAGAGACTCAACACACAATGAAAGATAAGCGTGAGGCTTTCTTATTTTCCATTATACAAAGATGTACATTTATAGTACAATGGTGTGACTCTTGGTTTCACATTCCAAGGTCACTTGACTCCATTGTGACTTTTCGCATTCCACACCTACCCATGTAGGATTAGGTGTTCCAACAAAATAATCTTAATACAAGAAACAAAGAGTCGCTCGCACTTTTGCTCAAAGAAACATAATAAAATCTTCCCTTTGACAAAGAAGAAATAGATCGATCATCAGTTTCCAACCTAGACTCTAAGATCTTTTATAGAAAAAACACCCTTGCTCATTCATCCGTTGAGTTTGATTATGCATATTATGGATTAGGAAGACCTCTATAAATTAGAATGAAGAAAGTCTGGCAGAGAACTAAGGTTTGATTGGTAACATTGCTTACAATTATGATTTTCCTAGTTTTGATCTATCCGATGATGATTCTTTCCAAATAGAAGCTAATCCTGGAGGACCATCATCAGTAGATTTATGGGAAGAATATCATGTGCATCAACTTCAAGAAAGAAATGAGCCAAGTCAGGCTATTTATGATGCTGACGAAGAAGGTTATGAAAGTCTAGTAGCAGGTGAAGATTCATTAGATATTCACTCTACTTTATATCACATCATTAGTAATAATTTCCATGAAGCTGGAAGTCAGCAGCTTTTTAGCACAGAGGATGAGGAAGAAAACAATGAAGAAACTCTTGAGCAAGTTGAATATGATGAAAATTCTTCTGAAAGGGTTGAGGTAATCAAAGAAACCCCTGCTCAGGAAGATGTTAGTCTTTTCACAGAGCTCAGCACACCAGATCAGAAGATATTAGAGCGACAAGAGGATAGCACTGCAAAATATGATGAGTCCTCCAGCTCAGATGATGATGAAGATGAGGGAGATTTCCTTTCTCAAAAGGATCTTCTGTTTGATCCAATGAAAAAGGAAGCAATCCTGGTTGAAAACTACATGCTAAATACTCACTACCAAGTATCATTTCAAGATCCTTATGCTCGTTTCCTGCAAACATTTGAAGAAGGATCAAAGGTCATCAAGAGCAGCTTGTTGCAGACAACAAGAAATTTTTTTAAAGCTGCTACTAAAAAGCAAAGAGAAAGGGAGTGGCCCTTCGTATCCAGCATGCTCAAATAATTGAGCAGAAAAGACCAGTCATGGGATCATTTGATTGACTAGATGTATTGGAAAAGAGTGTTTGTAAG